>JAODIE010024238.1:264013-361432 GCA_027575565.1 Diploeciton nevermanni
TATATTTGATATTCTCAAAATTAATAGTCTATTATGAATCCATTCAATATCACTTAAATCAAATAAATTCTTAACAACTAAAACACTTTTTGTTAATTAAATAAATTCAATTGATATTTCCTTAAATTCTCCACATTATTAATGTGCCTCTAATTTTACATGACACTGTCCAGCAAATCAAACAAAATATACCTTACACTAATGAGATGTCTAAGAATCTGCCATCACTTACAATTTTCTAGATTTCAACTCACTAATGATAAAATGTCTATAAGTAGAAATAAGTTGAGATTACGTCTCAATTTGGTAATTGATTCTAATTGAATATTATACTTTAATTGCTAATATTCCCATAGCTACTTAACTGTTCCTTTCTTTAGTAATTACAGTCACATTGAAAAGTAAATGAATAAACAATAGAGACTTATATAGATAGCTTCTTATGTTCATTGTTTTTGCTAATTGCAATTATAATTAGCACTGTTTGCCTGAGCCTGATTAAGTAGAAGAAAGAATAAATTCTGCTTTAAGCAATACAGTTGTCGGCTTGGTTTACACTAGCTATAAATCAAATTTGATTGTGCATTTGTGCTCGATGTAAAATTACTATTGGAAGGCAGAAAAAGTAGTTACCCGGAGTAATCACCAATTTGTTGCGTTGTTCTCATTGCAATCATGTGGCATTAATTCTGTTGGTCCAGTTTAGCT
This sequence comes from Diploeciton nevermanni, assembly GCA_027575565.1. Classification (NCBI taxonomy): domain Eukaryota; kingdom Metazoa; phylum Arthropoda; class Insecta; order Coleoptera; family Staphylinidae; genus Diploeciton; species Diploeciton nevermanni. The sequence continues at coordinate 264,722 of JAODIE010024238.1, forward strand.
AATTAGGAACCAGGGTAATTACAATCACAAACGGGACCGCTGCGTCGGCGTAATGAGCTTAAGCTTTGTTAAGATTTAATTATTGTTCCACATGTTGTTATTTTAGATTTTTATAGATAAAAAGAAATTGACTAAAGTAATACTTTACTATATGCTCAAGAACTTGATTTAAAACATTTGTAGTAAATGATCAATTTTTTGTTATAAAAAAAAAACAATGCAACTTTTTTTTATCAATAACTCAGATTTCGACTAGGACCTAAATTTGATTTCTTATGACTCAATTCAATTAAGATATTCATAAGTCAGCAATCAGTCTACATTTAATGATAAATTTATAAGTCTTTGACATACATCTTGTTTCTAGTTTCAAATAATTTTTTCACTAGAAATAACTTACCTGCCCCGCTCCGTAGCGCAGTCGGTAAGCCGTCTGATTGTTGCAGTAACAGCGAGGTGCATATTCTGAGGGCATGGGTTTAAATCCTGCTGGGGGTATATTTACTACAATATATACTTTCACAGAATTCAGTTCCAATAACTGTGCTAATAACCCTGGTAGTTGATGCAGTATAATGGAATGGAGGTCAAGTACGATGTCAATAAATGGCATGGTTGCAGTACGCTTCAAAAATGAAAATAATAATAATTTACTTGGATTAAGAAAATATAACGTATTTAAGTAGATCACCGTTAATTTTTGATACTTTATGAACAATTTGTGATTTTCCTGACTCTAACTAAGTATGTGCTGTAATAACTTAAAACAATCGAGTCATTTAATTCCTCCCAATTAAGAAATTAAGTAATCATATAATTTATAGAGTTTCACCTTGCTACAAAGCTAAAACAGACAATCTTCCTCTTTCGTAAAAGCAAAAAATTTCTCAATTTTCTATCGTATGTCATACGCATAGATTATAATGACTTAAGTCATTTATGTTATTTTAAATCAATACTCTTAACAGGGCAATATTGAATCTAATATAAAATAGTATGAGTTAGCTCATTATTTAACAAATGTTCTTCTCTACTTGAAGCACTACACGCTAACAATGTACTTAAACACTTCACTCTGGATATGTACAACAATAAAAAAGCCCCAAGTGTGTAGGCATCACATAAAAGTATCGGTGTCGTATTGAAAACAACGATCGTTACTATGTCGTACATTAATTCAGTTTATTAGATCCCGATTGGCATTTGCATTGGGCGGGTACAAGCGAGAGTCCACGTACGTTTTGTTCAACACGATCCTTATCGGTGTCGCGCGTTGTTTGTCGCGTTCGATTGCTTTTCAAATGTCGTGGTCGTTTTTCACTCCTCGGGCACGACGTGCTCGACCATGATGTCCGTACATCATGGTGTTTTCGGCTGTGGAGGATTAATTATCATCGACGTACGGGCGACCTGGACAAACGAAGGCACGATTTATGTTTCACACCTTTCCAGGTTTCCGCACGTTTATGGGAGACGCGCTGCGCTATCTGAGCTTTATTTGTTGAGTCAACCATCAATTGAGGGAGAGACAATACGCATAAACAAATTAAAAAAAAAAACCAAGGTAGTACTAGGAAACTTAGGTATATTGAATTAATTAACTAGGTGTTTTATTTGAATCTATTGATTTAATTAAGAATTTATAGTTGCGAGTTTGGAAGTTATTTAAGAGAGAAAATTATGCTGACGTCATAAAGAATTAAAGTCACATTATCAGCTAACCGCAAAGAAAATGTAATAAAAGAATTGAATTGAGAGAGTGTTGTGTAGTTATGATGGTTTATGACGTCACACCTTCAACTCTCTTTGATTTATAAAAATCAAGCTATTGTTTCATCTGCTTTTTAATCTGTGCTTCCCAATGCTCAATTAAAAGTACTCGATGAGTAATAAAAGTTCAATTACTTCTTTCCAACTATCAATATGCACCGTTCATTCAAGTATATAAAAATCCCTGAATGAAAGAACCAATCAATAAACCTCTGAAAAATCCAATGCGTTGTATTCACCGGTGATAAACGAACGTAACCTATCCATTACATAATATGAGAGGAGCTATGAACTAGCAACCTCATTCAGACCGAAACAAGAGTTTAATTCAAATCCCAATCTCCAATGTACATAAATGAACAACCAGAGGAAACCACCAGACCATCGCAACTGCACCGCAAGAGGAAATTGGAATTCTTCACTGTGACTATTTTAAAATATAACTCACGTCTGTTTTTTCTCTGCAAACCACAAACTTCCTAAAACATGGCCTATTAATGTGCTCTCAAAAAAAGATTCAATCTAGCTTACTCTACTTGCATGTGGTTGTAGTGTGTTGCATGGCTTGTGCAAGTCATCAGCAGCTTGGTACAATTACAAGCAAAGTTAATGATTGTCATGTATGCGTTTTGTAACCATTGTAAACTTGTTTGTTCGAATGCCGCCAAAAGGTCGCTTGGTGCATTTATAATTCGCGGCCAGATTCGCACTAAGATAAAAATGCAAATATTGCCGGTTGCAGGTGTTGGGCGGTCGTAATTAGCGGTGGCTACCCACTCTTTTTGACATTGCATATATTGTAAAATGTCAAATATGAACAAGATGGTTGGATATGTGGAGAGCCTTTTTTGGTGCGCATCCTTGCTGTGCTTGGGTTTTGAGAAGCAAACGGTTTAGTATGTCTGATCACGCAACGCCATTGTAGGCACGCTATCGGGGACATTCGGGAGTTACTGAGCAAATACCAAAAAGAAATTGAAAGACAATGTATGAAAAACTTACATAGTAGCTAGGATATAATGTAAATTTATTATTCAGATTGTATAACATTGTTAAACATATTTTAAAGCTATTTTTCCGATTAATATAAAATTAACGACACCTCGACTAAATATAATGTGCTGAGACAACGGTTTTCTATACATTTTTATAAAGACCTTTGTTTTTTCTAAATTTGCTTTTAGTTTTTTTCAAGTAATTTGACTTTATTGAATGTCTCTCAGTTTATGACTTGAGGATTTATCAAGTCTAGTTTTATGGTAATGCATAGTGACAAATGAATAAATTAATTCCTCTATTTCGTTGCAGATGTGTGAGTGGAGTTTACAGTTGGCAGTGTATGAGCGTAAAAACGTTTCCCCAGATTGACAACAGCATGTAGGGTCGAGTCGTGAAGACTTTCACGATTCTATAGCGTAAATAAAGCCAAATTAAATATAACTAAGCCAATAGATCTATTGATGTAGTAGAAGAAATTAATTTATATTTTTAGTGGAATAATTTACATGATATTAGGCAAATAAAGTTATAGTTATGCCAGAGAAAGGACTAACAGCCTCCCAGTCCCGTAGGGTGTGTGAAACTGTAGCGTCACAAGAAAATTTTTAAAAACAAATACATTATTATCCTTGCCACGACACTACTATTAAATTAAACTAAAATCTAAATCTAAAATCTTAATGGAAAAGACACAATTCTCATACCAGAATCTCTTCTCTACTCAATAGTTGGTAGTAACTTGTGAAATATATTCTCTGACACAAAGAATCTGTTGTCTTGTAGTTTAATAAAATTGAATTATGTAGCAAAGCAATATTAACGGCCAGAACATGACGCTTCTGAACTCCCAAGAATTATTATCCATCCACTGCTTCTGTTGCATAATTCACAAGGCCTCCTGGCGTACACAGAAAGGCCAGCAAAAAAGCCAGCAGCGCATCGAAAGAAATAATTAAACTTTTTAATAAATTTTATTACGAGACACATTTGCGCCGTGCACGTTGAGGCCTCGACATTGCACGCAGGTTTATAAATATTTCGCGTCCGCTGGCTGACCGAAAAGCAATAACCTGGACGAGGCACGCAAAAAATGCCAGGCATAATCAAAACGTGGCTACTTGTGAATGTACAGCATGAATGCAAGCATTATAATTTATGAAATCGACGCGGTCATAACTTAGTTCTTGACAAAAACTTCTTCATTCTACTGTGTCCTGAATTTTGGTCGTTTGGAGCTGATTTAAAGCCGTTAATGTCATTGTAATAGGTCAGGTTGTTATCAATGAGCTCGCGTGTTTCATAGTAGTTTTACTACAATCACTACTGCCATTGTGCTTTATCTCAATAACTAAAGGTTGTGTTGGCCGGTGTAGATGCATAGTTGGTGTGTTTAAAGCGTGAGCTTACCTAATCGTATGCATTATAACTTACTCAATTAGGACAATGTTATCGCATACGTGTACTGCTATCGTTGATATTACATTGAGTGCAATGTCAAAGTAATAGGGAATGACTAAAGTCTGTTAAACATCACTAGAAGTAAAGTGAGTTTGTTCAACGCTATATTGCATTTCAAGCAATTGCCTTTGATATATCACATTATATTATAGATTTTTTGGTATATATTTTGATATATATATATTAGTAAAACAACTCTTTTACAATAAAAAAAAAAACATTTGAAAAATTTTTTTATACTAAGTAAACTCGACACTTGCTAGAAGACACTTTCTAAAGCTTGTTTTAAAAACATTAAGTATGTGGTTAATTTAAGAATCATTTTATTAATTTACAGGTACTTTTGCTAGGTATATTTATAAAACATTTTGTTGATTATTAAATGATATTTTAAAAGTTTAGTTATGTTAAATAGTTTGTTTACTAGAGAACATTTCTCTAAAAGTGTAATATTGCGCTAAAGTTAAGCTTAATTGAAGTAACTTTAAATTAATTTATAATTATTATCATAGATTTTAATAATAGAGCTAAATTTCCTCTATTATTAAAATCTATGATAATAATTATAAATTAATTTTTGTTTACCCTAATTTAATTATTTTTAAAAGTTATGAATAATTTTACTACAGTTATAAATTTTCTAACATATGTTTTCTAAATTATCTGAAGTTTGATTTCATCAAGTTTTAAATATATTAATTAATTTTGAACTATCTTCATATTAAACAACTTTTGTTAATGTTAAATAGTTTTCTGCTTAGATATTGCCTTCTAAAGCTAATGTTGTCAACTTTACTATAAATATTTATCAGGTTTATAAAGTAACACATTGGCTACAATGTATCGCTTTAAAAGTTAATCAATATTAAATAGTTTATCTCCTCGGCAGGGCATAACACGGTTTATCTTAATTTTAGTAAAATACAAAAAAAAAGAACATGTGAGATTATTTTTATAGTCCTTTTACTTTACATTAATTCACTTAACAAACTAACAGTCTTTCTAATATTCTAATTCCTTTGATTACATAAAGAAACTCTGCTTATCCAAAGCTCTTCCTACAGAATCTCAAGACTAATAATTTTCCCCTTTATCTATATAACCCTAGCATGCTAACATAATATTTAGTTAGTTTAACAAATTGTTCTAATCGCCAAATCTCACATTCAAAAGCAGCTTTCAAAGCAGAACCCAAGGTATTGCTAAAATTCGAGAAAGGGAGCACACGATTCACGGACAATTCTAATTTCAAAGATATCCCAAACTCTCTTCAAACGTCCAAAATAGCTGGATTCGGGCGTTTACAAGCGAGCGTTAAGTTTATCGTGTGATTTGAGCAAAGCGGATTGCTCCAACTGCGGTCGAATTACACGCGAATTACATTGGGACATAATGAATACCTCGAATGTGTCTACACACTCTTTGAAGTGATTTGACACAGAATTCGGTTACATTTCATTGGATCTCGTTAAAAATAGACAAACTACAATATAAACAGTTATTTTAATTTCTCACAGATACTGGAAATGAGTTGGATGTATTAGACACATCCTTAATTAATGAAATGCACTAATTATTTTCTAGAAACTTGTATGCATCATGCATGCGATATAAATATTCTCTAATTGCGGTACAAACGGAATAATATTTGAGAAACATGACTTTCATAGAAATTAATTCAATCGATCGCATTACATTAATTGGACGCGGGTTGTATAATTGCGTAGATACGATGCAAATTAAAGTCGCGATTGCACTCATTAAATTATTGCCAGTGCTGGCAGGACGACGCATCGCTTCATTACACCCAGCATTCGTTGTGTCAATCACACCAGAGCAGGTTTAATTGGAAAAACAAACAGTCATTATTCATGATTGTTAGTTTCGAGACGAGAAACGCACAACAAGAAAAATAGATACTAAGATTGCTAATTGTGATCATACGGTTTGATGTACGTATGTACGTGGCTAAAAATGAGCATTCTGCTAATCAATGACAATCTTGAAGGATCAATTAAACCGGAATAAAAGCAGGTTGAGGAGAGAGAAATGAGTACATGTTGCTTCAGCAATTATAATTACATTCAAGAGCTGTACTCTAGGCAGCTGAGTAAAGAAAAGAAAATGTAAGAAGACCAGCATTTATTATAACTGATCATGCAGGTGTTGGTTCACACGGTACATAAAACTCCTCCAAAAAAACATAGTTAAAGGTTCGAAGTTATTCTGTTTGCTACTTAGTTTGAATGTATTTTTATTGTTGATTGTTTTCAGGCGTTTCAAGTAAACATATAGCAAGTGACAAACCTAAACCGTAAGCATAATTAATGTTTTAACGAATTGATTGTATTTTTTTATATTTGCATAAGCTGTTCATATGTAAATAAAGATACTGAAGAAGGCAACAAGTAGAAAATATTAAGAAGTGCTCAATAAAACGCAAAAACATAATTATACATCACTATTAGTTAAATAATTGAACTGCATTGAATAGAAACATCCGTTTTAGGTTATGTTTTCAGAAAAATTTAAATAATTTTTAATTACATTGGATGTGAGAGTTCTATAATAGCAATAAACGTTCATTCGTTCTTAGTACCTGGCCCAAAATTACCAAACGTTACTTTATCTTAATATTTTAAAATTTACCATAATTATCGAATAGGTTTGTTTAATTTCAATATCTAAAATCAGATTTATAGAATGAAAGTTTACACGTAGTGAAAATATGTAGTAAAACACAATCAATTTTGATATCAATTTTGATGTATTTCTAACCATTTTTTAAAAATCTAATTGAAACAAGTCAATAGAGCAACTTTTACGCAATATAACAATGTACCTCAAAAATTCAAAAATTGGTCAATTTTGACCTTTATTTTAAAGCATTTCAAATTATCTCACATATAATTAATTAATCTCCGTGCATAAAGCAATACTTTGTCTAAGAAATAGGTTGACGTAACCCGAAGAGTTCTCTTGCTAAAACTAATTTCTTAATACGTGTTTTGCATTGATTTTAGTTTTGAAGCATTTCTAATTACAACAGGTATACTAAATTAATATATGTTGATATAATAACCTTTATGCTACAAAACAAAATAATTAGCATTAATTTAGCATTAATAATTTTTTACAACGTGTTATCCCAATCTTTCAAAAATTTCTTAATGTTGAAAATAATTAAATATAATTTTTAATTGAATCAAATAAAATTGTTTACATAAGTTTAAAAAGAAATTGTTTAGCTTCCAAGCGGCGTACTTGCTTATAATCCTCACCAAATAGTTTCCACGCCGTATCGAATTTTTCAATGTAAGTTCTTAAAACTTTAGAGTACGCCAAAATTACGTTTTGAATTATTTTTTTTATCAAATAGCATGTAACTAAGACAAATTAATTAAAAAACTTGTGTTTTATAAAGTAGGGTATCTTATAGATTTTTATAACCTTATTTCTTGTAAAAAGTTTAAAATTGGGCTAAAAGAATTAGATTCCAAAATTGATTATACTTGAAGACAATAATTTTTTGAAATTTTAATATTATTAATTATAGCACAACTTTTTAACAATAATTTTGGTATTTGGTTTTCGTAGTATGTGATGAAATGTACTATAAGTTCTATTTACTTAAGATAGTATTCATTTTCAGTGCATAAGAGTAACATAGGAAGAAGATAGATTTAATACTAAAAGCATCTTCTATTTCCATTTTATATTTCCTACAAACAAAACATTCGAAATAAGGTCGAGCTTAGTACAACCTGTATTGTGAATAGAGTTTCGGTTTGCCATTATTACCTGTCTCTGGCATATGCATGACCACCACACCAACCGCATTTCATCACAATGAAAATATCAGCATCCTGCCGACGCCGCCATTACCTTAACTTTGCCCCGGATTCGAATTGATACAATCAGCACGTACATTGTGAGTCACAATTGCTTTGCACGTACACAACGTTATCGCAGCTTCAATTCGCCTGCATCTCTCCGCATCTCATGTCGTTAGCTGCCCAACCGCAAATGACACGTCTGACCATTGCTGACCAGTGTGTACAATGCATACAACGTAAAACGAAGCCGCTCAGCTGCAGTCATTGCAAATAACAACGAGCTAATTATACTGATCACTGTGTTTTCCTGGGCACGTTGGGATGATTTTGGTTAATTTGTCGGTTTTACAAGTTATGCACATCGTAAATTCCGAATTATTACCTCCAATTACTATTCTTATGGGAAATGATGAAAGGCAAAGGCTTCTTTATGCTTGAAAACAATATATTGCTTTAGCAAAGCCAAGGCCTCGCATTGATTTCATAATCGATCGCAGCGATGTCGATTGATTAACCAGCAGACATTTATACGTGGTTACGTGCATTAATTAATTTGTGTGCTTTCGTCATTACGAACGCTAGATTTAAATGCAAATTTAAATTATTTTGAAATTTTAATTATAGCACTCTATTCAGCACAACTTTGACATCTGTCCTATGAGTAAAGTGTTCTCATTTGAAGCAATCAAAATTTTTAAATTTTAATTAGGCAATGTCAAGTTATTTATTATTGTCACAAACATTTGGTTTCTATTAGGTTGAACCGAACTATTGCAACATGTCTGATCGAATTATCATAAATTGGGTCATTGATTACCTGTGTCCATTAGCTGGTCATTGCATGTAAGAAAAACGGAAATGTGATACAAACACATCTAGGTTAGAGAGATCCATTACTTTATTACAAGCCTAGCAATCAACAAACAATTCATCATAAATGTATACTAAATGTCAAATTAAGAATTTTATTTATCTCTAATACACAAATGCAAACAAATCAATAGAATAGTAGAAAATTGCTATCAATATTGATGCACTTTTATAAACATCAAATGAGATTTATTATCATTTATCGGACACTTCTTTTGCTATAAAACCTACCTGTGTGTGAAAATACTTACGTTGCGATCTGTTTTTCATGGTATACTAGTGCCGTATTGAACGACTCAAACTGAGTGAACTTGAGTGAACATACTTTCATTTTATGCCAAATGTGTACTTGTTCGGTGTATGTGTTCATATTAGTGTCTGCACTTTTTCACAAAAATTTACTTTGAGAACTTATAACTTTGCAATTATTAAAGATAAATATATTACATTTTTATACACTTTTTTAGAATCTATTCACGAATTGTTATTAGAGACAACTAAATCATCTAACACTAATTACGGTAGTATTATTATGGGACAATGTATCAAATTGTTCTAGTTACCAGAAGATCATAAAGCTATATAGTTAGTATAGCTTTAGCTATATAAATTGAATTTAATATTCCGAACGCGTTTAGTAACACATCAATATTATTGATTAATTTTAAAATAAATGTTGAGTAATAAAAACAATGTATTGAATAGATCACTTATTAATCCACGGATTAACAAACAATTTATACTTATTACACTTGTTATAGTCAGGGTTTTATTTGGTTTAATTGTTTAAAAATGATCAAAAACGTAATCTCTGTTAGTAATCCATCACTTCAGCATTCAAAAGTTTTAATTCTTTTTGCCAACCTATTTCTTCTATCTATTTGTTTCACTACTCTCTGTATCTATATTTAGTTTTGTTAGTTCAATAGGGTAGAATGATCCAATGGCAAATTTAACTATTCATGATGATGAATATGCAATGATAATGTCGGCTGGTATTTATAACAAATACGGCGGTTTACGATCATTTTCATTTGCTAATCGAAACCTGATGACCTAAATTTTATCGATTAATGTTTATCGAGAAGTGCGGGAATTGTTGAGCTGTAGTTTGACATGGGAGTTGGGGAAACGCATAAATTTTGCGTTGTGGTTTTAGTGAATTATATGGGTATTTATTTCCCTAAAGCTTGTAAATAACAGAATGTTAATATGCATAGTGATACTAGGTAAACAAGTTATTAATTTCTGAAAAATAATTTATATTTAGAATATAAAGCGGTATTATATTAACAAGAAGTAATTTGACCTGAAAAAGAATATTTTATTTTAATAGATAGTAAAATAAAAATCCCATAAAAATATTTCAAGTTACAATTTATTGCTAATATAGTCAGTTAGGTGTGTAAAGATTGAAATTGTAGTTAGAACTAATAAAACAAACAAGGAGAAGCAAAAAAGAAGAAAATACAAGAATTGCTGTTTAGGTTTTAAACATTTAATTTTTAATTTGTAAATGATATCAATCTTAACATTTTATTATTTAATCACAAAATTAACTTGAAAGCTTGTTGACTTGCTGAAAGAAATCTGCCAAGATGACTCATTAAGCTCACTCTTATTTAATATTCTCATAGACGAAATTATCACAAAGGCCGCCACCGAAAAGGCATACCCCATGGGCGCACACAACATTCCAATAATAGGGAACATAACCTGCAAAGGCTATTATTCAATTAAACCACCAAACAATTCGGCATAACAATCTCCACATCTAAAACTTAATGGATGACTATTGCAAAAATATTAACTAGATGCAAGCTAGAAGTGGATGGAAAGATTATTCAACAGGTAATGACAACAAACTTTCTGGGTGTCGAAATCACTGCATTTGGAGATATTAAAATCAGTGCAAGACAACAAGCCAACAAAGCCACAAGAACAGCGGCCTGTTTGAACCAACCTATATTCCAAAATAAATATCTGTACCAAAAAACAAAGGCGAGAATATACAAAAATGTGGTAAGGCCAATTTCCACCTACGCCGCCGAGACAAGACCAGTAACCGCCAATACGCAGAGATCATTAGAAACAATGAAAATGGTGGCTATAAAATGCATAAACAACAAAACTTTGATGGATAGAATCCGTAGCAAAGAACTATGGGAACATGGGTTACATCGTAAGAGCGATGCAAGTGCAACAGGAGAGGCTATCGATGAAGGAATAGGCCAACAGCCTTTAGAGTGAAGAAAGAAGAACAAGCTTTCTATTGAGTTATAACATTTTAAATTAAAAAATTATTAAGAAGTTTATAATTGAAATAATTTTACAAAAACTAATATTTTTGTTTGACATCATGTAATAATACATAAGCTATCAGTACTCAGGTTATAAAAAGTTTCAATGTTTTACAATAAATTATCAGTAACTATTCTAGGTTAAACTATGTATGAACTTTAATCAACAAACCCAGCTAGGCAAATATTGCCCCCAGAACGTATACTTGTTTTTCAAACTAATTCATTCAATATAAGCATTGGTTTTATTTTACATATCAACGTATTATATTTACATCATAATAACCCACATATGCTTGTAACCATTTAACCACTCACGAAACATCAATAGCCATCATCCATCCATCCCAACATATGCATCTAGACTACAACATGACATGCACTTGGCCGAGCATAATTAAATATGCATTAATTCTACATTAAATCGATTCTTGCTGGATTGTTCTGTTCGCTACGTGTGCTATGCGTGAATGCAGTAACACGAAGGCCTTAATTAAATTTTTATGTTATAAACAATATTATAAAATTATATTCGAATGCATTATACATGCATTAACATCGCACGGACACTACACACTTGCACCGACTGAATAGGCATGTAAATAAAAACAGTTTTCGGGTGTGTTCGATAATTCAATTATTAGGGTGCGTGTGCACATGTTGTGCTATTATTTCAATTAAAATTCAAGTTATGTGAAGTTAACCTTCAACTTATGTTGAAATGCGCCGAGTTCAATTTATAGTTACGAGTTCTAGGGGAATTTCACTTTGCGACTTTAGTAAGGAGAAAAAATTATGATAATAACGTAATTATCGTTAAAAAGCTTTAAGAAAACTACCGGATAAGATGGCAGCGATAAGATCACGGATACGAATTATGCGTTTACTGAAACGATGTGTCGATCAGTATACCAACTACTGACAAAAAGTCACACTCACTTCTTTGTAGTTTTTAATGTCTTATAAAGACTATACAGTTGCAAATATAATTAAAATAAATGATACTTACCTCTAGTAGCTCCATAAGTTGATTAAAAAAATACGTGCAGCGACTTTTCAATATCATATTAAAAATTTTGGCAGCTCGAGGAAGTAAGGCAGAAAAAACTTGTCCCTTCTCAACTTCAATGCAAGCAGGAACAGTGAATAAAGCACCAAATGAAGCATTAAACGTAAATTCATTTCTTGTAGCTTCTTCAAAGTGCACATAGTGTTGAAGGCGATAGTTAGACTGCAATTTGCCAACCTACCAATCGTTCAATTTACGGCTGTAAAGTAATTTTCGTCACAGTTGCGCGAGCAGTGCACGCAACAACCACTCAAGTCGTTTAACTTGAATCATTGAACTTTAGTCACATTAGAGTCTATTCGATGGCATCGATAAAATGATTCATCATCACCTAGAAACTGCTCATCCTACAACATATTGCGGTTTTCTTTCAGGTTGCGCGTGTAAATATGAGTATTTTTGTCGGTCGATTTTCCTTAGAAAACAGCTTTTGTGATAGTTTTTCCCGTCCAGTTTTTATGGCCATATTTCCTATTATATCCGAGCATCTTCTGTGCGCAATAAAAGAACAGCATAGATGAAAGAAAGGTAGAAGTTTTCCAGCCAGCTTTGGACGTCTTCGCATCCAATAAAATAAAACGTAATACTAACAAGTGTACGACGTGCGGAAAGCAATCGTGCTTGATAAAAAGGCCGGCAGAAACAAAAAACTTGACGGGAAACAAACTCCAAGTATTTCCACTCGTCTGCAATACACAACTTTTTCCTATTGGGCTTCCGATATTTTTTAACGGCGCACAAAAATAGGTTTGTGTTTCTGCTTCGACGATTATAATATTTTTATAGCATTTGTGCACACACTGCATGCGAGTGGCTGCTTCTGGCATGTATTGTTTGTGATGTTTATTTTGATGTTGGATTGGTGAGAGTTGCACGGACAGTGTTTTATAGGAGCCTTTCTTTTTAGGAACAACTCAATTTGTTTTACTTGTTTGTCTTATTGTCGTCGTTTAAATGTACTGTTTTTCGAGAGGAATTCTAAGACTCCTACATGGATGCGAGACAAATAAAATATTACTTATCGAACAAAAAACACAAGGTTTAAAGTGAAAAAAGTAAGAATTGAAGTATAACATTAAAATTGAAACTGGCATATAACAGCAGGCTTCGTTAATAATAAATAAATAAGTATTTAATATCAAGCATGATATTAATAATATTATAACAATGATTGGCTTGATTTAAATTAATAAATACTGGTGACTAACTTGTCTAAATTTTAACATTTATCACTTATTTTCAAGGTTTTCTGCACTCTCAGAATATATTTTATTGATTCGTTGATTGTCTTATAAACTGCGTACATTCTGATATTATTTCTTTTCTTTGCACAATAATACGAACAAAATTATTCTAATTTTAACCCCTGTGAGTCTTTCTGATCCAATGAGAAAAAAACAAAATAACTAACTGTTTCTGTAAATTTAAGCATTTTTTGATATTTACAAATTCTATAATTCTTATCATAAAACATCAAATTGTTAAATTCTCAAATATATGTAGAATGGTTTTTCTAAATTTATACAACTATGCCTTTAATTTTATTACTCAAACATTTACTTTCTATTAAAACATTCTTTTTAAATTCAGCAATTATTTTTGATAATGACTGCAAAGTTTAACACTAGTTTCATTCATTTCTAATATAACAATTCACTTGAAAGTAAGTCAACTTGAATATTATAAGTTTTTAAAAACCGAGTTAAAATTTTATATTTAGTATTAAGTAATGAAATATTTTTTTTAACATTAATATAGTGCCTCCTATAATAAATTATATTTTTTAGCCTAAAAAGCAAATGCGCAAAATTTAGGGCATACCCAGATCCTGGTTGCTATAGCCATCCAAAACGCGTCCCTTATTATTCCTATTCAACACACAGCGTGCTAGTGATGCTCATTTCTAAGGAAATAAAACTCCCATAAAAAGACACTTGGACTGCTGAGAAAATTAATAAATGTGACCTCTTAATACGCCTGCTAAATGGAATTATGTTGCGTTATCGCGGAATTACTGCCACGCAAATAAATAGAAAACGAAAGCCAAAAATGAGAGACTAATGAAAAGAGCAAATAGCATAAAACAGAATATTGCACATACGCTTGGTGACAAATTTAAATAATTAATGTGCAAAATATCTCTTTTTCTTTTCTGGTATCAATAGGCAGTTGATTTTAGGAAGTTACCAGTTTTACAGGACACTAAGACAAATTAGTTCATTTATCAAAGAGAAACTATGCAAACCACAAAATGCGTTAGACAAAAACAATATCATAAAAGTCACGTCTGTACTTATTTTTTTATTTTTCTCAGTTGTTCCCTTCGTAACGTGCAATATTTACAATTATTTTATTTTTCGCATATTTACTCCATTAAATATTAACAATCAAGGAGATAATTTGGCATTCTTTTTATCGTTGTATGCTTTGGAAATATGTAAGGTTTTATTATTACAAAAAGCAGTGAATACACATAAAATTCCGGGTTGGTTAAACAAGAAAAGCATATGTAATCTGTGTGAGTTAGATATAAGCAATTCTATATTAGTCACGTCTGAACTCACACTTCTGTTATCACTGAAGTTTTAGTGGATTTCAAAATTAAAATTATCAAGAATAAACAACAAGAAATCTAGCAATTATATAAAAATAAGGTACTATTAAAAAAAGAAATTATTTGATACAATGTAATCGTGTTATGCAACCTGTTTAACTTGATTTCAGTGAGAAATTTAAACAATTAATTAAACTCAGTTTGTTATTGGTGTAAATTCCAAAAGTTCTAAATTATAATCAGCACTATATATATGTTTTAAACTACTAATAATAATTCTGTTTTTAAGTACCATTATGTTAATGATGTATAATTACGTCAAAACCATTGCATTTTAATATGAACAAGATAAAAACAAGAGATAACCTTTGATTAATCAGGCAACTGGTAATAACTTCTTGGTTGCTCCAAGAATCTATAATTAATAGAAACACTAGAATGATTCAGGACTTTTTATTGTTTTCTAATTTGCTTTACAAATTGCTTGCATGCTCCCCAAATTAACCTGCAGCTTTAGCTCAGTCTAATTAAATTTACAAACTGTTTTAGATCTAGGCGTATATTCTTTGCTAGGGTCACGACTACAGTCAGGATTGTACTATGTTCATAATAAGTCTATAGATGCTTGTGATACTAGTCCCAAATGTCAAAAGAAAAAAAAGATCAAGGTGAAAAGCTAAATGACTTGTAAACTTAAACGTCGTGGGCAGGTGCAATGTTGACCTGTCTGCCTGGCCTTCTTTTATCACAGTTTATGCCAGTGCGTCGATGTATTAGTAGACCATTTTGGAGTTTTACGAAACGGGTGGTCGTTGGTACCTATGCTATCTAAATTGCATTCACTGTCATCTTCTTCTTTCAACTTAATCGAGACGATCTGAATTTTGTGACATTTTGGTTGCTTTTTTTCATAAAAGCTTCCAAAAACACATTTCCAAAAGTAAAAAATGGTAATTAATGTAATTAAGATAAAGTCTCAAGCAACACTGGTTTTAATTGCTAGCGGCTTATTTGACCTAAACTATGAGACAAAATGTTAATTAAAATAAGGCAAATATTCACCAAAGCCTTAAAAATAACAAAAACACAATTAATGTCGTGAGAGAAATAGAAGTAAAGGGAGCATGAAGATAAACAAAGTAATAAAAAACAAACACAATAAGTCATCATTTTCATTTTTGTGATTAATATCTAAGCCCACATAGAGAGCGTTTTGGGTTGCTGTCTACAACGTGCTTGAAGTAAGATGAATAATCGCCATTGAGGATTTCAGTTACTTGCCGCAAATTAAAGAATTTCAATTATATTTCGACGAGACGTTGAATAATTGCGAGGAAGGCATCCCATAATTGTCATAATTAATTCACACGTCTGACGCTCTTGCTAGCTATTTAATATTTATTTCCAAAAGTGACGTATGCATTAATTGCAGCCTACACTCAAGGAAAACTTGTTTTTCTACAAAACTATTATGTAAAAAACCTAATAATTTATTAGACTGTTTAAAATGAGTGCATTGTTACTGGTTGGTTTACTCCAATTATAAGCTAGAAAATTCATAAGTTCATGCAGCCCTGTGAGTTCTCATGTTCGAATCTACTTAACGCCCTGCTATAATTACGGTAGTTTCACGCAGTCATTGCGTGCTATAATCTACATATTATTACAAATAACCAGCACCGAAAGCGGGAGATTGTTACTTTATGATTAAAAACACCTAACGTTATTTTTTACATAATAGAGAAGTTATTAAAATTAAAGAAAGTGCTTGATATCAATAAAACGCTCATACTTTTTAATTCAAAGTAGAAAACAAAATAGTGAGCAGTTCAGTGCAGTAAGAAAAGATAAAACAAGAAGCATGTCAGGTCGAAACATGTTTTTCTATTATCAACAATTTTTTGGTGACTTATTGAAGAATTGCAATGAAAGTATTTGCTTTTTTATCACATTCAGAAAATCTAAAAAAGATAGAAATTTGCTGAAATGGGATTTAGAAATTCATTAGAAATTTAGAAATTTAGGAAATTCTATCCTACTTCTTTGTTACAGTGTGAAATATGCAAAAATTTGTGATGATAACAAGTCGTGGTAAATAACCGAAAAAGTGTTGGTTGATAAAAGAAGGAAAGTATAACTCTTCGATTGAGTTAGATAAGAATGTGATATTTTAACCCACGTCGGTATTTACTCACCTGTTATCAACTATTATGTATTCTTAAGAATTTCAAAATATGAATTTTTATAATTACAGGAACTCTGTATATGATAGAACAATAGTGTTCCTTCATTAGATATCAACAATCTACTTCAATAGGTTATGGAAATATGTTAAGTTGGTGTTGCTTGCATAAGTAGCATTCTAACACGCAACTTTTTCTCTACGACAACTCTATTAGCAACACTTCACAGTTCACAGGAAAGTTATTTATCCTCACCACATAATAAACTCCAAACAGTATGCTTTATAAAAGGAATAAATTGTGTCATTATTTTGACAGTGTTTTAATTTCCTGCTTATAAACTGCTCCAATTTAATTGTTTTCTCGAGTTAAATTAGTTGAAGATAGTAAATATTTTATAGCTCTACAACTGCACAAGTCTAGTAGAAAACAACTTCACCAGTTTATTAAATTAGGTCAGAGATTTGTTTGCTACAAATGCTTCAAGACGGAGGCGGATGCTAAATTTCTCGCAATGAGACGTGTATGGACGTAATTTCAGCCCCATTAATCCTTTACTTCGCCAGTTAACCAAATTCGAATGATTATAATTTGACGATACATATCGCGTGAACAATGCTTCGACCCAATTATGTGATTGCTACTAGTTGGAGCTTCAACTTTTTGACGTTTTAACAATGATGTTGTGTAAAACCACGACTGAAGGCATCAAAGATGCAGAGCTGACAAGTTACTTAAAGCATAACATAGCAGTCGATATAAGCAGTGTGAAAATAATTGCGTTTGGCGCAAAGTTTTCACCAACTTACGAACAAGCGTCACAAGTTTGTTGTTTGCACGCACGTTGAGTTCACACTAAATAAAGAAATTACCTGCGCTATTGACGCTAGGAAACGTGTACGTATACATCTAATATTATTAGAAATAATAATGTTATTTATAGTTTAACATGCAAGCAATAATATTCTTTCAAATATTTGCATCGTTGCATCAATACAAACAAAGCAACAATTTAAATAGTAATTGTTAGTTAAACGAGCTCATATTTTATACAAACAAAGTAAAATATAGTATTATTTAAATGCAAGTAGAAAAAATATATATGTAGTTTTTTTTGAGTAATTAAATACTAAATATGAGATTTGGCTAGATCTGTAAAGTGAAGTAAGGAAATTTTAGGTTACTTCTTAACCTAATCATAAATAACTCTTAAAGCACAATATATAATAATATTTTCTAACACAAAATTAAATAAAATAATATATCAAAATTGTTTTACTATTGTAAACAACCTTTAGTACATTTTTATTTTATAACCCAGTAAAATCACTTAACTTTTATGGAAATTATAAATACTTATAATTAGTATTTTTAAAAGCAATTATATTTACAATAACTTAATAATTTGTGGTTCAATAAGTGATAGTAGGAATGTTACAAAAAGGAGAAACATTAATCAAGTAATTCTTTCTGCAAAATGCTAATATTTCACTAGTAAATAGCAATCATCTATTAATTTAATACAAAATTTATAATATAATATTTTACATAGTTTATAAGTAATTAATTGTAAAAATTGATATTTTAATGCGTGAAACACAAATAATTTATAAATTGTAGAAAAAGTACAAGAATCATGATAAAATACCAATGTTATTTCTTGCTAGTAACAAATACAAATTACAATCGGCATAGCGTTAATCTGCAAGCGTATTAGTACTTTATAACCTTATAATCAAGTTTGTTCTCAGTACACAAATTAAGTTTACACTATATAAAGATGTAATTACCTGCTTTGTAGAAACTTTTATACCTAAATATATAGATCTAGTATTGTTGGCAATTATGATGTTATTTGTAGTTTAACATGCAAGAAATAATCCTTGATGCTGCAAGAAACATGATGGTAAAGGTGGGGCATCTAGAGTAGATTCGAAAGAGGCAAATCATTTAATCTTTCGCGATATCTAAGTACTCGACGCTAGACTACGACAAATTTATTATGTTGGCATATACATGCTGTGCACAGGGCAATAATTTTGCGTATATTTATTAAATCTAATAACGAGCGGTGTGAATACAAAGCGAATAGCCGTAAAGAAATAAACACGTTTACAATTTAATTAAAATGTGTGTTTTTGTATAGACTGCATATAGTGAATCATAGATTGAACATAAATTAGTGCAAAATGCTAATTGAGTTGTTTCTAAGATATTATGCAAACTTGAGCAAAACAACTTACATATTAGTAATTGATTGCTCTTTGCTGTTGTAAGGTGTGAACGTATTTATTAAATAATTAAAAATTTTAACTGATGTACTTAATTAAATAAATACTCTGTGAAAATTAAAAATTTACAAGGATTGATAGTTAATTTAATATTTGAGTTAGATTTAAAAGTAGTCAATTTGGAATGTTGCAAGAAAATCAAAAATTAAAATAATAATATTGAATGTAATAAATTAATTTTAATTCAAACAAAGTACATTACCGTATTATTTTACTACAAATATAAAAATTATTAAATCTCTCTTACTTTATAAATAATTAATTCTCAAAATAGTGATTTTATTGCGTGGAGTTCAGAATAATTTTAATATTAAAGACATCTTCTAACAAAAACTCAGATAACCCTTAAACTATAAAAGATAACCAATATTTGTAAGAAGAATCAACTACATGAAAAACTAAAACTATATTTTTCTTTGAAATACAGAAATTATTTCTAATTATTTCAAAATATTAACAAATTAGCCTAATACTCCATCAATCTACTTCAATTATAACCAAAAATAATGTATTTCAATTAAATTGTTAGAATAAAAATTCTTTTTCTCTTGTACTCTATTTCTAGGATAAATAGAATAGCAAAGTTTGTATGTTGCCAAAATTAATTGCAGATTTAAGTTATTTGCTCCATGCAGAAGAATAAACTGTACAAGAAATGCAACAATTTGTTGATATTTTACAAAGGCAAAACAGGTAGGTATAATTTAATTACAGAAAGAAATATTATAGTATTTTTGTTTATTTATGTGTATTAATTTGTGAAAAATTAATGTTTTATTAGAAAAAACTTAAAGATTTAATTTAGTAGGATATTTTTAAACATATATGGATAATTTACGACGCAGAAAATATAGAAAAAATTGCGAGAAGAAAACTAAGTAATATAGCAATAATATTATTATCTAAAATATTATTGAGTGTGGTTACGAAGTATTTAGGATTCATTATGTTGAAAAACTTTTTCAGTATACTGAAAATTTACTGAAAAAGGCAACATACCGAAAACGTTCTTACCTAAAGACAAAAAGTAAGAGTTATAGTGCAGTTTTTCAACATAATATTTGAAATATGTAAAAATATATTTTGGAATGAGTTTCTCACTACATTTATATTTTTACTTTAGAGTCTTAAATTAAAGACACTTGTATTTAAATAGTTATAATGAAAGTTTTCTAACCTTATTAACAATATGTATAAAACACTAAATTCACGATAAAGCATCATTATTAAAATTAGCTATTTTATAAGAAATTTTAGTTTGAAAAACTAACTATTCATAGAATAAAAAAAATGCCTGCCTAATTTAACATTAATTCCAATCTAACTTTTCTTTTTATAAGCACATCACAATAACTTAAAACCCCCTGACAGATTTCGTTTGATTCCGTTTTAATTTTCCACCGCTGGCTTTGTTCCCTTTCTTCCATTACAGCCTTGGTTTATATTATACACCAATCCAGATTCTAATTAGTCAGCCCATAGCATACATGTTGGGTTATTTATTGTCCGCACGTTCATATTTTATGTAAATAGTCAAAAAGGGCCGATGCGCCAGTTGGTGGTCGTTCTAATACTTTCCAACATATTTCATGGTCTGCTTAGGCTCACAACTAGCAACTAGCACAGAAAAAATAAAAAGATAGGTTTTATTTACCTAGGATGTTAACCAGCCCGAAACAAAGCAATTAGAAACATCATGGAATATAAAGCACTGCCATGAGGTGATGAGCTTTGGGCATAAACAAGCAACAATGTCGACTTTCAGAAGAAAGAAACTCAAGAGAAAGATGATAGTTTAGAGTAGACTCTCAACACTAAAATTATATCATCCTCATGAGTGGCTTAAAGTTGAAACCGTTAATGGGATAATTCATTCTTGAGTTGTTTCGATTAAATCCCGCTTTTTGAACAAACTTGTAATGCGTTTTTTACAACTTCATGAATATTCATTTTGGGACGATCGACTGCGGATAATGCGAATGCATCGGCCTCCATCAGACTTATTTCCAGGTTTGCTCTTGATGCAGCAAGTGCATTAAGGATTTCAGACATTTTACGGTTTGTTAATGTCGCTATTATAACCAATCAAAGTGGGATGCGTTTGAGCAAGACCTCCGCGATAGTTATTTCAATATCAAGAGCAGTGATTTTGTAAAAACTCAAAATGACTTTAAGTTCTTGTGCCAAGAGCGTTATATTAGCATAAGTTTAATGTTGATTTATATTTAATATATTATTTATTGTGGGGATTGTAAAGAAACGGAGGCAATCATTTAATTAATGTTTTGCTGTAGAAATCTAGAAATTTAGATTTTACAAAATTATAAAACACAAAACTTACTAAATTTAGACTCTAACTTAAATCAATAATTGTTTAAATTATTTTTATAAACTAAAATATGGATAATTTGAAAAGAATCAGAATGACTTCACAGTTCTTATTAGACTTAAGTCAATTCTTGAAATCAAAAATACTAGAATTAGATAAAAATAAAATAAACTGAGTAGTCTCTTTTTTGGTAATGTGATAGATTTTGTACTATGGTTGGTAAAAGCAAGTCAACATTTTTTGTTGACAAATTTAACTTAAACTATGTAATATTTTAATATGATTTTTACTTGCTTCTTGTTCAAAGTTTAGGTACTAATTAATTTCAGCCTTAAGTTTAAGTCATTGACTATAACGCGTTAATTTTTCTTTAGTAAAAATTGAGTCAAACTTAGTTTTTACTTTAATTTAAAGGTTTGGCTCTTTTTTCAAATCTGATTTAAGTCTATTTCTTCAAGTTAAACTGTTAAACTATCCTTATCAAGAATTATGAAACTCGACTCATGTAATATGATAACTCTTGAATGAGTTGTAACTGAAAAACTAAACCTATTCTGTTCTCACCTTTGTGTAATTAATCAAATAAAAATTGAAAAAATTCTAGAGAACGGGGTACTTCCTAACTGAAATTACACTCTACATATAGAAAGCGGCATCCCTTGTCGTTCCACGTGCGTTTTGTCACCCATAGAATTCGGAACCTCTGTGACCCTCATCGACCTCTTGTCGGCGAACATTGCAAGTAGTCTTATTACACAGCCTTGCTTTTCATGAAGCGACGCGCACTTGTTCATACAATAACGCGAAGAAATGCTGAGAACAGAAAATAAAAAGAAAAAGAAAATATATTTTTAAAAATGCGTCATTAATAATGTATTTTCCGGGTGAAATAAAAAATAAACAAAAAAAAAGAGGAAATATAGTAAACAAAATGTAAAATAATAATAATTTTATGCGGTTGGTTAGCAGGATGGTAGGAAGCATTTCATATTTTTATGCTTCCCCCTGTAAAATTCTCAAATTCAGCTGCAATTCGCCGTCATCTTCTATTATTCTCAGTGCTATTACTCAGCGTATAATCTTGGTGTACTTACACTGGCCAACAAGCAGGAAGGCACGTGAAAGACGTAGGAATTCGTTTCGGTTGTTTTGTACTACCACTGCCGTCGCTTGCTTGGCCCAGACTCGTTCCTTTGCTGTTCCTGCATCATTCTTACGGTATGTCGTCGGAGCCTCATTTTTCGCCGATTTTTTCACCCAGCGTCGAGCTATAGGAAGTGAAGTGCTTCCATTGAAATCCTGGAAGGAAGTGGAAAGCACTAGAACAGGCGTACTGGCTGGAGCGCCACACTTGAGAAATGGGCGAGAGAACACTGAATAATGCAAAACGTTCCGATCGGCTTGCACTGTGGAAAGCGCGTCTGTGCGCCCACGGGAAGAAGACAAAATCGGAATAATTACTAAGCTGTGCATATCTTAATTACTATTATGCATTTAAAAGCATCCACTATGGTGATTTTATGAAAGAAAGAAAGATTTTGCTTTGTTTTTATTTTTCCTTAATTTTAAGTTTTTGCATGGAATAAATGTGACATTTCTGATAGTCATCTATTATTTTAATTTTTAATATTTTTGATGTAGACATTATTGTCCTGTGTCCAGACGAAAGACCATTGAAGTCTAACCCATCCAATCTAACCCAAATATATCTTGGGTTCTTAGCATTTTGCAAGTGCTTATCACTTTTTTACGTAAATCCTCTATATTTTCGCTAGAGTTTTTTTGTGCCGCCATTGGTTGTCAAAAAGAAAAATCTATGCTACTTATCATACTTGATTCTCGCAGCTTATATTTTTCCAAACCTTGAATGTCTATTGAAATCTGTCACGTCTTTATACTTCAGCATCATACGAAATTCTTTTGTGTAAGACTAATTTTATAAAAATGGCATGGTTTAATAAAAAGATTAAGAAACAAAAAAATTACTGTCCAAATATCGACACCTTTGTTAAATACTTAAAGATGTCTGAATCCGATAGCCGCAGAACCTTGCGAATTTTAAACATTAATGAGTTTGCGTGCAAAACCGCTAATTCTCCTCACATAGGTAATGTGAGTTTAAAAAAACCTTCTTAAAGCATAGATTTTTTTTCAATTTCCAATTAATTCACTGTTAAGAACTGTTGAGATTTTAATGTTATTGTTAGTTTTCTTATCACTTAAATTACAATAAATAGCTACTAAAAACAAACATCTCAAAGTGAAACTCTTAAAGAACCTATTGCATAATGGCCGCTCTTGTAGTACACTCATATCCCCTTCTTCAACCAATGCCAGTCATTGATTACCCATAGCATGCTAATTTGAAACCCTTAATGAGTCAATGCTTGCATGAATGTAAAAGCAAAAAAGGGTGGCACTCGTGTTTAATAGCAGCAGATGCAACTTTGACTACTCCTGTACTTATTGTGCGCTTGCACGATGGCGTCCATGCGTGCACTTTAAGCCAGATGGATTGCTGAAAAGCAACGGGAGCCGATTGGTCGCCTCCGACATCCTGCATCAAAGTCAACCAACCACGATGTGCGTCTATTGTTTTACCGCTGTCTGCTCGCGCGCGTACGCAAAAAAGCGTGGCGGCTGTTGCGCCGTTATAATTAACCGGAAACAGTGCAGGGAGGATCCGCATCCAAGCAAGCGAGAAGAACGAGGTAGGCACTCAGCAGAAGCTTTCCTTACATACGGACATAGAAATGGCAAAGCTGTTTGTTATATACTTGTTGGTTGTAAGAGTGCTTCAGTCATATAAGAAAGAGGTAATAGAAAGGAAGGAGTAGTAAAATTAGCGAATCTAACAATGGTTTTTAAGAAATAGATGGTTAATAGTTGTCCTTTTCTGAGGTTTTTTTAGTGTAGAAGATTTGGAAGTTGAGTAAATTGAAAATCACGGTATGACATTTTATAACAAATTCAAAACCATGAAAGCAACAAGTCTAATGATTTTTCTTTAAAAAGATTTTTGTCTAAAGAAGTTATTAATTATGCCGGATACTGACACCGTACGTAACCTCCATTCTATTATACTGCATCAATTACCAGGGTTATTAGCAGTTATTGGAACTGAATTCCGCGAGACTATATATTATATTGAATATACTACCAGCAGGATTTGAACCCGTGTCTCCCGAATATGCACCTCACAGTCACTGTGACTACAGTCAGACGGCACTACAGAACGGAGCGATTCTTCTAAGTATTTCATACTTACAGTATGATATACTTTCATACTGCTAAAAAATAATAACTACATCGATCATATTATTCATAGCAAAACCCCACAGAACTTATGAGGTTGAATCAATTCGAATTGGCATTCTGTAGAGTGAGATTGAATCTCACCTGGGACATTATGAAAATATTTCATAACAATTCCAAGAAAAACTTAATTCCTTCGTATACACTTGATGGTAAATTGTCAACATAGTAGAGTTTTAATTAAATTGTTTTTGACACTGTAATAAGTTTCCGGTAATGTATTTATTTCTAAGGAATCTTACTTAATGAGACTTCTGGGAAATATGAAACAAGGTGACTTTGGTCTCACTCGCCAATTAAAATCATAAAGTCAACTAAATAATAACAAGTACTGCAGTTGCAATCGATTCAAAGAACAATCCATTCTATTTGGTTAACATACCAATTATCTTCATCTTAATCCAATGACATCCATTCCATAGTGCTATATAATTGTCACGTGACCTTCTATCTGATAGCGGCCAAACCTTAATTAATTAATTCTCTGATTTCACTTGCACTGGCTTTTCGTGTCTTTTGTGCCACGACTCGCATGATCGCATTTTTCCTACTGTCACCCGTGGTATTTGCCATACCTGCGTGTCGCGCTTTTGTGCTCCACTGCAATTTATGTGTGCGTGTATATCATTAGCCGTAAACGCGGACATAAATATAGCATTATTAAACCTTGGTATTTATCTTCTTTGTGATATTAAATATCAGCTGAATTAACTACCGACTATCGCCAATCAGCGTTAAACCGTGCAACAATTGTTCATTAAAACGGTTGCGAACCATTTTGATCGGACTTTACTTGCAGCTTATTTTATACAGTTAGATGACAAAGAAAAGCTATAATTTATATATAATTTATTTCTTCATATCTCTTATATCACCGTCTCGATGTGCTTGATCGGAGAGCAAAAATTTATTTATGTTTATTGAGATTATAGAGAATTGTGTAATTTTATGATTGGTTAATAAAGTGTCAACAAAAGTGAGATAGCAAGTATCCTCCAAGGAATACTATTAATTAATCAGGTGATATTATACATATTTGGTTACATAGATAGCAGAATTTCAATATCTCTTATTAATTATTTATATCACTATTAATGAGATTGGTGTTTTAATATAATTTTGGCTTTTGTATTACTATTTTGGTAATTCAGGTATGCGATTTTTAAATTAATCGTACTGCAAGGTTAAGTTACATGAGATAAAATTAACAGAATTCTTATAGATAGTAATTATCATAAAGGAATTCAATTTAATTTTTTTGTTCTCATATAAGGGCTTAGGAAAGCAGTTAATATCGTTAGTGTATCTCTGTATACTTTTTCTTATTATCTATAAAGATGTTATACTTGAATAATTTTGTGTGTACCGTTGCATATATGAATTTAAATCCAGTAATTAAAATAGCTTAGGAAATTTATAACTGAACGCCATCTTTTTTATCCCTTTCTGCAGAAGAGATCCACTTGGCGACAGAATTGAGCCGCTGGGACACGAGAACGCACACGATCGTGCCAACCGTATTTTACCATTTGACAAGCAATTATCTAGTGCGGCATGCTACTGAATAATTGCATTACATACTCGGCTTGGTTGTCTGCGACACATGCATATCCGCTAACTACATCTCGGCGCATTCGTCTCATTCATTCCCATTTCATAATTGACATTTAAAAAGCAAGCAACAACAAAAATGCTGTGCGCAAACAAAAAATACCGTCTGTAATTTCCCCCTTCCCGCTCGATTTGAGCGTGTGCATAAATTAATCTCGCGATGCCCACGCGAGAAAAGAGCCGGAGTGACAAGCGCGTACGCTTAGGCAAGCCGATATCGGTGTAATTAAGTTCGAAAATCATGCGGAATCAATTAATGTCGAGCGCCCGACTCTTGTCACACATGTCCGAAGACATCAATTAACGGATGAATATTTTCGCCGGAGGCTTTCACATCAAGGCGTGCTTTGGCTGCATAAAGCTTGATTGAGGGCTTCCAAGGTTGGATTTGGAGAGTTGCGTATCGAATTCGTGTCGCTGGTCGATGGCTCTCATGGCAAATCTTTCGCGCTCCGGCAGCTCGATTAAGATATTTATCGCTGGACGGGTTGACAGTTGACAATCCATTTGCTCTATAAATCTGCTGCCCATACGCACAAGTAAAGAGCTTTATATTTCTTCTTTACTTAGCTAGTCATAATAAAGCTTTAAATCTTTTAAATCTTGAAATTGGGTTGACATGGAGAGTAACTGTCATTAAATAAAATCACAAAGAATCTAGACTTAAGCAGGTTACTCCTAGAATTAGGGGTTAAGACTTTCAACACATGTGTACTCTTTGATATGTCTAGTTGTATAATCAAAAAAATACTTCAACTAACAATTTATCTTCAATTTAGATTTTTAAATAATCATATGACGACAATTCTACTAAACTTTCTAAATAATTCTAAAAAATCAAAAAGGCGTTATATTAATTTTTATTTGCAATTAGCTGTTTTGCTTATTACATTCCTATTTCATTCTAGAACCATTTATAAGCATAAACTATGAATTGCCCAACCTTATCAACATAAGTTAATTCTTAGAAACAGGGCTTTCGAATTGTTGCATAACTAACTTATCAATATACGCTGACTCATATATGGCTCACTTAATAATTTCTAAATATTTTAGGCAATACTCCAGTCTAATGAAAGATATTATTTTGATTCTTGCATCATTTTAGAAACTATACTCTAAGCCTTGAAATAAACTACAACAATAATAAATAAAAACGATTAATTTAAAATTGCAATATTTTGTAAAAAAAAGTGTATTTTTTTTCCACATACTTGTATCTTCATGGTACATTTTAAAATAAAAGCCATAGATATAAGTTTATTTACTCCTAGAAGTATACAACCCTTACTTTTCTATCTCTCTCTTTTCTATCTAATTAAAATAATTTATATTTTAAAGTTGAAACTTAATTTAAACTTTACATAATGCCTTGTTTTTAGAATATAATAAGAATTGTTAGCATAACTCAATTATAACTTAGTCAATGATAAGAAGTAAGAAGCAATCACTTTTTAATAGAAATTAATGTCTTAATGCAAAATACACTCAATTTAATTCTCACCGAATTTAACAAAGTATTTATGTCTACTTTCAAACAACTTCTCCCAGTTGACTTTGAATCCTCCTTTACCGTTAACTCGACAACAAATTATGATAAAGATGAATTTTCGACAACAGTTAGTGCACTGAGCATATATGATTATATTACAGCTAATGCGCTCCTTATTCTGGTCCTTATCAAGGCTTAGGATATACCTCGTTCGTATTTGCATAAATTATAAAAGGTTGTCGCGACGCGCTTCTAAGCCGCTTAAATTCCTGTATCTTCAGCATACACGCATTGCTCTATTTCATTGTTGACGGGGACAAATGTCACGACGGCATCATACGTTCAGTACGTGCCAGAATAAAGCAATAAAATGCATTCTACATTGGGAGGATTTAATGCTGGATAGGAATTGATCAAGTTGTTCGAAATCAATAGACGCAATTATGGTATGTACGTTGAGAAGAGTGCAATCTCGCATTGAACGTGGAGATATGTGGTAATTCTAATTAAAACATTAAAATTAATGGGGATTTTTTATTGGTACAGCTATGAAAGAACAGAGCGGAATAAGAAGATGACACAGGTGTACAGATGAAGTGATTATTTTTAATTAAGATTAATTTGATGTGGATTTTTAATTTAGGTTGTTAACCTCTAAAGTATAAAAGATATAGATGTAATTTAAAAAAGAGCATTTAGTAAATATAGTTAACTTACTATTAAAATTGCATGAACATTAAAAGGAAATAAGGATTAAAAAATAACTTTCGTAGAATAATTCAATTTGATACTTTTTCTTATTTTTAGCATAACAAATGACAGCCTTACGATATAATTGTAATTTTTATGTCATTTTAGAGAGTACGTTCTAAGCTTAGTAATAAACTATAATAGGTCAAAATATTATTATATTTACAAATTGAAAATTGCAATAAATTGCAATTGCAAAAACTAACTTATTCTTTTGTTTTAATAATATGATGCTCAGTTAATCTCCATCAAACTATATATTTAGCAATTGCAGTGTTTTTAATCAACTGCTACAGTTTTGACAAGCACTTATATAACTACTTTTTGTTACTACTGTTTATTTCTGAGAGACAATACTATACTTAGAAATAAAGCGTAAAAAGTTAAAGTAATATAATATTTCTAAATTAAAAATGGCAATAAACTGTCAAAAGCTTACTTTTTGCACATGCCATGGATATTAACCTAAAGAAGAATTGCTAATCAATAAAGTGATACCTTGTTACTTTCTCATGAATGACTCATTCAGAAATTACAGCGTTCTAAATTGACTTTTTCAATTCAAGCAACCAAAGGTTGACAAATCAAACCATTATTTTCATTCACACTTGAAATCTTCAACTAGCTTAACGTCTGATCATATCACAAACATTAATGACTGCTATAATTCAAGTTGACGGCCGACGTAACAATTAAATTGTGCATTTGCCTGCAATTTGGCCAGCTGTCACACGGCATAATTTCAATGCGTGCCCGCAAATGCACATCGCGATTCAAATTTCGGCGCGATGGCGAATTGCTAAATTGTGTAGGACAGTCCTGCATAATGTAACAGGACTAACAGGAGTGAACCACTGGATCTACTCTCGGCTCTTGTTATTAATACATGAGCTGAGTGCCTTTGTAGAGTGGGTATGGAACTGGATATGTTGATGCAGGCAAATGTTGCACATCATATGTAATTAATATTTTAATTGAGCGTAGAAAATTGCTTGGATTTCACGCGGTTTGTAAATACTAATAATGATAACAAGTGAGCGGAAAATAAATAGGATTGATGGAACTGGTGACAAGTACTGCATCAAACATTATTTTAAATTTTAATTAATAGATTAATTACGAATACTTATTAAAAGTTTGAATAATGTCACACACTTTTTCTATCACCATCTTTTCTACTATTTTCTTCTCTCTAAGCATCTTGTAACCTGTAACCAGAGTAAAAATCCCAAACCTTCACAGTTATTCCTGATTACGTTCATGGCAAATAAAAACAGACTGAAGCAAGTCCATATAAGTATTACGATTAAGCAAGTTGCTTCAATGAATTAATTTATTGATTTTGCTCAATTTGGTAATCGCTTGACCTAAATGTGATCGCATACCTGCATCCACACACAACGTGTTTAATGTGGCATAGTTTGTAAGCTTTAAAGCTATCGATATTCAATTGTTAGCCTCGTGGTCTTTAATGTTGCACAATATCGTGATAAATGCGCCGGCTGCAAGAGGCACCTGTTAAACGTGATTACTTGGTAATGATTAATAATTAAGCGATATCGCACAGTTGTGTGTATATGCGCAGAGCTACAATTTAGACCTAGCGTAACAAGTTAATCAAAGTTGAATTTACGACTAATGCTGACAATCCATGCAAAGAGATTAAAATTACCTATTTGAAATTAAGTGGAATTTAGTTGAGAATTGTTTAAATTGATTTCCAATTGGAACCAATAAATTTATATAACCTACAATTTGTAATTCAAGGTAACACAAATAACTTATTGTTAGGCTTAGAAAAAAATGGAAGGACTTATCACTTTGTGGTAAGACATTAAGTTGCATTAAAAAACAATTGCTTGTTATTTGTTATCATATCGTTGGTTTTAAGGTTTTAAAAAAGTTTTACTATAAAATTTAAAAAAATTATGAAAAAGATTAAATAGTGTATGCAATCAAGTATACACCATTGATAAGTGCATGTCATTTACATTTGCATTAATTTTTTAAAATTGATTGAGAAGAAGATATTAATGTTGTAAAGAGTAACAGTTTATAACGGTTTACTACCCCGCTTTGTAGCTTAGTTGAAAAGCCATCTGACTGTAGCAGTGACAGGAAGGTGCATATTCTGTAGACACGAGTTCAATTCCTGCTGGGGTTTTATTCAATATAATAACTGCTAATAACCCTGATAGTTGATGCAGTATAATGAAATGGAGGTCGAGTACGGTGCCGACACCGCACTTGATCCTCAAGTACGCTTCAATGGAAAAAAGATTTGCTACAATATTAGTGAATATTATCCAATTTTAACTTATGATATTTACTTGAACGCTTAGAATTTGCTCTATCAAATAACACCAGAATATCAAATATTTTCTTCTTTCTCTTGACCTTATCTAATTCGGTGATAAATTACCCAATTTTTTATCTTTTACCTACCAGCATAAGATTTGCCTCTAGAGACCCACCGCATACTCTGCACACAAAAGAAGACACATACCCTAAAGTCACCCATAAATATTAACAAGACGAGAGATGTTTTTGGTACAATAAAGTAACACTTAAGGTCATCCAACCCTCAACTAAAAGGACAACAATGGTGATGTTTAAAGTAAAGCCAGAAATTGTCAAGGTGCTTATTTACAAATAGAGATGATGATGACGAGAGAAGGTGAGTAGAAAGAATTATGGATGAAAGACTGCATGATGTGAGACAAGCAGAAAATGATGGAGATCTTGGGAGTTCAAAGTTGTTGACCTTGTACTTTCATTTGCACCATAATGAATTGTTGTTACGTGCGGTTAGCACATTCTATAATCTACAGGTTTTTGTAGAAAATTGTAAAATGATTTAGGAAATACCGACAATGAGATGTTTTGTATTACGGTATTATTAGTGAGTTTCTATTGAAATTCTAACCTAAAACTTTAGAAATATATTATTGCAACTTATTAATAATTAATAAATTAAGTAAAACACACTTCTAGAAATACTATGTTGCCTACTAAGCTTAGGTTTAAATTCTCAAATCTAAATTAACCTAATCTCAAACTAAAAACACATCCAAACTACCATAATTACTAAATTATTCACTAAAACTACAGTTTTGTAACATATAGATTTTATTGCTTTATTGTTCTCGAATAGATAGATTTTGTAATATTTATGAAGAATACCATATTAATTTAAATTTAGATTTCAATCTAGTCTGACTGAGTCTTACTTTTTGTATATTTAGATTATTAGAAAAGGATTGTAAAGGAATAGATAGAAGTTTTTATAATTTCTGGTGTAACTTAATTCTAAATTGTATTTAAGACGGGAGAGTAAAAGTCAAACTTGAGTTAACAATTCACTCTACATCAAATATAACGATTTTCAACTCCCACAATAAAAGTTAATTATTTAATGCAACAAAAGACTCTTTCGAAATTTAGTGCCAGCTACTAACACTCGTAAATTCATCAAAGCCACCGCTAGTATTCATTCGTTTAGTCCCAAACTCAGCGTTTATCTACCGATAAATAGTGAGAATTATTCGAGTGCGTGTGGCCTGCCGGCGCTATCTGTCCATCCGCATTTATTTATTAGAGCGACCGACGTCGTGCCGACTTTGTCACTTCTTGTTTTTTATTGTTCCGGTAGCTCGAGCCCTTTATCGATATCGAAATTGCCGGCTAAATTTTAATTTCAGCTGCTACTGTAGGCATGATACTACTAGAAGCTTCTACCTCTCTTGTATATTTTCCGGAAGAAGTCTTCCATTTAATTCTGTTAAATATAAATTTAAGAAAGATTATTAGAGAATAAAACAAAAAATAGAATGTTTTAAGGTAATAGGTTGATATGAATAATGTTGGTATTTTTAGAATGTAATGCACAAACGCACTTAGAGTTTTACGCGCTGATAGTACGACCCCAATAAAATGGGAAATCATAAAGTCGTGCATAAATTAATTACACGGAACTGTTTTACGTATTTTGACGTGGGCACCTATGTGCGGGTGAAGTTGGTTCAGAGTAAATGAAAATATTGCAGTCGTAACTTTTTTCTAGCTGAGTGGCAGGATGAAGATAGTAAAAACTAACAAACATAAGATTTTGTTACAAATAATGAGTATAAGAGCCAGAAATGCATGTTTATTTGTATACTAAAAAATATAGCAGACACAAAAGAAATAGAATTGTGCAATATATTTTTGTTAAATATGATCATAAAACCGTATAGGTAGGTATCTTCGTAATTCTACGGTGCATGCGCTCTCCAAGAGTACCATTGAGTCTCTCCACTGCAATTTTATTTACAACTTAATTAGAAACAGTTTAATAAACCCAATATAGCCAATCAATTCTACCATATTATTATATTTTATAGGCTAACTGGATAATAATATTTCTTCTATAATTAAATTATTAAAAATATCACTCAAGGAAATTGAAAGTCACTCAAGAGAAAATAATTAACATTGTCGATATAAACAATGAGTTATTTATAAATTGTGTGCTTAATTAATTGTGTACCTAACAATAAAAACATGTGAGAAAGCTTGAAAAACCTAAGGTGCATGCGTTAAAGTTTCCTCGACTCCCGTAGTGACAATGAAACTCAACAAACTAACATTTTAGATAAAACGCTTGAACTACTTCAAATAATACGACAAACTCAATCACATCTGATAAATATTTTTATAAGTTAACTTAATAAGTACTGTTTCTTCTTTGACACGTATTGGAAAATAACACTTCAAAACACATTCACATTAAAAGTCACTTATGAAACTTCAGAGAAAAATTTTATAATATTGTAAACAATTCAAATAAAAGATGATTTGGATCACATCCTAATCGCTCTTCCATTGAATACAATACAGCGCATTACGCTGATTGCACATCGGGAAAATCGTTTTCGTTTGATATTCATTAAAAAGCAATTATTCTCTTTTCCGTTCAGTACCGCGCGTTATAGCAGTCGGCAATCAGGCAAGAGATTCGCGCTCGCATCCCTATTAAAAGCTAGTTAAAGTGAATAATATAATCAGATTGCCTCAGCATCATTCTCGGGCGCGCGCACACGATGGCAGTGCTAAGCTATGATCATAGAACGTTTACTCTTCATTTTAATTGCTGGGCGTGCTTCAACCGCGGCCGGCACTAACGAGACATAATGCGCAGACGGGCGCAATGCTAATGAGAATATTACTACATTTGTTCGGCTGGCCATCAACAAGGTCGAGTAATGATCAACACTGATGTAGCAACTCTCATCAACTCGTCAAACTGCCAAATTACAAAATCTACCATCATCATTAATTTACAATCAAATAGGGTACTATCATTTAAACAAATATATTCTCACTTTTTAATATTGAGGAAATAAAGAAGGAAATACAATGAATGGCTTTTGTACATTAAACCAACATATTAAACCGAATAGAGGAAAAACAGTTGAGCTTATATGGTTATATGCGAGGAATGGAAGAGGCAAGAACACCTAAACTGATATAGAAGTGATTAATGCCAGGAAGAAGAGAGAAGGGAAGAGCCAGGAAAAGCTGGTACGACCAGACTAGAGAAAGGATGAAGGAGAGGGATCTCACCGACGACCACACACAAGAACGCCAGAAAGAAGAAGTATTTGAGAATTCCAGCATTCTCCAGTAGTGCATTGGCTCAAAACTGTCACCACTCTCATTTGAAATATGTATGCTTTTGCTACGATTATTTTGCCTATTCTGCTGAGTGGGTAAAATTTTGAATTTGCCAGAACACAAACTCACTCGAATCAGCTCTAATAAACCCTCAAAGAATTGACAGCAAATAGGAAAGTCACTCTGCAGGTCACACATAAACAATAACATTTGATTAATTTGATTCTTTGCTAAAAGTATCACTGCATAAAATCAAGAGTAATTGGAATACTACTGATAAATAATAATTTATTGATAAACTGTCTTAGTATGAAACATAGTAATCTCAAACTTTCATCCTCTTTAATTTGCAAAAAAAACAGACTATTCTTCCATACTCCAGTACTAGCAGAAGGAACAAAAGAGTGAGAATAGAAAGAGTAAAGAGAGTAGGATTAGGAGTGTATATTGTATTATTATTTTTAATATTTAGGGAATAAAAGAACAGAAAGAAAAAAAGACGAACCGGAACGGAAAAATGAATGGCCGACCAGCAAAAACAATAAGCACAATGAGATAGTTAACACGCGTGCAGTCATTAATTACATCGAACGGACTCTTTCATGTTTGATGCGCTTGTATTTTTTATTATTTTGGGGCTTTTTTGTGCGTAGAGAGTACAATGCAGCGGAGCCGAGGCACTAATTTCTCGCTAGCGCGACTGCCGAAAATTTTAATTTGGCAGAACGATGGTGAGATTGCATTCTTCACGTTGGGAAGATGATGTAGGAAATAATTGTTAACGCTTCTTTTTATCGCAAAACATTAATGAACAATAACAAAAGATAGATAGTCTTTAAAGAGAGTTGCAAAACTATTAGGTAGGCGAAAAGAAACATAAAAAATTCATAAAAACAATCTTAATATTGAATTATAATAAAAAGAAAAGTAGGATCAATGCTTTAGTTCAGATAGAAAATGACTTAAAATAAAGTCAAATGTCTATGACAATATCAGCAAATGTGTTATTCCAGTCACACAGATGTTAGGTTAGAACGTATTTTTATCTGCATTTTTGACTTAAAATGCATTGTTTTTTTTTTATCTCAAATTCATAACCAAATTCAAATAGTCCAGTTTTAATAGGACTAAAGTTTAAAATGTCTTAGCTCAAGTGCACAAGAACCATTTCATGATTGGCAAAATAGACTTAAGTCATTTGAAGGGAACCTAAGTTACTTATGCTATTTTAAACTATTATTGACTTAGAACGTAAAACAATAAAATAGATAAAGATTACCAATGAAATAAGTATTTTAAGTATAAGTTAAATTCTATGTCACAATTTTCTAAATCTGCCGCAATTCTTTTGCGCACAACATTTTGATCATACTCATTCTATATCTGTACTAGTCCATTTTTCCTCATCTTGAATGAATTGAAATAAAATACAATTCCTCCGACACTTGCCGCACTTTATGATTTCGAACGATTTGTAACAGTTGCTGATTCAGTGTTTGCTGATCTCCCAGAGGCGTTTTGCGCGCACTCGTTGCTCATAAGTTTTCTGGCCGCCATCGCGTTCGCAAAACACACATAGTAAATTTTCATTTATATTTGTTTCTCCGCTGAAATTTACGTCCTCGACGGCGGTGTTCGATGTTCGCAGTGGACACGTTTACAAATATTGGCTCGCACAATGTGCATACCGTTGGGCCTGTTCCGCGGCGCGCGCGCGGGCGCGAAACGAGTCCGAGCTGTTTTTATGGTTTCGCATGCTTCATACCAACGATACGAAGAATACTTACTCTTCTGCAGAGATGCAGTACCCAAGAGGCAATACAGAGTAGAGCGAAAGGACACGCACAATTTCTGTATGGTATTATTGGTGCGTAGTGTGTGAATGCAGCGCCACAGACACAACATAATATCGACAATAAATGTTTGATTTTTTAAATTTATTACGGTCTTGCCAAGGCAGTATCTTGCGCATGTTTGGCGATTTGCATCGTTTTGTTTGCTGCGCATGAAATTATAAAGTATTAAAATATATAGTCAAGCTTAATTTATTTAGTGAATGAATCGATTTTATCAAACACA
The DNA here is from genome assembly GCA_027575565.1 of Diploeciton nevermanni. Lineage (NCBI taxonomy): Eukaryota > Metazoa > Arthropoda > Insecta > Coleoptera > Staphylinidae > Diploeciton > Diploeciton nevermanni. The sequence goes on from JAODIE010024238.1 coordinate 301,283, forward strand.
AGTTAATTAGTTTTCGTTGGTTACTTACTTTCTCAATGTACTCAAATGGACTTAAGTCGACTTATTTTCAATTACAAATGCTATTCTAAATAGTGCAGGGCATATTTTTAAGCATCAATTCATGTAAGAGTTGATAGTATTATCTTAAGTTGACAAATTAATTTAGTGAAGTGAATTATGAAGACAAACTATTATCATTTGAAAGTTCGGTTTGAATTTACCCTATTTCTCTTTATAGAAGATCTGAAATACCTATATTGAAATATAAATTGTTTAAAATGACTTAACTCTGATTTAAACTTACACAAAAATGATGGTTTGTAGATGAATTAAATTTCGTTAAGAAATAATACAGAACTAAAAAAATCTTTTGTTAGGAAATAATAATAACATATAATTTATGTAGATTAAATAATTATTAGTGGCAGTTTGAATGTAATTTAATTAATTTTATTTAACTTTAAGAACTAATACGGTGGTAAATTTGGTGGTCTTGAATTTTACATATATATTGAAAGACATCTTAATACGTACTCTGATGTCAATTTTAAAATTACTTAATTAAGTTAATTACTTTCCAAAGACAACCAAACCAAATTATGAATGGCATTAATATTCTGAAAAAGAACTGATTAAAAATAAACAAGTATTATTATATTCTTTCATATTTGTAGAATATTTCGGCTGCAACTTAGGCAGACGCACATTAGTTTGCAAGCTTTTGGTATCCAAAGCATTCAAACAAATTATCATTAAAGTATACTCATCTGCGCACGCGTATATCGAGTAATAAATGCGTTCGAATTTTTCACATTTCGACGCCGTTTATTTTATACGCTGTAATCATGTGCTGCGCATATGTACCATGCGGAGGTGCTTCTTAAGTGTACGCGAGAGCGGATTTTATTAAAAAGGTAACCATTTTCCTGCTCGTTTATACAACATGCATACGCGAAGACCTACGAGCAATGTCATTTACATATAGAACGAATGACTGAACGCAGTAAACGGAGCAAACCTTTACTCAACAGCTTACTGCGAGGACCATATATGTCTGCAAACAAGACAATATAAACTTGTGAGACTAAGTCACTGATGGGGATGTATTAAATAATGATAGAGAATCTTTATAATCAAAGCAGGGTTTCCTGCACTTGATTGTGCTTCATTAAAAACCGAATTGAGCTTGGAGTTTTGGGTGACATTTTTCCCAGTTTGGAAATAACTGACTTAAGAAATTATAAGTCAAATTGACTTAAGTTGTATTTACAATAACCTCTTAACCTCTTTAATTGTATTATGGTGGTGAGTAGAAGAATTCTGCTCAAAGTTATTTGTTTTTGAGTATTTTTTTTGATGGTACATATAGAAGAAACAAAATATCATGACAAAAAATAAGTCTTTTTAGTTTGCTATTATTATGATCCTGAAGGCTTAAAAATCGGACTTTAATTTACACCCCAAAAACAGAAAATCAGTCAAGATTATAAAATTATTATCGATTAATGGTTGTTATTCATTAAAATATTTATACTTTTTTTATATTTTTCATTTAATTGGCTTAGTAACTTGTTACTTTAATAGAAATCATATTCGTTTTTTTTTTGACTTGTTGATGAAGTTATTTGTTTTTTAATTTTTTATTCTTTTTATATGTTTATATCGTACGACGGCGAGAGTTAATTTATTGACATAAAACTGGAAACAAGCACATTCGGAAAAGGAAATGTTTTTTAATTAACCGCTGATGGTTAATTAGTTCGCGGATGACAGTTGGTTTGAGGTTAGCCACAAAAGGTAGAGATGGTCTTGGCTTAAATAAAAGCTATTAATAAAAAATATAGCAAGCTGTTTATTATAATGATGGACGTTTGAGAAGAATGTGGGTGTTAACTTTACACCTGCATTAAATAATAATTATAATTGGAACTAGATAAAGTATAAAAAACATTGTTTATTAGTTAGTTAGAAATATTTGATAAACATTTGTCTGATTTGTTGTTAATTTTCAAAGCTCTGAATAACGTTATTTTTTAATGAAGAGAATGACTTAAGCCGATTAATATAAATTACAGTAAAAAGTATCACAGAGACACTAAATCTATTAAAAATAATTTACAATCTAAGTAAAATTTTAAATAGAAGGTTAACTCAAACATGATGACTGGATTTTAAGGTAAATTTTTGATTTTTAAGGTTTTATTGGTGTATTAACTTCTGATGTTGAGAGAAAATGACTTAAATCAAATTTAAAATTTAAAGTATCTCACGCCAATTACGCATCTAAAATTAATTAAATGAATTAATTAATCTGCATAAAATTATATAACATGAATTATGTTTGAAGATGGTTTATCAAATGTAATACTATACTAAAGTCACAATTTGAGACTCACCTTAAATTAAAAATAGTTTCTCTTATATTTCTGTGTCTCAAAGATATCTCAATGACAAAAAAACACAATATAATGTAAAACAATAAAAATCTGCAAAAATTTAATGTAATTAATTAGGAAAAACAATATAAAACAAATTATTTTTTATTAACAAAATTTGATTGTTCTAATATATAATTGAAGTTGAAAAATTAACTTAAGTTAATTACTTCTAAATATCAAAACACGTATTTGCCTAAATAAAGATGCCTGAGTTATATTTAATAATACTAAGTTTCAAAAGTCAATAACTCTATTTAACCAATTAAAATAAAATTACATGTATTTTATCTTAAATTGCAACTGTAACTTAAGTCAAAACATGTCCTAAAGTAAATTTCATTTAGAAATTTAATACCCAATAAGAAAATGCAATACAACATTTTGTCATCATTTTCACTTGACTTGACTTGACAATTCCTCTCTATCACAATAGCTCAATTTAATGCAGATCCACGCTTAAATCTTAAATGCTTTCGACGCATTAATCAAACACTTGATTTACTTCACTCTTAGACTTTCAATTTTCAATTTACTATAAAGAACAAAGGTTAAACACTCAACTCCTAACTGCCTACTAGTGAATGCATTGAGTCATGAATAAGTCAACTATTGATCATGGCAAATTGATTTGATTTATTACAAAATACTTATTTCCTTAATATTGGTCATGGGGCTTGCTAATTGCATTGTTAGTCAATTGATATTACTTACTCTATGTTAATCTGTGTTAACTCTAATTAATTAGGTACAATTCCAAAGATACAGCGCAATAATGCATGATGATCCATACTGACATACTCTTTTTGAAGTTGTTGAATTCAACTTACCCTATGAACGATATTAGCGCCACCTACCTTTACTGCTAGTGGCGCTGCAAATGCAATTAACTTAATCGTAATAATTGCACACCGTGCAAGTAAATTGAATCAATCGCTGCCTGTAAAGCGGCTGTAGATCCAAGAACTAGTTTTGCGATCACGAATTGAATATAAAATTCAAATGCTTCTCATGCCATCAATTTGTGTGAGTCTCAGCAACTCTTTATACAGGTTGCTGCATGTTGCGTTTGAATGAGAATAATTTAACATAACTTTCTAACAAAATTCCTTAGCGTTTTACAACATTGATAGTAACGATTGTACCAATACATTCAATTTAACCTTTTCAACGCACTGATCTGCATTTCTTGCTTGCAATGCAGCTAATGTCTAATAGTCTCAACGTCAATTCACTTTCTCTTTTAATCACTTTATTTTTTCGTGCTTAAAGTTCGCCAATGCATGGGATGTGACATTTTGTCTATTTGCAAATGGCACAATGTGATTAAGTCAATTTATGCGAAGAAACCGAAGAAACCAAGTTTAATTACATATCTAGGTTGAATTATATACTGTTAAACCGTTAATTAACATAATTGACTATGGTCATTAAATTATATACATATTAATCATCATCTTTTCTATCACACACCTCAAATTTTAAAACTATTTAATACTGTAGAAAAGAAATTGTTTATAAAGTCACACCTTTATTGCTACTTACTTATTAGCCCCAGGAAGTGAATTATCTTCCTGGGGCTAATATTTTATATTATATATATAAGCAATATTTTATATCAAAAGTATATATCAAAATTATTACCTTAAAATTATAGCTGAAGGTGGCAGAAAAACAGCAACATTTTCTTTCAATTTTGAAAGAAAGCTTAAATTACCTAGCTTAATTAAATACCTATTTAATGATAAACAGCTAATTTACATAATTGACGATGATTAATGCCTTAATCGCGTCGGCAAATTAATAAATAAATCTTTGCCTTTTGTATCGCACACCTAGTGAAGCTATTCATCATTCAGCAAGCACAAACAAATCGCCATATGTGTGCATAGATCATTTAGGCGCCCGAATGTCGCCCACGACCATTATCACGTTGCAGTGCTCAATGCAGAGTGTAATTATGGGTGGCGCAAATTGCTGCTTATTGTAAGCAAATAGGTATTGCAATTTCAATGCATGATCTCACATACTAAATACAATGTAAATAGTGAATGTTTCAAGAAACTGCAATACATTACAATACAGAACTGATGATGAAGATTTTAAATAAGAAAAGTGTTTTAATTTGGGACAAATACTAAAGTCACATTTGAGGTTTAAATATATTGCTACGTCATACTACACTCATGTCAAATTGTCAGCCAATCAGCGTTATATCATATTGAAAGTGCAATAACTAACTAATAATCATTGAAAATTTCTAGCTATTTTTATTTATAATATTTTATAATATATATTTATTTCTTGCGTTGTAGTGAAAGACGCTGAGCATAATTAATAAATTGCCTTGATCTATAAACACCTAACAAACCATGCAGATATTATGAATTATGCAATCTTTGGCTAATTAAATCATGTTTGCATCATGCACAAGACAACAAACTAGAAATAAAAATTATTCCTGATCTTTTATTAAGCTCAGCGACAAATTTATGAAGCTTAAAGAAACAAGTAATGATTGTCTTTCTAATTAAGATACCAACCAATTAAAATTAAAACATTTTTAAATATTTAAGCTGCAATAGATTGCTAAACCGGCAATAAAAACAGCAATTAATTATTTTTATGCGCTATTCACTCGCATTTTTTGTGCCTTAATTCATATGAATCGTTCGAGTGTAGGAATAAATCAAACAATGCGACGCCAAAATTTAATTTGCTTTTTTGCTCTCAACAAGAATTATACGATTGTTGCGACTATCGTCCGACTAAGCCATTCGTTCATTTAAATTCTTCTCCGGTCTGCGCGCGCGCGGCTTTAAATTAATTATTTATAAAAAGTTTGTTTTATGCTCTGGTCGTGGAAGAGCGCTCTTCGAGTTGCCGGCGTAGATTCGTGATTTAAATGCAAAAAACTGTTGTAAATCTACCAGCGGGATATTAAAGTCCGTAAAATTAGCTTCTGACTGTAATGATGAGTCACATGCAATATAGCGGTTTGAAAGTGACACGCAATTGTTAAGACAAACAAATTGTTGCATTACAAAGAGAAGAAAAGATTGTGATTAATTGTAATAACAATAGATAGATTTGGCAAATAAAGGGTGACAAAAGATATTGAAGGCATTAGATCGTTTACAATAAAGAAAATACAAAAAATGGGAAATTTTAAGAAAGGTTGTTTGGTGTTGAGGTTACGAAAATAAATGAACTAGCTTAAGAAACTCGCTTGTTACTTTATATCTTAATTACTATTAATGTATAAATCATAGTTTAGTTATAATGCTACGGCAAAATTAAAATTATTAATAGTAGGAAAGAAGCAATAGACACAAAATCACTTCTATTTTAGAAAAAAACACTGTTTTGATGTTTTCAAAAATTAATAGTAAATTTATTATTATTAATTAATCTATCTTAATGCCCTACAATCAAGAAAATATAGTAAAACGGAAAAATGTACGAAATAACACTTAGTTTTAGGTTTGAAAACTGTTTGAATCTTTACATGTTGATTACTACTAAACTATAAATCCTAGAGGAATCATTCAAGTGGAAATTTATAGCTATGGTAGTTGATTAATCGTAACAAATTAAAAGTTATTTCTGAAAACAACAGGAAAGCCGCAACTTTGCAAAAATGCAAAAAATGCTATTTTAGTTTATTTATTAAATAACTTTATGGATACAAAAAGCACTAATCTTATTTTTTGCTATTTGCAGAGAAGACCTAAAGCTATTTATTGATCTATATCAAATTAAATTAGTTTAATAATTAGTAACTAGAAATTGTGATAAAAACATTTTTTCTTTTTTTGGCACCCCTATGCATCTCAGTGTAAAGAGCGAGTCTTAAGTTATAAAATAATGCTATGAGCTCACTCAATTTAGTATAGAAGCGGTAGTTTAAAACATTAAACTTTGGATTTTAGTACAATATATTTAGTCCCATATTTAAACACATGGCAAATGTCGGTGATATAGTCTAATTATTTATTTGAGACTATGTTAATTAAAGCGTCATTGCAATAACGGTGGCGATGGCACGATGTTGCTCCAAGCCACACGCCGATAAATTAACCGCTTTGCTACTTGGCTTACACGCTTCTTCGACTCACGCGGCGTTCGGCGCTTCCTTCAGCCGCATGTTGTGTTTTTGCTATTATAGTCCGGCTGCCATCGACCGACCGTTAACTTCTAACTTTACTTAAAGTAACAATAAAACTTTTAATGGAATGAGAAGAATAAGGAAACTATTTGACGCTGTATGGTTTCTCCACTGCAGGAAAAATCCGGCGCTATGAGAATGTAAAACTTCCTGATGTCTTTAATAGCAGTGAAAGAAATTATATCTATTTCAAGAATTTACCATCAAAATCACAAATTTTTATATATATTGCTTTCATGCAGATATTTATAGATTATTACGGTTAAATATAAAGTTTCAAGTTTTTAATGTAAACTAGCCACAAATTATAACCTCGCTAAGATTGTTAATTATTGCTATATTGCTGTTTATAATTAACTATTAAATCTACTTTCTGAATTTTTTTACGAATTTTAATTGTTTAAGAGTTATCTCGTGACTTAAATTTAGAATGTTTTATAAAATGTTCACTTAAGTGTAAGCATTTTTAATTTTTCTTATTTTATTATAAATCTACATTAATATACTATTTTCTTGTAAAATATAAATAAATATTATTGATTAATTTTTTTGTAGCTTAGTTGCTTGGGAGTTATGTAGGTTTCTTTGAAACTTAATCTAAAGTTGCAGTGTTGCATAAGATTTTCATTAAACTAACTCTGATATTAAATATGGTTTACACACAAACTATAAATGTTTTTTTTTGCTATACACCAACATTATTATTATTATTATTAGTTTGTTTAGATCAATGTTTTATTTTTAAATTTGAATCTTTTATAAAAAAAAAACTGAGAAGTTAATTTTATAACAAATATAAAAAAATTCTATTTCTTCTACTACTTTTAAAAGATATTTACGAATTTATTAAGTTTTAATTCAATATTATATTCAATTATTTATTTAAGAAACAATGATTTTCAAAGTCTGTTCTTTGGAAAAGAAATTAGAACAGATATTCGTAATTGTTTGAATTAAGTAAATGGAATATTCTGCTCGGTGGGAGCAACGAGTGAACTGCCTGGCTTTCCAAGCAGAGCCTCTTAAGATATGAAAGACAATGAATTCAATTACGCTACGACGTGCAAGCACCGAGAGTGCTTTTGCAGTGCGACCAGAACACACGTCGTTGGCATGCCTGCATTAGAGAGGATCGTCATATCTTCAATGTGTATGCGTTTTATGCACTTATTATTATTATTACAGTCGTGGGGCAATTGTGCTCAACAACAAATGGAATGAATTACATAATGTTTTTCACATACTGTCCTATTCAGAGCGCTGTTGAAACCATGTATAGTGGACTTGTTGAAAAGTCCAAGTATTATATGGAAATGTGAAGAAAATTGATACTTGAAATTTTTTTAAAATCTTTTTGCTATTACTGTATTTTCAAAATTTAATGATAAAAAAAATTGTTAAAAGAAAATACAATTTATTTTCAAGAAATGTTCTTAAAAAAATAACAATAATGATTAACAATGTCATTTGTTTATTTTTTTTTCAACAATATAGTATAATAATGTAGAGTTAAAATAAAAGAAAACCCTAAAAATCTCTGATGTTACGAGATTCAAATAACACTTAAACATTGAATGTAAAATGTCATTCTGCAAAAAAATTAAAAATTAAATTGAATTCTAAATAAACTTTTATATATAACATTTAAAAATGTATCATATAATTCAATCAATTACTTAATGCGTTTTGAACAGTATATGATATTTGAATTCTATAAAGTGATTTTGAAAGTAGAAATACTACTTTCTTGGTACTTTAGGCAGAGTAATTAATTTTATTTTTTAAACACAGCAAATTAGCGAATATTAGAGTATACAGAACGTTCACCTAAAGATTGGATTACTTTACAATTATTTGCATAAAACATACTTTCAATTTTAACATTTTAAAATACAAATATTTATAAATAATATTTATACTATGTATGATACTTTCCTTTTAAGCTTTTAAAAATTTATCTTTATTTTCAAAGACAACAAACTCATTGGTATGCAGCAAATGCGATTCATTTTAGCCTACGTTATTCCCTGTTGTGTATCCAATGATAAATTGCATTTTAAAGGTTTTACTTCTATAATAACAGCCTGCCGCATTCGTGGCGAAGGATTTGAAAGACCACAGTTCCTGCTGTTCTTGCTACATTTGCGCAATCGGACAATAGAATTTTCGGCGGTGGTTGTTCCCACCGCTACTGTGTCCCCACATCCCTAGATTTAACTTTGAATTATTTACACACCATGCCATACATCACGTTCATAGCGTATGCATCGTCGGGAGTAACCACCGCAACTGTACTCTGACCTACCGCGGCAGTATTTAAACTTTTTCATTTATCTCTAAAATGTATTTTGCGATAAGCGCATCTGATAAGCGTGACAAACGCCTACAACGATGCTAACAATGTAAAATTTTCTTACACACTTCATCGTCTCATTAACACACCACTAACAATTGAACAACGCATTAAGAAACTTAAGAAAATTTAGAAAATGGAAATTAAAAACAAATGCAACTTAATTAAATTAAATTAAATTAAAATTAAATAAAACACAATTTTTATTATTTACATATATCAACTATAATATCGACAAAGTAACAAAAATGCATGCTGAACAAGTAACAAGATATTCCAAATAATTAACATCCCACCAATAAACAAATTAACCTGCAACTTCTGTCCATCCATTTACATAAGAAATACTAACCAACACTTTGCAGTTAAGTACAAAGACCACATGTGTGTTCCCAAAATTCACAATCTATTATTCCCTTTTTGTTAACCACCCAATAAAACATTCATATGTAGGTAACAATATAAATACAACACTAACAATATAAAATTTTGACAATAGGCATAAGCATTAAAGTAGACATTCAAATCTACAAGCCCAAACTAAAAAGCTAGAACTTCTTAATAAACACACCCAATCACATTTCGAAATCATTCTTAAAGCTCTTCAAATAATTCTTAAAATATTCATTCTCAACAAAAAAAAAACGTAAATCACCTCCATACAACTCTTCGCATCTTTACAAAATACACTCATACTAAAACAGGCAACAAGCCAAACACGTTTTATAAACAACTAATTACTAAGTATATCTTAACGTAATAAATGCTGAAAAGTTACTTTCATCTAAATGCGATAAATGTGCTTAACGTAAAGAGTCCGTATATGAGAAAACAAGTGGTGCTATCTAGCGCTGTTAGTGATAAAAGAAACGTTGAAAATGATTAAAAAACTTTAAAGCTTGATAACTTCTAAATTAATTATGCTAGCATCATCATTCAATTTACAGTTGATGGGTAATCTAGTAATCTATGTATTTGAAGCTTCAAATTGATGGCGAAATCTATAGAAGCTTTATAAATACAGCTAAAAATAAACTGAAGCAGAGCTTTTACTTGGTTAAATTAAAATTCATTTTCCACCATAAGATTAAATACGCAACAGATAGAATGTCTACAAGATAAACTGATCATTTTCCGATAAACGCATCCGATAAGTGTGATAAATGCCTACTACGTTGTTGATTGTTAACAATGCATTATTTACTTACACATCCTTTAGTTTATGTCTTCTTCACAGTTCATGCCGGTATTTACGTGAAGACAGCACGCTCACTCGGTTTGCTGAGTATAATAATCCACGCAGGGATGGCGCATCGACAGCACCGATATTGACCGTGAAAAATTGAATGCAATTTATACGGCATTGCATTATACCGCTCAGCACATTCGACTGCATTATATTATAACGCGTGCATTGTTTTGTATTTCGCTGCGGCGCAACCTGGTTTTGTTATTCTTCATAGCTCTCATTATTGATGCGAAAGTGCAGCGGAATCAAAGGGGGCCGATGATGCGAAAGGCGAGAGCTATGGGCATGTTAATATTATTATTGCGGCGCGCGCAAAATACAAGATCACGATGCGCAGATAGGCAAATGCTTGTTATGTAAGTGGAAGGATGGCGGGTATTTTGCATTTAGGATGCGCAGCATGCAGAACGAACAAAAAAATTATTTAATTTATAGCTTAATTCCTCTTTGATCTTATGGGAAGATTACTTGACCGTATTTATTAATATTGGAATATATTATGGATTAGCCTATGAATATTAGAAAGTTCATCAAAAATTCACAACCTTAATTTTCATCCATTCGAAGCACATTAGTTTCAATGTATTTGACTTTGCAACTTTTGATACTACTGCCAGTATGAGTTTCAATTTGCGGTAATAAGTGGTGCGACATCTATTGGGTATGACATTGTAAAAATGCTTATAGAAATTTATAGCGTGATATAACACATAAAAGATAATTTAATAAGCTTTCTATTACAAGTTTAAAATTCATAGTGCTATACAAAAGGCGGTCATAAATACAACTAAGACTAAAATATACTGAAGCTAAGCTTTTACATTTTCAATTTGCGTATAATTTTTGACTTAAAAAAATGAGGCATTAATTTTTCAGCATTTTAAAGAATTAAATGAAATAAATCAGCAACAACATCATGTGATAAAGTTAAAAACTATCTCAAGTCGTTTGATACCAATGTTTGTTTTTGAGAAAACTATACTTTAATTCATACATTTTAAAAAACTAAATCAAGATACAATCTTGACAATATGATTATATTATAACTATAATTTGTAGGCTCTCTTTGTGTCTAAACATGTAATATCCTTATAAAATTTTCAACTACTGTTCTTCAAGTTTCACCTAAAATGTAGCAAATCTACTCAAATTACTAGTAATTCCATGAAAATAACTTAATTTCAAATAAATTCTGTAAATTTATATACTACTTTTAATCAAAAATACATTATTCTAATAAGTGTTCTCAGTAATTGAAATTCAGCTCATTCTATTTTGGTTAGTATAAATTTGAAAAGAATTTTTTTTTCGTTAATAAACGTTGATTATAATTTAATAAGAAACAATTAGTGTTTATGTTGTAGATATAAACTAGTTACACGTAATAAATTTTTAATTATTATTATTATTTTTGAAACGTACACTGTACTTGACCTTCATTCCATTATACTGCATCAACTACCAGGGTTATTAGCAGTTATTAGGACAGAATTCTGTGAGAGTATATATTATATTGAATATACCTCCAGCAGGATTTGTACTCCTGTTCTCCGAATATACACCTCGCTGTCACTGCTACAGTCCGACGACTTACCGACTGAGCTATAAAGCGAGTCGAATTTTTAATTATTTCTCAATTATGTTCCTAATTTGTTTTTGTTTCATCCCATTTTTCTTTTGTTTTAAATTATAATACAAAACCATGAAAACATTTTTTTCTATTTACTTACTTTACAATGGCCGCCATTAAATTCAATTAAATTCCTCAAAGCTTTCAAATTAAAAATTAATGTAAACCCGCCACATTTCATTCTTCTTCTTCTTCACCTTCTTGTTACCGCCGGTAATTTTCATACATAATGTAATCGTTATTGCCGTATAATTATTGTAATTATGCTAATTGTCTCTATTCGAAATGCGTGGATCTAATCGAGATGCTCAACGCGCCGAATTAAATAAAATCTACTTGCAACGCACTTAGAAACATGTTGAACGTTTAATTCGTGAATGAAAATCTGGAATAAATTCAAGAAAAAAAGAGAATTAATGAGCTACATCTTATACTACTTAAATGCATTTATTAGCATATGCGTAATTCGTGTGCGTGCGTATATTTTTTGATGGCCGACGTTCACAGTGCGTCGTAATTGTAAGCGCATTATTCTAATTTTTTATAATAATAGCCGCTGGGCGCAAAGGCGTTCATTGTTGGAGACTTATATTATGAATGTATGCTGGAAACGGGTGAAATTAGTTATGATAATTTTTTCTACATACTTTTAAATACGATGTATTGCTTGCTTTAAATTGATGTTCGAGAATGAGACGAAACATGAGGCGACATCTATAAAAAATGGTATGCAAATAAAGTAAGAAAATAAGTTTAGATATGTAAAGCCGGATTTCTTGCGAAATAATTACGCATAAATAATCATTCAAATTGCATTTGATAGATAATGTAGTGAAATAATTATTTTACTTTAAAATTATTGTTAGCGTGCAAGAGGATTTTATAATACAGTAAGAAAGAAAATATCTTGAAACAGAGTTTTTACTTCTTTATTTTAAGAATAAATTTTGAATCAAATAAAGTACTGTAGTTATAAATATGCTAACATATAGAAATAAGTTAAATCTAGTAACTTAACTGTAATATTTTAATTTCTAATAAAACTTCGTAACTTAAACAATGCCTTAAAGTGTAAAATAAAGAAATTGCATTAATAATTTAAGAGATAAATCAGGACTAAATTAAGGTACAATTATGATCTTAAATTTATTTTAAAAATGCACATTAATTCTATAAAATAAGTTATATATAGTTCAATTTACGAAAAAAGTATTAGGTGAAAACTGCAATAACTGTCATGTATCTTAAATTTTTAGCTTCAACTACTTATACCAAATCAGCATTCACTCAAAGTCATATAGTATTAATACCACTACAAAAAACAATTCCTGCGCATAAATATGAACCCGAGAACTAGCAATTTTCAACATTTATCACACTAATAGCGCCATCTGGTGAGCTTCACTTAGAATGCCCACGAGTATATGTTGCTTTCTCAAAGTTAGGTCTGTCAAATATAAAAAGGAAATTATTACCATTATGCAAGGTGTTAGTCTGGTGTCTTGAAGAAGAATGAACAATTGGCACCAGTCTGATCGGACTCCTAGATATTGTCATACTTACCCGGTATTCGTAGGACGTGGGAGATTTGTTTATTAATGGCACAGCAGGCCTCTGCTTATAGCGTTTGTGCCTCCGATGTAGAACATTGCGTCGTCCTGTATTGTATTCTTCGACTTCTTTTTAGCACCTTGAACAAAGTGCGCTTTACAGATCTCTCTCTTTCTTAGAATTACGTAACAAATTCATATTTCTACCTAAGAAAATGATTTTTTTTTATTTCTAAATATTTTTGTTCTTTTAACGTAAAGAGTTTTAAAGAAACAAATAAATTTTTATGGAATCATAATCATAGCAAATTTGTCCGATTCAATTCAAATGCAAATCCAACATGCCGAAAGCAGGGGACAAAAGCAGAGTAAAAGTGGGTCCTGCATTAGCATATAAATTAACAAATTAATTAATATATCTAGGCGACCACGTCCCGGCACGCCGCAGTTCGTAAAGCTTTTGCAATTATAATCGAACTCGAATTATTTGATTATCCATTGACGCGTGCAAACATTTCTTTATTATTTAAATGCGCCGCGTTCTTTTCTCACTCTCTTTCTCTCTTCTTTCAATGACTGTAGGCTGTTCATAAAATTAGGCTATCATTTTCAACTATACTGTGGTGTATTTACATGTTTTTATGTCATACTAATTATGCTCATAAAAGCAGTTAATCGAAATGAATACGTTCATAAAGCTTTAATACATCAACATGATGACGATTTTCTACAAATTGCTATGTAGCACAGATATAGATCTTAATTAAAAACCTATGCCTTAGACTCATTGAACCTGAAGGCCTTAGAAGAGTGCAACGCATTTAATTTGAAGAATTGTATCATCAGTCAATTGCGTAATTATTACGTCTTTAGAAGAGACTTTAGCTTGATCTGTCACATGTCGGCAGGACCGCAATCTAAAACGAATTGAAGAGATAAATGTCTTAATAACCGAGATGTCCTATCTTCATGCAAACGCCAAGCCGCGCGCTTCGAGTTATTAATTGGCAGCCGTTTACCTCATGCACTATTTAGGGGACACCCGAGGAGAAGAAGTGCTCATATGGGAGACGGAAGGCGGAATTCTTCTTTCGGTAGCCGCGCGCCCAAAGACCAAACGCTGCTGATCGCATCGCGGTGAACTAATGAGGAGGACGATCATTAACAGCAGCGTAATGAAGGTGAAATGAAGCGAGCGGAGGGACGACCTCAAAAGAATTATTGGATAATAAATACCTTTATTTCAAGGACATTCCTTCAGTAACTTAAATCATTCTGAGAATTTGACTTGTACAATCTTACAATCTGTTGATATTTACAAGATAAGACAGAAAGGTTATTTTAAGAAACTTACGGAATTTTTTAGCTACATCATTTTTATGTGGTAGTAGAATAAAAATGCAACAGTTTGATGCAATTTCTGAATGTTTCATGCCGTAACAAGTAAGTTTTTTTATTGTAGTGTTGATAACTTTGACTAACACGTCTAGGTACGTCGAATACATTTAAAAACATTAAATTTTCCTTAAATTAGCAAAATTTATCTTCTCTGAACGTGGCATCATTCAAATTTTCATCATATATATATATATATATATATATCTATTACTTTCCACTCGAAACTCTCAAGCTGAAGCTAAATGTATGTAACATTGTGTCACTCACTCATTGATTTATCACGTACATTTAGCTCCGACGAAGACGCATCCTTACGCACGGGCATGTTTATCTTCATACAAAGCAAACAATAAAATAACTAACTAACTGTTCGTTGACCTGATGTGTTCGGCTGGCGCACACGGTGAGCATCAGCAAGCGGCCACGCATCGCGAAGAAGCGCAACGAATACCAAAAAATAAATAGCATCGCCGTTTGGTTCATCCTCGCCGGACACAATGATAAATCAGGTACGCAACGGATGCGTTTGTGCGTGATGCTCGGTCACGTATTTATCTTATTACGTTTCGCTTGCTCTTCTCCCGCGTCGGACGCTTGTATTTGGTCATGGGGAACTCGGAACCTGGAACGTGTTCATTCGGTAGATGTACTCGCGGAGGCAATTCTTCATCTCGGAAAGTCCCAGGCACATCAGGGAGAAGAAGTCGTCCGTCTTGATCGGTGTGTGTCTAGGGTACGTGCACGCATTTGTTATGCGACGTGTGCACTATGCACGAATTTCATTCATTCATCGCGCCAGAAATAAAATCGCCTCTCGGGTAGATTTATGAGTACTGGATTTTCATCTAGCCTTGTCGAGATACACCCGATGCCAACCTATGCCAAATTGAAGACAAGCTTTAAAATACGATCTAAGAATGCGTTAGATCAGAGTGTGAAGTAAACTAAGTACAGTGTTCGATTGGTGAATGAGAGCAATTTGTTGGATGCTTGTTTTATTTCTCCCAGATTGAAACACCCAGAAATATCCAGCCAATACGATGGGGTTTATTTTCGCCGTCATTGAATGCGGCGCTGCTACGTTCATTCTATTTTGATTTGACTTGTCTTTGCTTTTGCAATTCCAGGGTGCTTTCCATTCATAGTTGAAAGGACGGCTAAGAAATGGCACGTTCATGGCGTTTATTTTGCATCCTTTATCTTGCTAGTGTTTGCACTGTGCAGACGCGAGCTAAGCAGCGTAAGGACAAAGAGACAGAAAGAGTTGATTGACTTGGTAACTGTCTTATGCAAATGGGATATTTGTTTTCTACAGACTACTTTGTATCGAAAACGAATTCAAAATTGTTAATGCAAGCAGATTTATACTTTGTTTTGTCGCCCTTATACATCATTTTAATAACATATATATAGTATCATTAGAACAATAAATACTCATGTCAAAATCAAAATCGTATTTAACAGCGAAGGTATCAGAATCAATTTTATGTTGTATATTCATTTCAAGTGCTCAACTATCACGAAAGTTATAATTTCGGGTGACATCTTTAACATATCATCTTCTGTATCAAGAAATTTAAACAATTCAAAAAATTTCTATTAATTAGAATCTTCACTAACGTGATTAAAATAATAATTACAACTCGTGGTATCATGTAGAAACAATATAGGCCAATATTATTTGTTTTCTTGCTGCAACCATGCCAATTACCGACACCGTATTTAACCTCTATTGTACTGCATCAACTACCAGATTATATTGAATGTAACCCCAGCAGGATTTAAACTCGTATCTCCAGAATGTGCAGCTCGCTGTCACTGCGGCAGTCGGCAGAGGCAAATATAGTATAATAATTATTGTGAAACATAATCGAGTTTCATAACAGCATCTGCACTTTTTCATAAAAAATCACTTTGAGAACTTATAACTTTGAAACTATCAAATATAAATAAATTACATTTTAACACATTTCTTCGCGATCTATTAATAAACTGTTATTGAAGACAGCTAAATGATCTAACAATAATTACGGAAGTTATGGGACAATATATCAAATATGCATCGAAAATTCTTCAAACACTAAAATTTAAATTTAAAAAAAATATCAACAATTTGAAAATTTTGAAGAAATTGTTTTCTTAGAAAATCATAATTGATCGAAAGCCGTTAATGCTATCTCCCTAGCAAGAAAATTTCCACTTTATAACACAAATGGTCAAATTGGGCAGAATTTATATGGCGTTAGCTGCGTAACGCGTTAATAATATATTTACAAATCACTTGCAATATTTTAACGTAGTTTGAATAGAACTATTGCGAGTGTAACTGTTAATTCAAACGACTTCATCAGCAATCACTAGAAAGAAATATAATGCTTGTTGTGTTGATTAATAGTCATGAATGTAACAGTCATCATTTGTAACATTATATTATGACCAATATATTAACCAATGTTTATTTACTAAATAAGAATTTATTGCAATATCTCAATAAAATGTTAGTTTAAATTGACTGAATTTATTATGATTATAGTGACAATGCGATAGTTTAATTTTCTGCATTAACATAATAAATTTAATCCCATACATTTTTTCAACTATCACGCTAGTACCTCACCACCATCACCTTTATTCTTAGAACTTGTAATCTTCTCTTTCTACAATGTTAACAAGCCTTATAAGCAGCAACTAGTCTAACACTGAGATATTGCAATAACAGAAGTTCAATATCAGGAGATTCTGTACAAAATCCGACTAGTTTACTCACATTGCGTATTGAATTTCGGTTGTTCCAGTAGTTATCTCCGAGTTGACTTCCCTTACCTCAGTCGATCAAGCCCCCCGGCAAGAGGTCTTGGCGATGCCGACCTGCTCCAACGTGCAGTGTCATGGTCGTCATGCGAGCCAATTTCAATTATATCGCCATGCATGAAATTGCAATTTCGCATATCTCGTAGCCGCCACTTGCACGCCTAGCAGAGGCGTTCAAAGCCGCGCGGCGCACCCGCCTCGAGCTCGTGTCGAATTTCATTAGCTCGTTTTCAATTATGCCATTATCGGCACGGGCGACATGCTTGATTCAAACACAACTAACTGAAACCACTACAGCCAGGTACATACTCTCGATGTAATTAAAACAATGCTGCAATTGCTCAAATGCACAAATGGTCTGGATTTCTTTTGTTGCGTTGATTCTCACTATACTCATTCTCTATATACTTGGGGAAGGAATTAAAGTTAGATCTTCAGTTATATCTTATATCTTGATTATATAGATAAAAATATATAACTCGTTTACAGAGATATCGGTTTGCTAAATTATAGTAAATGACCTTGGTTTTTGTTATTTCTTTCGTTATTTTTCTAATTATAGTAGCAGCCAGATTAATTACTACCTTGCATGACAACTATTAGTAACGAGGCCCTCTAGCAACGTAAAAATATTTAAAAAAAAAATTAAAACCTCTGGCTTCCATGCCTTGATGGAGGAGACTTCGGGCTTAGTCATGCAAACACCTCTACGTGTGCTAAAATCCCTCAGAGTAAATTTCCATTGCTCATGTTTCATTTATATATCAAAATAGGACGATGGTTGTGTTCTGCCACATGTTGCAGGCACCAGCTTTCAATTCCTGGCGTATTTTTATGCAAATGTGGCATCAAACATCAGGATCGACATCCTCACTTTAGCACTTCATTTAAATTTACTGCTGCCTGCTGTTACGCTAGACAGGCACCAAATGTGGATGAGGTAGAAAGCAAAACCAAGAGGGAAATTATCATAACTGCTGCATAATTCGCCAAATAACAACAACCCTCTATTCTAGCCCCAAGTCTAGACTCTATAGTTGACACTAGGCATTCCAACCAACAGCTGTATTATTCCCATTATACGAATATAATTACTTTAACCAATTACCACTTCATTTCTTGTTCTCGTTGACTGATTGTTATAATGTTAGTCTTAGTTTTGTAATTTTGCCAACTTACATGAATCCCAGCACTTAACTTTTTCTCCAACAAGCCGAAGCACAGTTTGTTTATTCCGGGTGCGACCAAATTTACGATATGGGCCGATTCTACTCTGCAGAGTGCAGAAAAAGCAGCGCACTGCTGTGTAAGTGCCTTGCCAAGGTGTTTGCTTTCTGGATAGTAACGCTAAGTAAATTTAGAATCGCCAACGCAGCCAAAATTACTATGTAGAAAAATGTCTGCTCAATTGTATTCTCTGTGTTCCCCGACATTAACTCCCAGGTAAGAATACTACTGCTAGTACAAATATTTAAATAACATAAAATCATAGAATAAATATTCAAAAAAATGTAAATACTTTGAAAGCGTTCTAAGTTCTATCTTCCTTAAAGAGCTTTGGGGTACATTTCGCCCGGTATCTTCAGCTTCATACAGTATAAACGATTTTATGTCTTTCCTATAGAAAACGCGTTTTTGTCCCCCAACCCTGTGTCGGCACAAACCTTGAGATTCCGCATTCAAGCACCATTCGTAGATTCACCATTGTTATATTAACGTTTTACTCTCTTCTCTCCGTTTTCCACCAAGGAATCGCAATACGTGTACATAAAAGCAAATACGTAGGACGGAGCTAAATTCGTTTTGAGCCGCTATTCGTAACTTTTTATACTAAACGTTATATTTTCCACAGGAGGGTTTGCAGGACATCGGATGCGCATAAATCTAATGTCTTATAGAGATTGCATGCAGGTCTTTTACTGCTGATGCAGCACATAAACAAATAAATCCTAGCAGTAAAAAAATCCTTTGTATAGTAAATCCTTTAGCAATGAAGAAGCAATCAGCATAGTTGGACTGGTGTTCGGATAAAAGAGATCCACTCAAGCAGGTATAATTAATGTGGTTGGAAACTGTGAACCAAAAGCAATAACTATTTTTCCAGCTGCACAGCGTGTGACGTCAATTCTGAGTAATGGTCAGACTGTGGATTAAACGATAAGGGCATCTATTAAGGCAACCCCAATCTATAAAGGGCACATTTCAACAAGATTTAATTCAATTTATCAAAATCATTGGAATGCGTTTTTCTTCTTCTTTTGGAAGCTATCAAGTACATGTCATTAGCCAAGAAATTGAATTCCAGGCGTTGCAAGAAGTAGAGATAAAAGTTATTGTTTCTATAGTGGTTGTGCAATTGTCGTGAAATTACTTCTGCTAACTTCAAAACTAAAGAAATGATCGGTAAGATCAAAGTCTGCAAACAGTAAAGATGATATAGATTGTGAAGATAATAATTCGATTTCATCGGTACAACTTCCTTTGTGGTTTTGGGGTTTTTGGCAACGTTCTCACTTCCCTGCTGGTCAGACACTTACCATCGACGCCTGCGATCAAGCCGAGGGTTAGAAAATTGCCAAACTTTAATTGGTTGCCGTCGGCGCGCTCTACACTCGCTTGCAAAACAACCCACAGCGATTTGGACTCAAAGCGATCTGCCAGCGCACCCGAATACGCCCCAAAGGTCTCTCAACAACAAACTACTTTCATAACTACCTTTATTGTACTACTGCAGTTTTGATACTCAAGTTCTATTGTTGTGCATAATATCAACTTAAACTTGGGATACTTAAAAATTTAACAAATTAATTCAATCAGATGGTGATTTGTTACACGCGAGTAGTAGACTATGACCAAGTTTTGAAGACATCATTACACATTTGTTGGTTCAGAATTACTTTTGCTTCGTATTGTATCTTGTTGGTGTGCAGTACAAGGTTACAGTACAAGTGTCCGAGAGGAACTGGAGAGTTGGAAATAGAGTTAATGGATTAATTAGGCAGTGCAGACAGTGTAAGCCCTAATTCTAATTCATGTTGTGTCGCATCCGGAGTTAATCAATTTAAAGCACACCGAGCCATATGTATTCAATGTGTCCCATTTGAAGCAATAGCAATATTCTCCAGCTGGTTTTCCAAAACTGGGTTTATTTTACCATCGTCGAAAATATTTTTCTCTCAAGTAAACTAATTTCGAAATGTTGAGTTTGTTGAATTGGATGAATTTGCGCAGGCACGAGCCGCGAAATGAGAAATGAACTAATTAACTTGCCAACACAGAGTTTAATTTACCTCCACCGACTCTCTCGCATGCAGCAAACGTTTCCTCCGTAAAATGATATTAAATGCAATATTCTAACGTTTCCCATTCGGATTTAATTTATCTGCTTTGCGCATTTTAGCTGGTCATATATTTAATTAACCAAGAAGGAACTATTTTAAAGTATTTTGTCATGATTTTTCTGCACAGTGAATAGAAAGTCTGAAGAAAGAGTATTTGCTTCAGTTGACTTAAAAAAGCGCAACATATCCATTACAGAAATGAATGTCTTGCTTTAATTTATCGTTTCTTTGACTTAGTATTTTTGTGGCAAGTTCGTCTGTCTGTTGTATCCTTAATCCGGTATGAATTATAGATATGGCAAGCATTTTTCTAAAGGTACAAAAAACACCCAAAGCAAGGAAGATTTATCCAGCTTGCAGAGTTGAGGATTTTCGGGAGATGCTCGAAATTGTGTGCGGAAGTTCGTTTTTCCGTTATTACTTTAATCATTGAACCCATTTGGCACAATTTGTCACTAGCGCATTGCTTTATTGATTTATCTTTAAAACTGGGCAAGGATTCTAAAGATTTATTGTATTGCAAAAAGTGCATTAATACTCTATGAAGAAGGAATCTTGAAAATACAATGATGATACTTACAGCTTTATAGAAAGAACACATAAAATATAGTTGTGTTTGCGTAATTTAAGAACTAAATTAGAGATAAAAATAAATGTTACATTATTTTAATGCTTAGAAATTATACAACTAGTAGTAATGTAAATACAAATTTGTTACAAATTGATAATATGTTTGAAATATTTATTTATTTCTATTAAAAGATATAACTTTTGTAAGCGCCACTTGTTTAATTTAGAAACTTTAATATCGTTTATTCGAAAAAGGTTTAAATTAAATTTTTATTGTGTTCGCTAATGGTTAGGAAATTCAAATTTACACCATTGATTGCACCTTTATGTGCTTTAAAATAATGTTTGTTTTAGCCACAACTTTGGTTTCTAAATTGAACATTTGATAAGTACTTTCAATGTCATTTCTTTGATCAATTGTGAATAACTTAAATTGTACGCTTTGTATTTCCACTCCACTTTGGTTTTCGCTCCGAACAAATCCATGTCACTCATCCCTCTAACAAACTCCACCAAATCCCAACACTAGATGTACGCTAGTGTCGTATGCAGATGACACAGAACCCGAACTCTTCCAATGCCCATGTGCAGACGTGTCATTTACACGCTCGCACGCGCTGCCCTCGGAAAAGTGTGCGAAGTGTTCCAGGCCGCGAGATGTGTCCCCGAAATAAGCAGTACGTGCTTGCATGCTCAGGCTCACAAGTTGGAGTCAAACTAGAACGTGTAATTCACGCCTCAGACGTCCCATCGGCAGGAAGGATTGAACTCTGTCGCAAACAGGTCGTGTCTTCAATAAAGTGCAAGACGGTGTAGAAGTTCTTTACTATTTTTCCAACCTGCATGGAGTACTTTACCAGGGTGTAGTGGTACAACTATAGATTGCAGTGGATTGATCGAGAAGAAGTCTCAGTGGGAAAAAGAGGTAGATTTAGGATGTCACCTTTGCTTTGTAGAATTTTTGGGGATATTTGCGCAGAATGAAGGCATGTTTCTGATCCAGCTTTACTGTTATATAAGATGGGTTTACGTGCAACTCGACTTTCTTCCCGAACACATTCGGATTGAAATACCGGTTGGATGTGGATGTGAAGGGATGTGACCCTTCAATAGACAGATTTACCTGACGTGTTATTAAATGTAAAGTAATATAATTTGCCAACTGCCAAATATAATTTAAAACTTGTCTGAATTAAAGAACGGGCAAAAAACTATCAAATATTCATCACATTTGCATTTTCTCTTAATGTCTAGTAATCTAGAAATCAATTGGGTTATCGGTTTTAGTTATTAGGTTTATCATGGAAATAACCTAACCTAATATGGTCTTTACAAATAAACCCCAAGTTAAATTGCCCAGACTCTTTTGGCTTCTAGACAAATGACAATAAGTATCAATTTTATTATTGCGATTAATTAATTCCTAGTCTCTCAACTTTAGTTTTTGTCTGAAGACCATAAAGCTTTATGCCTTATTTTATGCCTGCTATGCGCCGCGTGAACGTTGTTATATATTCATTTAAACAAGCACTTCTGTTTTATGTAGTACCAAGCTTTTTCGCACGCCCTGGAACAAAGGCTATTAATGTATAATATGTATATAAGCAACATTGCGCTGCGGAAGGAATTTTAGGAAGAAGAGTAAAAGACTAGAAATTATTTTTTGTATGCCGACTCTCTGCCTGTGACGCGGAAAGCACAATAACAAAAGATCATAAATGGTAGACTAAAGGTATGAGACACCAAAGTTATTCTTATCATTTATACTGCAAAGAATTTTCTAGAGGTTATGTAGTATTAGAAAGTTAAGCATGTTAGTAACTATAATAATAAAAAAAATATTTTTCTATGGGATCAGCTATTGTCATCGACTAACTTATTTGTTTTTTATTAATAATTTGGTAGTTATATAAGTCCCAGAAAATACATTCAAACGGTATTTTAAAACTAGTATTATACTACACACTGAAGCTTTTGAAGTGCTTAAAACATAAAGAAGGCGACGAAAAATAGCAAGAAGATTTGTGGGGCATTGTTTATGATTATATTATTACAAATAATAACATTTAAGCTTGTTGCGATATTATTTTTCTTTCTAAAATTAGTAGCAAATTTGTTAAGTTATTACTTAAGTTATAATATGTCAAATTTAGATATATTTTATTGGTTGAAAATTGCATCATAATCTCAAACAACATTAAAAAATCTTAAAATCAAAACTTGAAGTAACAACAAATTACAAACAACAAAATTACTATCTCACAATTCTGAAGATACCTTTTAATTTAATTTAAAAAATGTTTTCAAGTTTATTATAATTTCTCGCAAATATATTTAAATATTAAACAATGCACACAAATAAAAATGAGATTTACCTAGGAATATCTAATTTTTGTCAATAGTTGCAATTGTAATATATTTTTATTTACTTATAAATTTTAAGGAACAGAGAATATACTATAGTATTAACATACATATAGTATTAACTCACAACAATTAACAAATTTCATGATGCTTAGCATAGAAACATTATCATTTTGATCTAATAATTTGTAAATAACATCCGATTATTTACTGAGAATATTTCTGGTATTTTGAAGTAATGCTTTTAATAATTAAGTAAGATATAACAAACTCCATTCCAATAATATTTACTGCCCTACTTTGTGGCTCAGTCTGTAAGACACCTGACTGAAGCAGTAAGAGCGAAGTGCATATTCGAGGGGCTCGAGTTGAAATCCTGTTGGAGGTATATTCTATATAATATATACTCTCACAGAATTCAGTCCCAATAACTGCTAAGTACTCTGGTAGTGGATGCAGTATAATGAAGTGGAGATCAAGTACAGTGTCAAGTACGCTCCAAAAATAACTAAATAACAACTTGTTAAGAATTACATTTTTCAAAATCAAATTTTGAATAAACGTATCACCCATAATAGAGCAATTCTTATTATTATTGTTTTCCCTAGTAGTTATTTCTTCATGAAAACTAACTTATTTTATTTAGATGATAATTTATGAATTAATAAATTTCTTAAATCACCACCACATTGCACAATACTACAGCAACCTGTGAATTGTAAATAATTAATAAGATGCGCGCCTTAGTTGCACTCTGCTCATTTGCATACGCAATTACTACACCGATTGATTAATTACAGGCTTTATAACAAATATTAGTCCCACGCGCATGGCGTGCGTGCCTATGAGCACTCTTTATTAATACAAGCACCGACCGTAAAGTGCATCGGCATCACGGTAAACAACGAAAATTGCCTAAAGAGCGCAACATTTCGCGTTTTACCTGTCCGTCGCTTGTTTGTTTATTACGTGTGTTTACTTTTCGTGTCGTGGCGTAGGCGATCGCCGGAAAGCGCGGCGCTGCGAGCGTTTTGTTTCAATTACAATTTGAAATTACAAAAAATATATGCATACATTACACATGCATATAAAGATACCCAAAGCAAAGTAATAAATGAGTAAACATTTAGCAATGAACGGTTAAACATAATATTTTTTTTAGAAAAAGCGAAAATAAGGAAAGCGAGAATGCTTGAATTACTACTAGAATTAATAACACTCGATAGTAATTAATGAGCTTAATAAATTTACAGAATATGAATCTACAAAGAACGTTATTAATCGGTTCTCATTTTATACAGGACAGAAATTGTTGCTAATTAGACAAATTTATTATTTTATTTTTGTACCGCTAGCATTTATGAAGAATATTAAAAATATGAAACCAATTAATTCCACAGCTAACAACATTAAATGAAAAATATTACTTTACTGTTTACTTACTTAATCTGTTTTTTATTTAAAAATTTTTCAATAATACATTTATTAGCACACACATATTTTAGGCTAATGGAGTGACATAAGAACTAGCTTATAATGACTCCACCATGACGTTTTGGAGCTTTCTTTTTAAAAAAATCAAGAGACTAGTTTTTCTTCAGTCTTCTAGAAATTAATTGTTCATGTAGTGAGTGCAAAGTTATGTTTATGTGAAGCGTGGTGTGATGTAGACTGCTTCTATCTTTGATGACATTCCTAACCATTGGCTAATTTAAATTTGAGGCATGCCAAAAAACTTTAGTAAAAATTCTTAAAAATTTTGATTGTCATCTCTAGATAATTGCCTGATTAGATTCGCATGCACAGTTTCAAAATTCAACACTATACGTTTAGATTGGTGTAATAATTGTTATGTACAGTAATATTTTATTTCCTAATAACAGTTTTAATCTTTGTTCAATTTATTACTGCATTTCTTTAACTTTTAGGTTTATCTACTTTATTTTATTGGTTATTTGTTGTTTTTTTTTTTTTTGTAATTCAATGTGTGCATTCCTAAAAACTTAGTACTTGTAGAATGTGGAATTAAAATGGTAATAAATATAACTTCAGGACGCTGCTTCTTTCTTAAAGTTTATTTGCTTCAAAAAATTAGAATTGCAATGAATTGGATTCAAAATTAGGTGATATCAAAATAAATGTTTATTACCTACCTATAGAGTTGCATATGCAAGGTTCACTGAAACCGCATCAATGCTTTATTGTTGTTGCGGCAACTTCTAATTTATTGGGAATTAAATTTAAGATTTTTTAAAATTTTCAGAGCATTTATTAAGCTATTTTTCAAAGTATAATAAATATAATTTAACAATTGACCAATAAATCAACATTCTCAAAAGTACAGTGAAATTTAACAGGAAATTATTGCTTTTTGTCAAAATTAATTGTTGTAATTTACTTTTAGTTGTTTGTAAAATTCTAGACTATTTTCACATAAACATTAAAATGAACAAAATTATTTACACTTTCTATAAATGGAACTCTTTATGATCTTTAACGTAACATTACTTATTCTTGTTATAGAAACGTTCTCTTATCATTTCTATGACTTCAACTTTAAGTTAAAAGCACATTGTCATCAGTCATATTGTCAAATTGTTTTGTTTGATAATTATTTACTTTTATTTAATAACAAGTTGTTTTTGTTGCATATCAATTTAGAGTTAAAATATGGTTGAAATGGTTTAGATAACTTTTCATTGATTAGGAAAAAGGTGATGTGCATTTTTACAGTGTGTGGAGAAATTTGTTAATTGTGTAATTAAAATTAAATATAAGTTTAATACAGTAAATTGGAATGCATATATAAAATAGGTTTTTCATAATATATTTCCCAATTATAATAAACTTTGAGAAAAGTTTGAGTTCTCGATGCTATGATGGAAGTTGACCTGCGCGATAATCTCCTGTATATTTGAAAATTAATGCATATCGCGCTCCAGCGCGAATATTTCCGATGCATAAATATTAAAATGCTTTATTGCATTTTGCAATATCTAGTGTGCGGAATAGAAATGCATCTACTGGCATCACGTGTCTATGCAATGTTCATAACAATTTGCATTGCAAAATATTCGCCTGACGCGCTTTCCTTGCAACTCTATGCACATCAAGAGTGAGTAAATAAAGTGAAAAGATTAATATGATTAATTCCGTTTCAAGTCTGCATAAATTTGCATTAAAAAATCGTTTACTTACGCTGGTGTAGTTTATAAAATCACCTTGTCCACTATGGGACGCACTTACTGATATAAAGTGTAACAATGCACAGTAGCGCTGGAATGCAAAAGTAACACAATACGTGGCAATTAATGTAGGTTTTCAGCACCTTACTGATGGATCGCAGCGATGATTATACGAATGAGCAATGCGTCCACGTTCAGCGCCATTTAATTTAAATCAAGCACCAATCTGCATGGCGGCGGATGGCAATTGGCATGACGTTTGCTTTGGGCCGCTCTGCCACGCAATGCCACGCAATACGGCGCTGACGCCCAATAACTTATAAACATTTTTACGCCACGCCACTTGAAAACGCATTTATTTTCATTTGTGTCAAATTGCCGTGATTTACCGTACTTAATACTTCATTGTTTTCGTGATGACTTAATAAAACAACTGGAACTGGTTTAGACATGCAAATTCAGTGCACATTTGTTTAACGGTAAGTCTATACTTTGCGTCACCTCTGGACACATTTCAATGCGTAGAATGACTATATTATATAGGTTAGAATAGTCAAATGCAAACAATCCACTCACTATTGATGCGGAAGTACCGATTAAATACATTTTTATTTTTACACCACAATTACTACTAACCTATACATCCCATGATACCAACAAACTGACATATAGCCAGTATGATTAATTGTTTCAAAAAAACTATGACTAATTATTCTTAGCGAATATCACTCTAATTCATTGAAATCTTCTAGACAGTATAATAAAGCTATTAAATTAAAAATGTTGCCAATAATTTCTGGGTTAGCATCTTCAATAACAACATTTTTTACTTTTGAAGAATTATGCCTAAGCGTTATAGGTTAGAAAACAAAGAAAACATTCCATAGTTAATATAGTCAACTAACTGTTTGGACCATAAAATTGTGGTTAGCTCTAAAGAGTTGTTCATAAAATGGCGTCAATTAAAACTAACTATACAAGCGCCGCTTAATCTTTCCTAGGTTTAATTATTAATAATGCCTAGAGAATATCACCTTGATTAATGGAAAGTATGAAGCAATCTAATTAAAAAACTTGATAATAACTTCGAAGTTTGCATCTTTAAATATAACAACTTGTTTATTATCAAAGATTATTCTAAACCTATAAATAGCAGAAACAAAAATAAAGACATTTTTAGCTAATATGGTCCTTTTTGAGCTAGCCCCCATTTTATGGATGAAATAATTAGTTCAACCATTTAATGGCGGGTAGCTTAAAAAAGACATTAACAATATGGTGTGCAAAGTAATCATAAATACGCCACTAATTATAAGTAATCTTATTTTTGCCATTTTATAAAACCAATGTAGTGCCAAGAACTAAACCATAAAAAATATAAAATACACAAAAATGAATATTTTTGATTTGCAATAAAACTTTAAAAATCTGACGTTTGATTTAATTAGCAATAGTTCTTTTAAAAGTACCGGAAAATTTCTCACTATCAAATC
Source organism: Diploeciton nevermanni (assembly GCA_027575565.1). NCBI lineage: Eukaryota > Metazoa > Arthropoda > Insecta > Coleoptera > Staphylinidae > Diploeciton > Diploeciton nevermanni. Next base: position 329,830 of record JAODIE010024238.1, read on the forward strand.
AGTACTATAATATTTATTGTTCTCACACTTTACTTTCCAAGCATTTTAAAAATCAATTACGAGAAAACTAATTAAACCACCAGACTAAAGTTTCTAAAAAATGTCTCATTTGTTATCTGCAGAGTAAAAATCCAATTTGAAGCTAACAAATTGGCTCCTTTTTCCTCCTCACTGCTCTCTGATATAAGAGCGCCATTTGATCTTGACAAATAGTGAAATCCATCTTGAAATACGATGCGGTTGAAGCTCTAATATCATATTGAACGCGACACCCCCGTCATAATCGAATGATTTCCAAAATATCTTTACAGGCAAAAATATGAGCACAGACTGAAGACCCAAAGCTCTTCACCCTTTCTACCTTCATCCTCCTTCTAGTCCTCATGCTCGAAGCAGTCTCCACAAGCTCACGTCTCCATAATCTCAGATGCCACCTTGTTGTCGACATGTCGTTGTAATAATGCACTTTATAATATCCGCATATTGTGTCCTCTCGGCTGGAATGGAGGCGTAGGAACCTCCGCATACTGTGGATGGCCTCACTTAATTTTAGCCGCTCGACAATTTCGGATGGCTGCAGTTTTTCACTTTTTGGTCTGGCCGCGCAGAAAGGATGGAGCGGGTGGCGGCGGCGTGCACGCAAAGCGCTTTACAATCGGCGAGCGAATCTGACATCAGGGCGAATATATAAATGCAAAACTGCCCGAACGTGTGCGTCTCAATATGGCGCGGCGGCATGGCACAAAGCATGCCGGCTCGTGGCCCTCTGCATAAAGCGCGTGCATAACCGGATATATCAAATGACAGCGGCGGCAGCAATAAAGATTTCACCTTTTTTCGTCATTCGGGCCCTTTTTGATCCGAGCTTATGTGTGTTGTATCAAGGGAGATATAAATTTAAAGGATGACAAAGAAGAGGTTTAGCTAGAAATATTGTATAGTTGGTCATCTACATACTCATGAGCAACTTAACATGTGCACAAAATGTTTTTTAAAGATAAAATACATCAAAGTTTAAAAGCTAGTTGCCTTGATTAAAGCTAATTATCCGCATTTCAAGGTTAATATTTAACCCTTCTTGTCATCCAAACAACCATCTTAAACACAGGATGCTTTCTAAAGGTTCATCACTACTGCTTCTAAGAATATATTAAGATAACGGGATAACAGTGTAACAACCCAACTCAAAGATCAACAAAAGGCCGAAAAATAGGTTACAAAACAAAACTAATTAGCACTAGGTGGCGTTGAATGCTACTGTTTCATGACAGACAAATAATCTCCTAATGCCTACTTTTCCCCCCTAGTATGCTCCACTCTAATCATCATTTTAATGCAGTCCTTTAAACTACAAGCAAGCAGGTAAAACACGACCACGTCCTGGTCGGATGCCGCGCGAAGAAACAAAGCAAAAAATTAACATAAGGTGTAATTCTACAAATTAAAATTCAGCACAGTCACAATTACATTCAAATTAGGAAATTACGGCGCACGGCGAATTAATTCCAACGCGGCGAGATAAGATAACGCGGATATAAACTTGGCTACCTTGTTTCCACTTCACGAATTTATGCAGTCTGTAATGATTTTTAATTGTGTTCGCTGTGTATTAAATTACTATTCAGTTTAGAAAACGTTCCAAAGCATGCATAATTGTTGTAATTAAAATATGTAGTTACTTTCTCGCTGATGTCTTGAAGCATCAGATGGTGAATGGTATAATTGGTAGAAAATTGAATCTAATTAAATGTGTTCCATATTTTTCATTAGTCATGCTTTAGCAATAAGCCTTATAATAAAGTGTGACTTTACCTAATTTGTAGTTTAAAGAACTTTCAAGAAGAGGGTGCAAGCTTTAAATACGTTCAAGTATTCCTAAATTACCAATCAGCAGGTTGAGTTGGCATTGTTCGGGCAGTTCCTTTCCTTTCATACCCATGCACAATCCTAATCATCTTCACATTCTTTATAATGCGCCATTGAAGCAAGTTATTACTGAATGCAATTATGCCATGAGGTTGTAGACATCTTGCTAATTCCCAAAATGGGAATTTCCCCACTATCTCACGTTTGCTGCCCGCAGTTAAGCAAGCGATATCTCGCATATCTATGCAATTGCTTCTGGGCACAAGACGGGTACATAATAAAGGCAGACACTAAATAAGAACCCCCTGCCGGTTGGTAACGAGACATAAAGACCACCATTACCGGTCTAATAATAAGAGGGGATACAACTCCATTACGCTGTGTTTCTAGACCGGGCTGTGTTACCCTTTCACTTGGCTCCAGCTATCCATGGAATGAATGTAGACCCCTACTACACTCCAGCATCTCAGCAAAAACATCATCATTGTTTCGGCAAATAAAGCTTGCCGTGCTTGTTATAAGAGGTGTGGATTATATTGACTTGAGTTTAATATGGCAACACTTTTAGAAACTATGATTAAATAAATTAAGTTTGCTTAACAACTTTTAAATCAAATATATCAATAAAATGGAAATACGCGAAATTGCTTCTATTGTGCAAATTAATCTGCATCAACCTACGTTCGTGTAGCTGAGCTGAACTGATTGTGTGCTCGCAGCTGGAAGTCAATCAAGGAGCGAAAGACGATAATTGTGGACTGCAGCAAAGACGTCCTGAGTTTAAACCAAATGTCTCTTGATTAGAAACTTGTCATAAATAAATTCACAATAAATATTTAAAAAAAGAATTGAACTGGTTTAGGTTAGAATTGTTGTAATTAAAAATAATTACTAGTTACTACTTTTTAAGAAAAATGATAATAAACTTACTCAATAAATTGGTATATTTTGAGAAACCTTTAATTTACTTACTTTGTTCAGTTATAATTGAGATTTAAACAATACTATGATATTATGTCAAATTCAATAAAGTATTATAAACATGTCTTCCTGTATTACAAACTATCAAAAACATTACAAAAAAATGTATAAACAATTATAATATATAAAAACTATGACACATTAGAGTATTACTACTAACCTAACCTCACCCATCATTCTCCTTTTCTTGTACATCAAACTCATCTAAGTGAAAGAATTGGAAATAACAATTTTTTCAGTCAATTAATTAAAAATTCTTAATATTAAAAATCTTGTAATGATTGCTTCATTACAAAAAACGTTAAAACCATAAGTACTGTCTTTTTTTTTATTTTGTCAAATTCATTGAAAACATATTTTTTCTTTGCGTTTATTGTTTAAGAATTTAGCAACAAACATAGAATTTTAAACTAAGATCCCTGTAACTTAGAAACGGACATAAATTACTGAGTTAATACTTGATTAGGTTCCACTCTGTTGCCTATCTGTCAGTAGCATAGATTAATGATTATTAAGTGCTTTTATTCATCAATTCCAATACGCACAAATACCTAACATCTAATATCACTTAACTTCTTCGGTCTTCTCTCTTTTAAGACGCTTCGGAATAACTTACTTAAATTGCCCGACGCCGTCGCCGACTTAAAAAAGAATCGGCAGAAGGCCAAACGCTCAAAATTCAGGTGCTTAATTGCCCTGTTGTGTAAGTGTTATCTTCCAATTCGATAAGATGTACGGCAAACACTCGGGCACGCTTAGAAGCTGCGCTTTTGCCACACGAAATAAATGAGACATTAAAATTTATAAAACAGTTCGGCAGCATGACGATTTCTCCTAATGGAACACCAGCAGGCAGACGTCACTGGAAGACAAGTTCGATTCAATTTCCCAACTTGAAAGTGTATTCTCAAAACCACCAGCAATACCCCAAACTCAGTGTCTTATACAATCAAAAGCTATTTGCGTTTGCCATTGTGCTAAAGCGTCGTGTCTCGGTTCAACTTTATTCTCATTAGTCATTTTGATGTGACGTGATTAGATTAATTGTCGAACGTTAATTAATAATTTCCATGTGGCTTTAGGGTCAAATTTGCGTTTGTCAAGTTGCAGACAAATTAGGCTGTGGTTGATTTAAAACTTTCAGGAAGTTTGAGGAAATGTTTTAAGTTGTTTACAAACAGTTATTGAATCAGTTTGTGGCTTCAATTAGAGGATAAATTACGTATAATTTAGTAACATGTCTTCATTTAGTATGCGAGTGTTAATCTGACTAATGTGAAGGAATTTCTATAGCACTCTTTTTCTCTTCGTCTCAATTCAAGCCATAACTTCAAGAGCTCTTCTTTCTTCGCAATGAGTGTGAAGGTGTTAAGTAGTAGTTTGTCTTTTAGCGTATGTGTACAAATTGAACTTTAAGTGAAACAAATAAGATTGAAATCGGACATGCAAGTTTTACATTAATATAGTATAAATTAAATATAAATTAATATTAAAATATTTAAAAAAATGAATTTTTAAATCTTTCAGATATTTTTGAACATAGAGTATAAGGAAGATACAAAAATATAATAAACTTAAAATTAAAGATCCTAAAGGAATTGTATCAAAAAAATAAAGTAGAGAATTTGAAAATGATTTAAATCGGTTGTTTTACAGCAATCAATATAAACTAGTAACCTAACCTCATCTTTGAACTGTTGAACTACTAATTTCTATTTTTTCAATATAATTCGACGCTCTCAGACAATTCTTATCGAACCTCTTTTATTTAAAACAGACATCTGTTTAACAATCTTCTTTGTATTCGTCTCTGACATCATACATAATCTTCTTAGCTCAATTTGTCTCTAACATCAAATTGATGCTAGATTCCTCTTTTCATAACCTATACATTACAAGAAAATACCAAGAAAACAACTTCAACGTTGATGAATTCTAAAACGGAAGCACAAGTCAAAATGAAAACAAATAAACGCTATCTTGATGTCAAGCAGCATAACCCTGTTTTTGTGTGCGAGTGGACTCCACACGGTAGCCTGTGAATCGGGCGACACTTGCTGCAGGCGTCATCCTAAGAGGACCACACATCGCGACCATGTCGAAACATAAGAACCGCGCGACGTGTGCTGGCTTTTTATTAATAGCCGAAAATATGCGCACGGCCGACTCATCCTCCTTGCTCAAGCTCCAACGAAACGAATCCGGCGCGAATGCATAAATCGGCCGTGCCATAAACTCCCCAGTCGTCAACTTGCCAAACTAATTTATTATTAAACTTAGAGTGACGCCCAGAAATGCGTGCAATAAACCACCCGCACTGGAAAATTACAATTCATAAGAGACTTGTAAATTTATCGTCTTAATAGTAGCCAAAAATTCAATTTTAGAAAATATCAAGATGAGTGTATGTATAAAGTAGTATAATAAAGATTTAATTAGATGTCTCTTGGCTAATATTAATAAATTAAGAACTCTTAGCATTCTAAAATTTACTGCAAATTGAGTTTTGCATGCAATGGTAAATGTAGGAAACCTAGTTTTAGGTTGTGGTGCAAAACGAAGCAAATAGAAAAATGTTGAATTTAAATATTGAAATTGGGTGAAACCAAGTTGCACGTTGAATACACTTTTTCACATGTGGGAAAGTAAGATTTTTGCATTGTCACCAATGTAGACAGCTTCACGTAGGAATTTATTTTCAGTTCTTTGGATTTTCACTTTCCTGCCGCTATTGTAAATGGAATCGTCCTGAATCAGAAATTTGTGGTTCGTTTGCACATATTCGCATATTTCATGCGTCATCACTTTTTCGATTGTCAAGAATTTATTCAGGTGAAAGTTTCTCCACAAGAAAGAAAATATATTAAAATTTAGCTCCTATAGTTGCATATGAAATACTAGTTTTCAAAAACTGAAAATTTTCTCACATAGTGATGCTATTTTCTCAACACAAAGTTACTCGAAATATCAATTGCGTAAACTTCAGTTTGATTTGTCTCAAACAAATCATACTTTTGTATATTCTAAGAACGTAAAAATTTCTAACCTTAATTTATTTAAACTATCACTTCTAACCTATAAACTAAATACAAATAAAGCAACCTCCACTCTAAAGCAAAAGCACAAGTCAAAAGAAGTGTCAGTTGCGTTAGCTGCAGCTTGATTCAGATTGGTTATGACAGAACTAAACCAGTATTACCAACCAAAGCAACGGTACCGGTACCTACGGTATCGAAATCTCAAAATGATTACTAATCATGTCTCCATTTCCTTCTTTCTTTCTTTTTCTGAAGAGCAATAAATAAATTGAATTAACTCAAAATCTATTTATTTTTACTTTTTGTTAACCTCCATCTTAAATGAAGCAGAAATTGCTTATTGAATAAATGTTTAGATGTTCACCTGCAGGCCACCGTAAGCAAAAGGGTGGCACGTTCAATTTCTGCGCTATTGAATGCCTTGTTGAAAGCCTCTGCAAAGTTACGATTACCACGCGAAGCAAAACCTTAAATTTCCACTTCAGTTATGCCACTGTTAACACCAAATCCAAAATATACCAACTCTCCTAAAAGATTTCCTCTAGTGACCCCTTTTTATCTCCGAATACAAATATTAATTAATTCCAGAGTTTAATTGGTTATTGAATATTTGAGTATGTTTCGCTTGATTTCAAACAGCAAAAGTTATCTAAATGTAAGATGAACACTAACATTTCCTACAGATAAAGTTCAATAAAGATTTCAATTATTCCTATTCAATCGAATTATGCAAGCAGTACTCGCGTCTGCAATTCAAGTTCCTCATTAAAGTTTTAATGAATTTTCGTTTGACATTTAACTTTCAGCTGCTTTTCTTGCGCTCGGGCTGTGAATGGACGCGGAAAACTTGTTGGAAGGAAATAAAAATTTGTTGGAAAAAGAAACGAAAAGATTCTGGACGTACCAATGAACTATTTTTTGCGTGCTTTGTGTCTTTCCTGTTGGAGCACAATTTGCAATACAAATCAAACTCGTAGATTACAAAATCTTTTTAACTTCTATCGACGTTTGCACTCATTATATCTTGTAATCCATTGAGTTTACTGACAATGTGTTATTGATTTTAAGAGGTTATTGAGTGCGAGAAATTATTTAATATTCCGTAAGTCAAAGATACTACAATGTAACATAATGTGAATTTAGTTTCTAAACAAACAAATAAAAAATGTAGATGCACATAAAAAATTACTGATAATATTTTGAAAGAATTAGGACATATCGTTGTAAGAAAACAAAAGATTTTTCTAGTAATTTTAGAGATTAGTAGTAATTGGGATTAGAAACTTAAAACCGAATAATTAATTATAAATTTAATATCTGTTATCTTTTGGAACTACCTAATGACTAAATTTTGGTTATTAAATGAATATTGTGAATGGAGTAAAAGATTGTAAATGTGTTTGTGTTTTTGTGTGTTTATATTGGATATTAGTGTCGCGTTAATTCGTCTATTGCCCGATTAATTTCGTGTAATGTATGATATAGTATATTGTGGTTACTGGGCTGGTTTAGATGTAAATGTGTTTTATACAGTGTTTGCATTGTGTTTTGTTTTATGCAATGCAATTTGGTTTCTTATTTTTGAATTAAATGATTCATTGTTAATATTTGCGTGATTAGGAATAAAGTTGTGCCAAAAACATTCTTTGTTGCATTTGATGTTTGCAATGATTTGATGAAGTTTACATTGTGTAAATATAAATACCTTTAATTTTGTGTTTAGTTTATTTTGGTATGGTGATATGAAACACTTAGTAACCACCCTCAATAATACTAAAAGTATTCACTTAGGATCTTTAATTCAGTAGTAATTAAGATATAATTACAACCAAATTACACATTTATACATTACACAAATTAAATATTTATGGTTGGCAAAGGATTGACAATTTATAAAACAAATATGCCCGACAAATAAAAATAATAATATTTTTTGATAAGATAAACTAAACATGACCCTATATTATTTTTTAATGATGATTAATAGAACAATAGACCCTTGTGCCCCAAGATTCAGCGTAGGTAAAAATCAAAGAAAACAATAATTTCTAACCTAACTCGCAGATTATTGTTACTAGTCACGGTACGTTTACGCTATAAGTTTGTTGTTTTTTTCTGAATTATGTTGGTGCTTTGGTGAGCTGTACAAATTGTTGTTAGGGGCCGTATACGGCCCGCGAGCCATAGGCTGCCGACTCCTAGTGTAGAGCGTCATTTGAATTAGTTTTTAGAACTAAATGTTTAGTTTTAAATAAAATAATAATTACTGATTAGTATGAACTCACATTGTCATTTGTTTATCTATTTTCTTTAACAACTATTAATTAATAATTAAATATAATGTTTCTTTTTTATTTGCGAAACGTGCTTTGGTTGGTTAGGAACTTGATCTCTATTGCTCTATTGCTCCAGTTAAATGTCAAAACGTCGATGAAGAATTCCAAAACTCGAACGCAGACTTTGCGCCGACGCTCGACGAAATACAAACCTAATCGAACGACGAATCCAGCGTACATCTGACACGAAGAAAATCGAAGACTTTCTTTGGTCCAGCCATCGGTGGTATTACTGGGCGGCCAAGATCAATTCCGATCCAATGAACGCCATCGTTGTCCGCAGTTTTCTAACTTCAAGAGTTTAGACATGCTTGGGCCAGCAATCTCGAAATATCTGATCCAAGAAATTGATAGAAGAATTTCTCATATAAACCAAAAAGAGAACACTATCTCGAACTAAAACTTTAAAGAGATAATGTAATGCTAGGTTGATGATGAGCGAACTTCTTTTTTCTTGTTTCCCAGTGGGCAGATAAAAGCCTCTGACTTGTCATTGCATGACGCGCATTTGTGCACATTACGCGCTACTTGCGTTGACATTATTTTATAAATTATAACTTACTCTTCTGCGCTGGGCTGGCACAGCGGTTGTGGCGATAATCGTTTTTTCTGCTGGTCTATTTGTGCTTGATAGAAATGGCCGTTTTCGCTACCGACAAATGCGCCAGGTACGAGAATGGAGCATGTACCGTCCGAGGCGAAATGTACACAAGAAGTGGTCGTGCAGTGACCATCTTTATATTGTCCCATTAAAGAAGAGCGCGTCACTTTTTCAATTCGTACCTACAAACTTGTATTAACTTGATAGAATTTAATATATAGAGTCATACCGTATGCAATCTAGGAAAAAGACAATACAAAATATATCTAACTACTAATAACATTTCTTATTGGTGGGTTGCTAGAATAAAATGGTCTTGGTCTCATAGATGACACTTCTTAAAAGTTATTCTATTCTAACAAGTTTAGTTTGAGTTGTATTAAAAATATATTACTCGAATAGACATAACTAAAAAGATATACTTATCAAATCTAAGTACTAAGTATTCTTATTGTGGCGCTGTAAAGAAACTTTTGTTTAGTAGATGGCGTTCTCTTGCAAACAATTTGAGTTTCTACATCACTCTGTATTAAAGTATGTAATTCAACATTAAATTCTTAAACTGCATATAAATTCACCACGGTGATTGTCGTCGATGCCGTCTCAAAGCGTTGTTCTTCGGCCGGCATACGTTTCTTCTCTACGTGTATGTCCATCGTGTTGGTTGCTGGCGATGTACGTCTCTTTAACGTTTTGCGCCCAGCTCGTTGTCGTCCGTTTGTTTCGCGCTGGTCACCATAAATTAACGCAGCAAAAAACACACACGGTGCCCGCCGGATCTGCACGTTTTCGCGCGGCCATTAGATAATGTAATGTCTGCGACGCGCGGCTTCATTCCGCATGGACAAATTAATTAGTTTAAGTTTTATCGATGCGCCGTCGGCTTTCATCTGTTCCGCACGGGGCGCGTTTTTTCCGAAAGCGCGCATTCCCCCGACTGCCAGCTTTACTTAACATGCACAATCACACAATGCGGCAAAGAAGTGGATTTACAAGCGCCTTCTGTTTACCTTGTTACCTTGGGGGCGGCTTGGGAATGAGGAGAACAAGCAAACATATGTTAGCGACGTTTACATGTCGTAAAGTAAGTAGCTTGTTGGAATAAATTGCAAATTGTCGGCGATAAACTAGGGCTATCGGGCGTTGCGGTTTTTTGGTGTGCGTAAAAGAGATTGTTGGCTGAAAATCCACAGCTGGATATTACAAGCAAATCGTCCAAGAAGTTGCAAGTTTTGAGAAGTGCTATTAAACAAATCAAGCGACGTTTTTGCGGGCGTAAATGTCGCCCAAGCTGGAGAAGTTTAACTGGGCTTTAATCAATCATTTACTAATTGCACTGCAATGAAAAGTTTCAAAACTGACGTTGCATATTTTTCAGCTAAGGTTCATGTTATACAGAGTTTAATTTGACTTATTAAGAAGGTTTGATTCAATTAAAAATTATTTTTTTATTAAACAATTATAGTTAACATCTAACTTGTCTAAAGATTATTAATTTAAAAGATTGGCAAGTTGATACACTTAACAAATCAGAAGTTATTTTCAATTAAAAATATAAGTACAAAAGGAAAAGTTTGAGTTTTGCTGGTTTAGGGATAAATGCTGAATCAACGTTCTAGGACAATTTGTTTGATAGCAATTAAGATTGGAACTTTAGAATTGGGCAATTCGTTAAAGCTTGTACTTTTTGCAGTACCACAGTTCTCCGCCGCAAATTGATAGCTAGGTTAAAACTGGAACAAGTAGATGACTATATTATTAATACATTGCCGCTTGATTTATAAACCTACGACATATAGTTTAGTAGTAATTAGGTAAAGAATTTTACCTTCATTGTTACCCGAAAGCAACTTAAAAATTAATGTCATTGAAATAATGTTTCTGGAATGTTTAGTTCAGTTTTGATTAGCAAAAGTAGTTGATGTCATTTCTGTATGTGAACTGCATACATTTCAGCAACAACCAAATAAGCTGCTCCTTATTCGATTAATTGACTTAATTGAATATCCCAAATGAAATAAACGCATTTAACTTTTTGCCGCAACAATTAAAATTCACTGCATCATTACAGCAATTAAAGGCGCTTGTAATTTGCTGTAATTAAGCCAGAACTTGGCTGGTTCGGTGCTGAAAAACAGTTTCTCGCCACTCATCTTCATCTCATCCAGTGTGACCGCTTTGGAATACTTTTTGCGCCGCCATTTAGTAGTTGTCACCAGCTTTATATATACGTTTGTTCACCCCATAACAAGCCCGCGTCGCAATACGTGCAGCGTTTGCGAAATTATTCGGAGCATCCGCGAAGATGACATCCGCGGCTCTCGCGCGCCGCTCGCGTCTTCATATAATGCTATACTTAGGCATTGTTAATGTTTTTATATCATGCGCGACTCGTTCATTGGAGAGCCTTTCACTCCATCAGCGCTTTTTTAGCACGTTGCGCTTTTTAAATTGCATTTTAAAGATGGCAATGCACGCGCGGCCATCTGCAAGTCCGTGACGTTATTTATGCGTCGCAGCGCCATGCGGCTGTTTGAGAGCGAATTATTTCCAGCGTTGCCGAAATAGACGTCAAGATAGATTTTTTGTTTTGCGCTGCGGACGGGCTACATTACGCTTCGATATGCAATAAACGTCGTCGTTTGCCACGATTAATATGATTTTTATGTGGACGATGTGCTCGTTCCCAGCAAGGTGCAGCTGCAAAAAGAGGAAGAGAGGACACAGAGAGGGATCGTCAGTTTGTCTCTTCGAAACTAACGAACTAAGAGAAAATATATTCATTCAGTTTCACAGCCTTGTTGCGAGCTGCGAAAATACTAATCCGACTGAAATGGTACCTAATCTAAAATATATGTAGTTGAACTTTATAGAAATGTAGTTTGTTAAGGTTTTAGTGAACTCTAATAAATTAAATTGTACAATACTAGCTACTTAAGACTGTAACAGTGTTATTAATTTGCTATTAAAATGTTGGTCAGAAATGCTCTTAATAATTAAAAACCTTAAATATACTTTTACATTTATTTCTCAATATCTTACCTTGTTTAAAAGTTATACGTTACTTTATAAGTTACTTGCAATAGAGTGTCAGATTTTAGACACGTTTAGTCTAAGACTAAAATTTGAGAGAAATTTGACTCAGCACAATTTATCAAAAAGTTTCAGAGTATTGTTGAGTGTAGTTACAAAGTGTTTAGGATTCATTATGTTAATAATACTTAACTATAACACTTACTTTTAGTCACATGGTAAAACGTTTTCGGCATGTTACCTTCTTCAGAATAGTAATTATTTATGATTGTTTCCGACTTATATAGATTTTGATTTGGTACTATTGAATGGAGAGTGTTCGACTATATCCTCTGTCGGGGATAGGTATTTTGAAAATTTAGAGATTAGGTTTAAGGATTTAAAGATGGTCTGGAAGTGTGTCTCATTATGGAGTTTTGGGTTACTTAGTTTATATTTGTAGATCTGCAAGTTTTATATTTGGGAATCTTTAAGGGCGCGCATGTGTTCTTTGTACCAAATTTGAAAATTTCTGTTGGTTTTACCGATGTAAATAGATAGAAAGGAGTTGCAGGTTAACTTGTTGATGCCGCTGAATTTGTGAATGTTTAGAGGATTTAATGGGTTATTGTGTTTCTGGAATATCTCAAAAAAATTCTGTTTTGTTGTGCCAATGATGACTGCTGCCACCTGGTAGCAAATTTAAAGTTGAAATATTTAGATAACTATATTAGCAATAAAATAGAAACAATTTAAAGTTTAAAATCTTTGTTATAGCAGAGGTCGTCGCTACTCTCTAGCGACAATTTTAAAATTTCTATGCATAATAAACTAACTTACATACATAAGACTACTTGAATCATATGCATCTCCTATCTGGTAGTAAGAGCTGTATTAACTAAGTACATACATTAACAGTAAAGAATTATTTGGCTTATCCATAAATAAAATTAATTAAAATAGGTTAATTTTTTAAGTTACGCAGAATTTTACTAATTTGCAAATGTATTTATAAAATGTAAACGACAGGAATAAATGCATTATTCCATCCTAATAAAACTCATTAATCACGTTCATAAACTTAAAACTGAAATAAAAACCACATAACTTAGTGATAATCGTTTAATTTACAACGAGAAATCAGCCTACAGTCTTGTTTAGACATGCGGAAAACCCAATCGATGTTCTTAATTATACAATAATTAGCTAATCCGTACGTTGTACACGTGTACGGGCGTGCCAACGCGAAGAAAATTTCATTATCGTCGTGACAGGAATGTGCGGCAGCACAAAAGACTGCGCGCGTTGACGAGATGAGTTTTCCCAATCAAACTCTCGCACTGAAGGGTTTACTTTACCACTGCTGCTGCTGCCGAGCTGCAACATAAATTATTCACGATCGGGAACACACCGCCGGCTCAACTGTCTCCGTGTCGCTATAGATCTTTGCCAGGATTAAATATAACCTGCTTATATGTGCGACATACCGATGTGCTACATGAGTGAAACTCGAACGGAAGAAGAAGCGATTATATGTTATGTTGGTTGCATATGTAATATTTTATTATGATTTCTTAATTGATGATCATTCTAATGGCTTTATATAGGTAGTAATTTTATGACTCGTAAGATACTTTAAATAGATTTATTCCATTAACTTAAACAACATCTGTTTTCGTAATATTTTAACTCTTTCCACTTTGACTATCGTTTACCCAGCCATCATTCTTCTTGTACAATAAAAGTATATTAATTCACTATGTCTAAATTATAAATATTAAAAATTGTTGCATTATTAGAAATTTTTTATGTTTTTTTTACATTTTGTTGCTTTGACACCACCTAGTGCATCCTGACTAGAATTCTAGGATTAAAGCAGCTAGAAAACCTAATTAACAATAGACAACTACTTGAACTATGTTTTAAGGATTTTTAAATTAGTAATAACTTTAATGGAAAATCTAAAAAACTGCAATCTATTGAATTATGTTTTTTGTTCTCTAGTGCATCTCTGCGAGCACCTTAGAGCAATTTTGTTATTGAAACAGTTAGATAACTTTATTAGGAATAAAGTTTTACTTAAGTTATCTTTTCAAAATTATTAGTTTAATAGTTATCAGCCATAAAAATTGATGATTTTGTGATCCAACTCGATACACTGGTACAAAAGAAAATATCCATAATGTTTGCTTAATAAATGATGATTTGAATAATGAATGTATAATCAGTAATAAGATAAAAGTTGCAAGAAAGCAACATCTGGACTGGTGATTAATTCGTTTGATCTAATAATACCTGCAATTTACGACTACTTCTTTGCCAAAGACTCGCAGACTATGAAATATTACTTTTTAAATGGAACATAATTCTTGCCTGGCCATAAGTTTGATGTTTTATTTGTCCTGCCGCTAGAAATTTATTTAAGCACGATGATAATAATGAAAGAAACTCATTTCCAACATGAAAGATAAAAATTGAGACAGAATGAGTTGCCTGCGGGTAGCATGAATATTCCAAGCAGATTTTTGCTGCATTTCCTGGAAAAATTGAAAACTATTCCTTGCCCGTTTATTTTTACATCCGGCGTTAAAGTTGCTTTGTGTCTAAAGTAATTTTTACATCTACATATTTTGAGATGACGTTCGCCCCGTGGCGTGGTATTAAAAATCAGGCTTCTGTGCGCTCGAGTTTATTACATTTCGGTCGGTGAGACAATTAATGAGAGCCAGCGGCAATTAGTTTCGTGCTTCCGTATCTCCGCTTTTAGCAGGACAGCGCAGGATGGCATGTCAGCCAAGTGTGCCCACAAGGCATTAGTAACAATGCTCATGTGGTGAGGATATAGGAGTGGAATATAATATTGAATAATCATGTGTAATCGTTATTGCTTGATCGGAGGCGATTTACGAGCTATTTTTATGTTACAATTATATCGGGTGGTGGTTTTATGAAGGAATAATTTTAGAGCGGACTCAAAGAGATTATTTATTATGATTAATAAATGTTTAATGACTATAGGCCTTGAGATTGCACATTTCTTTGTAATTGTATAATTTAATATTTCGGTCAAAAAGAAAACTTAACAAGAATTCGAAAACGGAATCCTGCAACGTTGCAAATTCTAGTCCACACAATAAAGAAATCAGAAAGTAGATTTAACAATGTATATGATTTTGTAAACCGATTTGGGTATATTTGTATTTAGTTACGGTACTCTTTAATTTATTGCATTTCTATTCAAAAATTTTAATTAAATTGACAATGCTAACAAATTTTTAATTTTTTATATGGTACAATAAATCATTTGAAATTGTGTTAGATAAAATGCTGTGTACATATTTTCAAGTTAGATTCAGTTTACCCTTCAAAATAATGTTTATGATTAACACATTTTTTACAAGTCTGCAAATATAACATTTCTTGTAATAGTTAATTAAGTTGGTAATAACAACTTTGGTATTTTGGTGAAATAAAAAATTATAAAAGCATGTAAAGTTGCATATTCAAAGTTAACTTTCTACAAAAAACAAAGTAACAACAAAGTAAATTTAATACTGCATATGTTGTAAGTTTTAATGTTTTAAAAATTCCCTATTAAATCTCTTTAAATATTACTGACTCTTACATTCACTTACTAGAAATAAGCATTCTTCAAGATTAATTGAAATTGAAACAACCTACACTCATTATTTTAAAGCCATCATCACATCATTAATTAAAGACTATATTTTCTATGCTTTGCAGTATAAGCTAAATTAGTTTTAATTAAACCTATTTTTTCTTGGTTTGCTAAATTGAAAGAAATGAGTTAATAAAATCACCTAGATAAAAATAATTTGAGGAATATTTAGAAGTAAGTATGTTTATTTGTTTTAGAAGTAAGTAGGCCTTTTTCTATTTGGTTCTGACTTTTTAGCAGAGCACTAATTTTTAGTGTAGTTTTAATACAATTGTTTACACTTTAGAACAGCAAATGTTTGATCGTAATGGCATGACCGGCACTCGATTAATTATAATGTGCTAAATAAATCATTTTCTCAAAAATTTCGAGTTGTCGATTTTAGTGTTTAATCAAATTGCGGTTGCTATTTGATATATTGTGCCATAAGTTTCGTAATTAGTCTTAGATCATTTAGTTGTTTTAACCAACAATTTGTGAATAGATACCAAGGAAACGTGTGAAAACGCGATTTGTTTATCTTTAATAGTACCGAAGTTATAAGTTCTCAAAGTGGGAATTTGTAAAAAAGTGCAAACGCAGATATAAACGCAAATTCAAAATAAATAATTTGGAATGAAATAAATGTACGTTCTCTTGATTAGGTATGAGTTGCTCAATATGACATTAGTAATCCATTTTTATCAAGCCGAAGCATAAATAATGTACTACGTGGTGTCGAATCATAACTTATACTTTGTGTAAACTCTTAATTTTTACTTTGATCTGCACTCAAACCTATTAAATGGATTTAATCTTTGTTGCAAACGCCATCTGTCTACATCGCATGTTTGCGTGAATGCAGTAAATTCTGCTGCTTTTATTGTTTGACGCTTTCTATATCTGAGCCATTTAAGCACAGCGGTAACTAGGCGGCGGCCACTAATCTAATCCACTTTGCCGTCCTAAGCTTTTCCATGCGAATTACCACCGATTGCACTACGCTCGCTTCCTTTCTTTCCTGACGTTCAGTTCGCCGCAAGCTCGCCGCCCGCCTCGGCGCGTTGTGCATGATTTAAGCGCGAATTAACATGGCTTCGGACTTTGGAATTCGCACGAGACGGCGGCGGCTCACATAAAAGGTAGAAATCAAACACACACAATGGGAAATGTAAGCAGGTAGCAAATTGGGCGCACTGCGGATGCAAAGATGAAAGTTACCTAATTTAACAAATAGAGAGCATGGTAAATAAACAACAGTCAACAAAAGCTTGTGCGTTCAACAAAGTTTTTGGTTCTCGCACCTTGTTGGCGAAATTCAACAAACTTTAATTCGATATCAAATATAACAAATTTAGAATTCCAAACAATAGAGAATACTGATTTCTCCTGCAATAACTGTTAAACTAGAAATGATGGAAGCATGAAAGCAAGGATGTTATAGACCGAAAAGTCAGCTAACTAGTTTAAAACTAAAAGAAGCTTAAATGTCAAGTTGGTGGTTAGTGGTAAATAGTTTGAAAGCGCCACAAAATAAAAGTAACATAAATTACTCTCCAGCTTTAAATTAAAAGTTAAATTCAGATAATATTCAATAATTTTTACTTTCAATAAACCAAAAAAGAAAACTTTTCTTTGTCAAACATTAGTTTGTGACAGCGTTAGTTAGTGCTACAAGTGATGAGTATATTTGTAAAGCTCAATTTCTCAGCTTTAAAATGATACAATAATAAACGCCTCCTGCTGCAGAAAGCAGCAATAACAACCCTCAAAAAAATTCCTTTTTATAAATATTTACTTCAATAAAAATCATCATCGAAAAATACCTACGTCAAGTATGTCAATGTTAATTATATTGAGTACTTGATGACATAGCTGCTTTTTGTGTATGCCCCTCATCAGGTCAACAATGTCGCCAATGAAAGAAACTACTCATCGAGCGTAAACCAAATCAACCGATCGTTGAAGAGGACATTGATTGGAATTTTTACGAAAACAACATAAATAAACATCGGAAATGAGTAAGCAGCGTGGAACAAGCCATGGCACTGTGGTGGCTGGCCAGGTCGAGCAGCGGTGTCTAAATGTGTATTTTTAATTTTTGATGAATTAATGAGTCAGTCTCGTTCGGATCACGTTGAAAAACGTTGACAAGTAATTTTAACTCAACTAACTCAACATTAATCACGCTGTCAGCTTGAGTTCTAACACATCTATAGATAAATTTGCTTGTTTTTAAAACTTTTTATTGAAGAACTCAACAGCACATAAATTGGAGATTGGAGAGACATTTTTCTAAATAATATATTTAAGTACTTGTCTTAAGTAACGG
Source organism: Diploeciton nevermanni (assembly GCA_027575565.1). Classification (NCBI taxonomy): domain Eukaryota; kingdom Metazoa; phylum Arthropoda; class Insecta; order Coleoptera; family Staphylinidae; genus Diploeciton; species Diploeciton nevermanni. The sequence continues at coordinate 347,654 of JAODIE010024238.1, forward strand.
ATTGATTAACATATTATCCTTAGAAAAAGAAAGATAATACTGAAAATGTTGTATGCAACAGTAAAGATCTAAATCCAAAATTGCGTTTATTCGGTTTAATTGGTTTTAAAATCAATCAACACCAAGTTTTCGCTTGCCATTAGAATTTATCTTGAACTCAGTTACACCCTCAATCTAATTCTTGATTACGTAATAATAATTACTAACTTTTTCCTCCCTAAAAGTTCTAATTCTTTCATAACTTCTTAATTATTACTCTTTTTATAGGATTCAATTATATAAATTAATTCAAAAAGTTTTTGTACGTTATAAAAATTTACTTCTTCTTCAGTTTTAATTTCAAATCTTGAGTCTCAGTTCATTATTGTTATTATAAATACAGTTAGAAAAAGAAATTTAGTACGACGAGATGATTAGCAAGCTCTGCAACGCTAACACGAGCTACGGCGTCAATTCTCATTTTAATTGTTGATTAATGATGAGCACCACACGTAGAGAGAGCGCAAAGCAGGCGCATCGTATTTATTAATTATCTGCTAGTGATGTGCGTTCGCCTGCAGTCGCAGCAATCGCGCGCGCGCGAAGAGATGAGATGATTAAGTGCAAGGCGTACGCCTGTCATAGATAAACGCGGCTCTGTTTACTCATTAAGCGTGTTTGTTTTGGATAACATCCACTAATAACGGTCTCATCGCCGCACACGCAGTCGCCCTTAAGCCATAGCGACACGATTGTTTAGCCATGGCAGAAAACTGAGCGTTATCACAACAATTACCAGATTACAAATTCTAAGCTCATAGATCTAAATCAATAAATATTCTAGACGTAAAACTGCAAAAACCACGCTTGGAAATAGCGTACATTTGAGGTTAGAAGTCATATAGTGAGATTATATATACGGTTAGTAAACATTTTTGGTTCTCTCTTGCAATGTGAACGTCTCTGCGGCAAAGAAGAGAGATTGATTTGTGTCGGTGCATTGTTTACTCAAAATATTTAAGGGTCACACATCTTTACTTTTCTCGCTTGGCTGTGTCAGTGCGCGCCGAGTGTCATTCCCGATTCATGTTTTTACGTGCCGGTCGCGTTCTCTTGTTTCTCATCATCAACTGTTTCCAAATACCGCTTTGGAGTTGAAGTTGATGGTGATTACTGCTGAAAATTGTGAAAGATATTTACGGCGTTAATGGATGTCGCTGCTTGTGATGTGTAAATGAGTCAAAAGTCACCCTATTCATGTCAGACAAAGCAACGACTCAAACAGAAGCCCAGAAACAAAATAACAAACAGGAATTTATATATTGAGCGTATCTTAAATACTACTTAGTCACTTAGTTATTGAGAGTCATGTATAATAAGTTGTCTACACTTATAAATCCACTTCATTTATATCCAGCGATACAACAGTTCGTAAATTAATTGAAAATGTAACAAAAAATAAAATAGATTTTAAAGCATTTAACATAAATTTTAGTTAATTCTACATATTGTTTTTAATTTATCTAGGGATATATAGTGGTGCATAGTGGGTTGCCTAAATTTGCATGCTCGACAATGTTCAGTAACATTTATTTAGTTTATAAAGTAACTTTTCAGTTGATTTCACGTATACCTCATCATATTTATTATGTTTCCATTATAAAATACAAAACCTATGTTTGCAATGTATTAGTAATATGTGTTGCCTACATTGGTATGGCATATCCAAATCCAATTTGGCACTTAAAAAAAACGAAACGAAATCTAATTAATGTTAATACAATTTTCAGCACGTTGCCGAAGCGCGTCCAAATTGGATTTGGTCTATCCACATATGCCGGCTTTGGAATAGATTAATAGTGACAGCTTGCGGTTGGGTCAGACATCCCCAACCTCTTTCGCCACGCTGTGCAACGAGACAAATTTGTTTTTAATTAAACTTGTGACATCTAAACATTCAGACGCTTGCATTAGTTGAAACCTTTGCGCCGCAATGATTCCGATTGTTGTGCCTCGCCAAACTAACCAACTCTCTTTGCTCGCCGCGATGATAGAATTTCGCGCATGTCATAATTGCGGCGTGCGTGCGCTTGTTTGTTCGGCCGGATTTAATCGACGCAAGGGTGCAACTGCTGCACGCTTGCCGTATGTTCGCTAACCCGTAAAATTACTGCTTAATTTAATCGCGCACAACTATTCATTAAACATTTCACCTGCAGGTATACGGCGGCGCGTTTTACAGCCTGCGCATCGCGCATCTAATCGTACGCAAATTACGAACCAGCTTGACGCTTGTTTTTCAACTACGACTTGTTTTGCAACTGCAACAAATGAGTTAAATTGTGAATACAAGTCTAGAGGGAAATAGAAAGCAAGTCTGACATAATACATTGAATTGTATAGTAAAGTAAATATTAAAACAGTGGCACTTTAAACCAAAAATTTCAATTTATGATAGCTTAAGAAATGTTACTTTTTTACAGTATTTTAGCTATTAAATATTATTCTAATTTAATATCTAATAGGTTATATAAAAATTGAATGTTAGTTGCATAAAATAATAAAAATAAAAAATATTAAATTTAAAAAACTAGATAGGAAATTTAAATATGTAACAAAATGTGTTTTTCTAAAAATGTCCACTTTTATTAGTTTATAATATAAATTTTGCTATAATTTTAGACTTGAAAAATAACATGTACTAAAGTAGCTATCAAATACTACTTGACTGATGTTTCTAAAACTTATAGTTTAGTAGTTATCATTAAAAAAATATTCTATAAAATCTAACATCCTTCAGGAATACTAGATTTGCGTAAAATTTTTGTATACTGCTGTAAAATTTGATTTCATAAATTTAATTGTTTATATTTTATCTCCTCCATTTTCCGATATGCAAAAATATATGCAAAAATCCAATTTTTCATGTCAGAGAATAAACAAGAGAATATCCCATTTCTTCGCAGCTTTCATCGCCTTTTTTCAAGATCTGCTGAAAAAATAAAATCAGCTATGACAGGCCAAGTGTTCGCTTTCTCGGCGGCATGCAATAAATTGTCTAAAATTTTCGCCGCTCAGCAACAATTTCACCCAACGACGGTCATCGCGGACTTTTGCCGATCGGTAGCAGATGCATAAATAACGTTTTATTCTTGCGATATATGACGCGGGTCTTTGCTGCCTGCCTTCACAGACGGTGCGCATTTATTTATTTCATATTATTTATTGCAAAAGGCATAAAAGCGGATATTTATGGGCGCGCATTTATTACATACCGAGAGTAGCAATATGAATCGACAGCAAAGTAAATTGTAATGCGATATAAATATATATTTTGTCGCTAATTTACTACCATATTAAAATAGAGATATATGCTTAGTATTTACCATCAATTTAATTTGTACCATCAATTTAATAATATATCATACTATAGCTAAGTGTATGTCATGCGACAGAAAAGAAGCGAAACTGTGTTTGTTGAGTTGCCTATAAATTCAGAGACAGAACCTGTTATATCAGCGGCGGAAACAATAAAAGTGAGTAGGAATGTGACAGGAATCTTCTTGGCTTCGTCTGACTAATACAGCAAACGTAGTTGTTTAAAAGAAGCAAAGGGAGACAACACGTGTTGTTTTTCTTGTCTAACTCATGCGATTATCTCGACTTTAGCAAAAAATAATAACTAAAAATTTATTAACGTATTGGAATGACACAATACAATCAAAATAATTAATTTAAAACCAACTTGTACCTATCCGACAACAAACCACATTCAAGTCCAGTTTTTCCCAGAACGTATTAATTTACGATAAAGCAACCGCCATTAGCGTTAATAGATCACGCATGCTGGGGCGGTCGCTGTGGCGGAATAGCAGAGACTACAAACGCCGTTATTACCCTGCCGCTATTGCCGCCACACGCGTTCTTGTGCACATCACTCTGGACAATGCCTGTGGTGCGTAGAACACTGGTCAAATTATGTATATGTGCATCAAAGATAATTTCAACAAGAGTGCGAATGCTAATAAACGAGCTGTTGCAGCTCCAACTGCGTTGTTGATGACATTCACGCTTTCAGGAACCTAAAGACAAAGTAATAGACTGGGTTGTATAAATTAGTGTTTATAGCGCTAGTTTTGATTAGTTGAGCGTTCTATTGCGGCAGGAAACTATTGTTTTAAAGTGGTCCGCATTGCCAGGTGTAAAACTAGAAAGGTTACCTTCAAAGCTCGTTAATACGATTAACATGTTCAGACATGTACTTTCTTTATATTAATCCCTAACTCTGAGTGGCTTTCAACAATATGGGATCATGTTGCTCCTTTTGTTTTTTACAAAATGCTTAATTACTAAAAGCGTAGGCGAATCGTTACACCCACAACCATTCGATCGCACTCTGCGCTAACGAGCCCGCAAGAGCCTAAAAACCACCTGAACCCTTTCGCGCACGGCGATCAATTAGCAACAAGCCATAAGTTATGACCAGGAAGTTGCACACCGTCTAAATTGGCCAATAAAACATTTTCTTCGTCAACATCTCCACACCTCGCCAAACTCAGCTGCGCACCTCGAGTAAACACAATCCGAGCGCAAAATAAATCGAATAAAACAATGCTAATATTTACTTCTGGCTTTTCATTAAAATCCGTACTAAGCCTTGCACCAAATTCAAAATAGGGTAGAGTGGAAATGATGTTATTGTTGCATATTAACGAAAATCCTCTTCTTTTCTGTTTTCCAGCTGGGATTAAGCTCACGCGTGATGAAATCTCATTGTGTGATTTGCACCATTGGTATCAGCAAAAATACACGATGCGTGTACAGATGCACGTGAGGACGGCCGCTTCGATTTGTTCTAATTAAATTTGCCTCTCCCGTTAATCCCCTGCGATGCGCGCGGCGGCGGCGCTTCTGATTAAATGCCAATTACTGGAAGGGTATCAGGGGGATTACGGCGTAATGCCGCGTAAATAAGGTCGGTCCGTTCGCTGTGGTCTCCAACGCACGTACGCAACCCAGGCAAATCCCACTTCTCATTTTAGGGAGCGGCATATTTCAATGATGAGTGCACACGGTCCATAATTCTGCATTGCTGATGCATATATTGATGAGTTAAAATTAATTTCAAAAATCTGCATGTGTTTATTTAGTTGTCTATGAATTCCGATACAAAACCGGTTTCTTAGCACTATCTAGAAGTAAGATTAGAGTAAGTAAGGACGTGTTTCTCATCTTGTTTTTTTCAAGTACTCACAATGCGACTTTTCTCGCTTTGACGAAGTATTTTTAAAGTTATGATTCAACGCAATCTCATTTTTCTGTCAAGAAAAACCTCAAAAATAACTTATTCTCTGTGTGCTTCTATATTTATCATCTTCTCATTTCTTCCTGTTATCCTGTCACGCAGCCAATGCCATTTATTTAACGCTCAACTTATATTTCAAACCAATGACACGTTTTGTCACGCTACTTAATTTCCCTCATAGCGTGTCGCTCTTCATGCGCGCATTAATCTCTGTTATTAATTTTACTGCAAGCATTTGTGGTTCACTTCTTTTTTCTTGTCAAGGCAGCGTTTTTCGTGTCGTCGCTACTTACGTTTTGTTTGCTCAGGTGCCAGCATGCATACTTTCCCAACTCATCCTACATGTTAAAGAGGAAGGGAAGCGCGTGCGACATGTGCGCTGGCTTGACGGTTTGGCAAGTGAATTTCGAACCGGGGACCACACGGCGGCAGCGTCGCGACGCCCGAAGACCACACACGTTATTTGAAAATGCTCCAAGTTGAAATTGTCGCAGGAAAACTTTGAGGTGTACACCTGTCACTGAAATTTCCGCTCTATTTCTTTTTCTTCGGTTATTTTGTGTTTCTGATGAAATGTTAAGTGGAATAATTTATTTTTGTTTGTACAAACTGAGTTTCACTCTAACAATATTTGCCGAGCTTCATTTCCTGCAAGAGAGGGACGGATTCGTTAAAATCCACTCGCCCCGATTCGCGCATTAAATTCTAATTTATTAATAATTTCCGACGTGCTTTTCGTTGACTGAAAAAGAGACGGCCTTCCGCTTTTCCGGGCGCTTTTCTTTGCGGAAGAAAATTGAGCGCGCCAAGCAAACTGTTTCGCTGTTCGGGCGCTTTTTTGCGCACGCATTGCACCAGTTTGATATTGTGCAAAACTGAAAATCTCCGGCGATAAGAAAATCCAATTACATTTCTCGCGCCGGTATCACTTCACTCTCCCCGACAAGCCTGCTTTTCGCCACGTGCATACCGAATGCATTGGTTCTCTCGATACCTAAAATTCTTTCCAGCAATTTACTTCAAGAGCAAGCAAACGCAAGTTTGCAGAAATCCACACTGTATTTGGAAAAGCTGACGAAGATGCGTTGGAATTGGGTAAGCAGGGCTGTCGTCGTTTTCACGTCCACCTTCAATTCTGGCTGCAGCATTGACTTTCTTAGAGATTTTTCGTCAAGAAGATGTGTACGCTTTGTTAGTTAAAAAGTGAAACAAAAATAAATACCCAAGAGATTTTTTCTTTCTTTGAAGCGAAAGCAAGTAAGCCAAAAAGTCGTTAATTTAACTTTGCTTAACGATATATTTAGGGTTGCCTACAGATGCACCTAAAAATTTTAATATTGCAATCTTTCGAATAGTAGTTTTGAGCAAAAACAAATTACCTTTTTATTTAGGAAAAAGAAGCAGCAAACAAAAGTAGTACTTAATGTATAATACACCAAGTGCAAAGTGCGAGTCGAAATTTCTAGGTTTCCACTCGCGTGCCTCCCAAACTTCATTAGCGGAGCAAAATGTGTCTGCAACAAACGCTCTTCGGGGTGCTCTCCAACTTTGCAATGCGCAACTTGCCACAACTGTAACGCAGTAATTTAGTAATGAACTGAGTGTATCACATAGCAACTTAATACTTGAAATATCTACGTTAGAAATTAGTATATCATCTCTCAACTCCGCGTCATAATTAAATTAAAACCGTTAAAAAGTAGCCAGTCTACAGAGCAACTCTACTTATTCTGTTAGTTCTGTATTCGATGCGCAGTCTACTTTACACACACACTTGGTGTTAATTTGCTAAATGCCGTGAGCAATTAATATTTTTTCGCTTTCGGTTTCAACATTTGTTTTTTTTTTTTGTATTAGGCGTTTTGGCCTGCGGCTTGAAGCTTTCTCGAGCAGCAAATTGCCCAGCAGATTTATTTATAGCGGTGAGAATAAAAAGTTTTATAGTGTCTACGTTATGAAACTCTATGGTTTTAATTAATAAATAATCTTATTTGTAATAAAAATAAAATTGTTGCAAGAGTACAAAGACCAAATAATAATAACAATGTAAGGCATTTAAATCCAAAAAACTGTTTAGTTTTATTCATTCGTTTGGTCAAATGTTAAAGATTTTAACCACGTCATCCGATGCAGTCGTATATGGTTAAGAAACGCAGTCATCGAACCAATCAACGTTGAGAACTCACCCCCACTCTTCAATCTATTGTCTGCGCGCACTGCAACTGCGCCGCTGACGTAAGCAATTTTAAAATTTAAGTAACTTTTCAATTAAAATTAAAATAAAATAATAATAATGTTTTTCTAAAATCTTTAATTTTTCTAGCCTAATATAATTTCTTTTAACTTCAATATTAATTTTATTTTAACTATAATGTACATTTGGTTTCACTCAAACTCTTTTTTTTTTCTAACCTCACTTTGTTGAACTTTACCGGTCAACAATTTTCTTTATCCTTCTGTTTATCTGTCTTCTCTTCTTGTCGACAATTCTGTCAATCTTGATAAGTCGTTCTTTTCTTGTCAATACCCACAGTGTAGAATATTTTTCTTCTAGTACACTCTGTATAAACAAGTAGCTCTTGCTTAATTCCTCCACGCACGTAAGTAACAATCCATACAAGTGCAGTAAGTATCGCACCACGATACCACACTCCTCTCCTTCGTTTTGCACCCAGGCAAGCTATAAGATTACGAACACAAATCACGGAACGGGGTCCAATTAAAGTTGCAATGGGAGACGCGCGCCACCAACCGCTGCTCCTGCTACGGCGCCGACTCCAACGCCCAAGAGCTTAATTGGAGACGATCTTTAATAATTAAATATGACACCGTAAAACTGCAAAACTGCAATATCGTGCGTGTACGCCATTAGTCTTAGTCCTCATTGCGCCACTCTTTTATTCTCTGCTGGCGACTTTTGAGGTTTACAATGTAATCCATTATGGAAATTAATCACTGCAGGTAAAGCCGCGAATTTCGGAAAACGGTTGTAAATTCGGTTGAAATAATTCGGAAAGTATTTTGTAATATTGCAGACTTGAACGAGTATCTGCAGCCGCGGAGTGATTACGTCGGAATTGTAATAAGCTGGCTGGCATGTTGGCTTAGCCGCGGTGTGAATCATGCAATGGGTAAACTAGTGAATCACACGCTGCGGTGGTTGTAAAACGTGTGGCCGGCAATAAAAGGCTCACGTGCCTTGATATGGAAATTGTGCGGGTTTTACGTTAAGTTGCTCTGACATCGATACATGCATTCGAAGCATTTCTGTTTATCCTTTGACTTTTGCACGATATTTACGAAATTAATCATACTTTAGAAAGACCTCGATATTCCAGTTTACGGCCAAACATAAAATAACCATTTGAAACCAAATCAATTCTATAATCTTTCAAAATAAGTTAGGGAAAACTTAAATGACCATTTCACAAAAACAGTATTGCTTTATTTTAATTAGATTCGTCAGCAAAAACAATAGCTATTAGTTAGGAAAGCTTCTTTCATTAAAATGCTTTAACCGATTTTAATTAATATTATATGAAATACGAAAAACAGAAAGGTATATCGCCCAATTATTTTTTTATTTTTTCAACTCGTGTATTGTTTCTCTTTATTTTTACTACTAAAATTAAAGTATCAAACGGTTGAGTAATCGTCGCATGAGTATTAATCCTCTTCCAACATATTTTACGTAATTACGTAAAAAGCCACAATTTTTGTAACGGCACTAAGCTTATCAGCACACAGTGCGAATATTATAAATCAGCATTACCTTTATGCACCTCGTCATTAACGTTCTTAATACCTCTTCTTTAAAGCTCTCAGTATTAAGCTGTTATTACGATATCATTCGCATTGCTAGCCCGCCGATTTTGTACAAGTCCAATAATGATGTCCACCATCATGATATGCTGACATATTCCCCTTGTTTTAATCGCCGCGTGTTTTTATTAGCGGGCCGCGGTCATAATATAGCCGTTCGTTACAAAAATCGGCCGTAAATCCACCACTCGTGTCCGGCGAACCACGCACTTGACATTTTATTGCAATTTAATTTATAATATTTTATAATAAATTACACGCCGCGACGTCGGCTTGGGCTCTTAAATCAAGCGTTTAAATGTAACAATGATTCATTATGCTTCTCATTTAGCGATAAATCCGCTAGCCCAGCGCAGTAACGGTTTTTGTGTGAAATTGAAACAAAGCGTAAAACGGTGAATGTGAAATGCATTCATTTATTTGCATTCCCTGGTTTATGGTGGAGAATCGTGGACATGAAAGGACTACATGATCGATTTAATGCGTGCCACAGTTGTAATGTTGTTCGTAACTTCTGTGCTTTATTTGTGATACATTTAGGTCATGCTTTAATAAATCAAGTTTAAGCACTATCTTGAGACATGTACTGAGTCGGTTTGGATATGCAAAATGTTGATCATCACTGCTATTGAGTTAATCAATTAACAACATTATTATAAACTTTGTGTATTACCAAACAAAACTAAAAATAGTTTTAACAGTATTAATATATCGAAGTGTAACCTAGACATTCGCAAGCAGAATTAATGCAGAAGATATAGGTTACTTAAGGAGAGTAAGAACAGTTAATATTATGAACAAAGTAAGAAGTGAGACAATAAGAGAAGAACTTGGAATAGAGGGTATAAAGAGGTGCATAGACAATTAGAATGATGGAGGTACAAGGAAAAAAAGGAAAAAAACACGTAAAAGAAAAGAAAAGAAGGTAATCGTAGGTTAATACAGTAAAAGAAATATTAAGGAAAAGAGAAATATGGAGAAAAAAATTAAAGATTGCAAAAGGCAGAATTAAATAAAAAACGGAAATCTTTATAAAAATATATATATATTCACTCCCTCCCTCCCTTCAGAAAATACATTCTATAAAATAATAAAGCGATTCAGAAACTAACTTAGAATTACTCTTTCATAACGTCATAAAGCTGTCCCCAATAAGAAAGCTTTGATAGTCAATCAGTAAGCCAGACAATACTCTAGTCAGGTGCGTTCTCTCTCTTCGACAAAAATGACATTTTCAATATATCAATTGTTTACTAATTGTGACGTTTTCCATTGTTTTTAAAAGTAATATATTAGTCTGATTTATGTAACAAAACTTAATTTTAACCAAAATAACAAAACATAATGACTTTAAACAATATTTCTTCTGCTTTGAGTCAGACAAATACGACTCATTCATGTCTCATGCGTTCTCTCTCACTTGCTTTCTTCTCCTTCATATGTCTATATTCCAGAGACGTGACATGCTCAAACTAAAATTTCCTAAAAATCTGCAAATAGATAGATGAAATAGATCTTTAAATTATTTAAATATTCTCTTCATGTACATCCAACTTTCTATTCCATGCATTTGTACAGTTTTGCTTTACCTGAGACACTTGACATTGTCTCGTTAGAAGCACACATCTCGGATTATGATTACACGTAGTATAACGTCTTATTGTATTCCGTGCCTTCCTTGTCATCCTCGCTTCTTCCTGCCTTTGCGGTGCTCCTTGATGTTGCACACGTGAGTTCCACTGCAAGCACGAGTGAACCAGGTAGTGAGGTACTACATCCATCGAAGGTAATAGCATAGCCAAGGTTGGAATTCTTTGCAATTGATGCGAATTCATATTCAGAGTGCGTGATGCGTACGGGTCTACCTTTTGTCGTAAACTTGGTTGTCATCTTTTGTGTAATGTATTAATCTACGTGGAAAGAAATTTAATTTGTTTAGTACATTTATGTACCTATATAAGATTACCTCTCAGATCAACAACCGTTTATTAAAAGACAAAACTATTCTATTTCACAGCTACATGCGAGTAAAACAACTAGTGTCACAGTATACATTAAACACCGAAGGCATTTGTTATCGGCGTGACAGTTTAGAACCCTTTACCTCCTCGAAGCCGGCGCGATCTGTGCTCATTGAATACCTTTCGCACCTACCACGTGCATAGAGCATGCAGTGCACATGGGACATACATCCGCAGCATTTGCCTTTAACACGTCATAAATTATAGCCACGGCCGCCATAAATTAACAGACTGAACCGTCGAAACGCTTACGCGATACAAAACGCCCGTTATTTATTGTGTTCATTAAAACAAACAAAATGCCCGTCGCGGGCGCATGTACTTAGGTGTCTTCCGTAAATACCACTACAACCGCAAGCCAAGGATGCTGCAGGCTTATTAAACTGGCATCTTAAATCTTTGTAGATTCGAGGAAGTAACTGGGCTCGGTTACATGTTGCCAATTTTGGATGGTTTTTATTGTTTTCAAAAGTATTACAAACCAGGTAAATGATTTATAAAATAAAGAAAATCTGCATGGATAAGGCTTTACACAACATCTTCTTCTCCACAAAGTGAGTGAATCACTGTACTGCATAAGTGAGATATCATCTTAATCACATATTATCTCGCTTCCTTATTATTTAGCAGCTGCGTTCCGCTGCGTGAGTCAGACAAGAGACGCAATACTTTAGTCAGATGCGTGCTTTCTCTTCTCCCAACCACAATTTGCTCCAGTAACCAATTTTTAAGAGTTTCTATTATTTCTGAAAGCGATGTATTGATCCAAACTAAAATTGATCTAAGTTTATAGTAATACCAATGTTTGCAATGTTGGCGAGCAAGTTTGCAGTCCCCAGTGACACCTAGCAATGTTCGGATGCTTTTGCGGTGCGTTCTAATGTTACTGCCCTCCCCGGGCGCACTCACCGCTTCCCGAACACATCTAACTACACACGTACTCCCCATCCCCAAGTGACTATCCAGCGCTTGCCCGACTCTAGTTAAATTGCACTGTTACCTATCCGGACGCATGCCGAAAGTTGTTATAGCCCAACTTGCTCGTCTGCGACCAGCACTAGATGCAGCTACACGAAGCGTGCGAACAAACATTGATTCAAAGCAATTTCCGCACTTTTCCCCCTTTAATTAATTAGCAAGACGGGCGTAATCTGCGCGCGCTGTGTCACTATCTGCCTGGGCGGGAGTTATTTCCGGCTTTGTTCTACACTTGCTGTGTTTAATGAACAGACGAGCCCACGGAGCAACCGGCAACTAGTCGAGCGGAATCCAGCACTACAAAGAAACAATTAGCGGAGATGTAATATCTGCGCAATGTGCGCAACCACAACGGCAGACAAAGCAGGCGCTAGGAAAACCGCAGAGCGGCGAGTCGTCTCGTGGTCGTTACGCTTCGTCTGCCTCGAGCTGCATTTCCCGTGGATGGTTGCATTGTGTGCGATTTTTATTTCTTGTGATGACGAGCACGAGTTTGGCGCGGCATTGGGTCTTATTGGCAATTTTATTGTGTTTTTGTTTGGAAAATCTTATAAACCTCCTGCGGCAAGAGTTATTTTGGTATAGAAAGCGCAAGAAAGATGCTTACCAAACTTTTCTCTGCGGCTTCTTTTGTTCCAAGTTTTACAAGTACCCAACAACAACAAGGCGAACAATGTGAGAATTGAATTTATCGTAAAATACAATTTCTAATTGCAGGAAATTTTTGCAGCCATGGTAAAAAGTATCAACCAAATTGGGACTGATGCAATCGTAGATGCGTAAGCTTACGGAATTCTAACAAAAAAAAATCCCAATTATTTTATTTTAATTAAACAATTTTAAATTAATTAGAAATAATTCAATATAAAAATTTGCTATCAAATTTTGCGTTAAAAAATTAATATTCGCCAGAAAACATTTAGTTTTTAGGTACGTGGATTAATAAAAAATATTCCGTTTTGAAGCTAACATGTTATTTATGTAACATCTACAATTAATTAACCTCCCTGACTTTTATTGGAAAATGAATAATTAATAAATCTCAAAATCAAAAACAAATTTCTAATATTTTTGAAATTGTATCCAATAGTAGACTTAGGAAATCATCATTAGAGATGTATTATATAAATTAAAACTTTATTTTATAGCTATAGACTTGTTCTATTAATTGGCGTTGTACAATTACTCTTGTGTTAATTAGAAATGCTCAAATCAAGGTTAACAAATTCTGGAACATAAACCATAGCCAGAGAACTATTAAAGCAAGAGCAAAATAATAATATATTGTTTTATAATGTAATTAATTCTTACCTGATTTAATCACAAGTGCATTAAATAAACTTAGGCAATGTTTCCAATGTTTCTAATTGTAATGCCTTGAATTTCTTGCGCTAAAATTTGAATGCGTATGCCTAACTTTGTTATTACATTTTAATGTAAAAAGAACTCGAAAATTTAGCGTAACAAAACTGTCAAATAAAGTTTACTCTAAATATGGTTTTCAAGTTTTGTATCTTTGAATTGGTGTAGGCATGAACCTGATAGCTCTAATCCTGATGAATGTCGAAAATGTTTACAAAGTTAAAATTGTTTAACAAAGTATTGTTGAGTGTGGTCACGAAGTGTTTAAGATTCATTATGTTGAAAAATTGCACTATAACACTTGCTTAAAAT
>JAODIE010024899.1:0-46781 GCA_027575565.1 Diploeciton nevermanni
ACAGCTACGGCGCCTATGGACACCACTTCTTGGCGAAGCGCGGAGTCTATGCTGCCCCATTGACTTACTCTCACGCTTCCATCTCCGCTTACCCATATGCCCACTACTATTGAAGTGTACAAAATGAATCTTAAGAAATCCCAGTAGTCATTTGAAGTAGTAAAACTAAAAAAATTCCAAGAAATGGCTTGAAAATATTGTCACAACTGCTACAATATAAATGAATATAAATAACCAAGTATACTGCACATATTTGAAATTTGTAGAATTTTCTAATCTCTAAAATTGTTAGAAATTTGGCGTTACCAAAATTCAATAATTCCATTAAACCACAAATATAGTGGTTTTGAATAAATCCAGCATCATGTTATTAGTACATTTATTAAACATTATATCTTTTTCTTTATAGCTCATTTGTACTTCAGCAAGATAAAACATAATAAATTCAAAGATTTTATAGGAATACAAAACAGTATCAACAACTTAAAAAAATACTTTCAATTAACATCCACATTGCTCAACAGACTTCAAAGTAGATTACTTAAATTTATTACAAGAACCAATAGATCTAAAGGAAGTTTCTATTACAAGTCTAGGAAGACTACTTTCTTGTGTTACAAGGACTGGCTAAACTGCATAAACTTTGTATCCCCCTGCACAACTATAATCACATGCTAAATGAGAAATGCTAAAATCACCCCTCATTCCTAATGAGAGCATCATTGTTGATCAGTTAAGTTATCGAGCCAATTTTTTGTCCACTATTGAACTTCCTGCAGCATTCATGACAATCCTTGCTATCATGGCAACTGATAGCAGGCAGACTACACCAGCTGGCATTACTTTGCCTGAATTGTAGAATCGATAACCCATCACTCCAGCTAGAATTGATGTTGTGGTGAGCTGTGTGGAATAATTGGATGGATCTTGGCTGACTTGATATGCGCCATAAGCCAAAGCTCCACCGAAGAGGAGACCAGCTCCCAGTGACGGGATAGAACCTGTTTCATTGATTGCATATTAGATGATTTGGTGAAATTTAGGACAGTGTAGATAATGAATGTTACCTGCTTTGTAATAACCCATCATGCCGCCGGCGGCAACGGCGGCAGCGTAGGCAAATCCAACAATATCTACCGGCATTGCTTAGTCTTTTGAAACAAAAGCGTCAAAATGAGTCATGCGCTTATTACGGTGTTAAAGCTATTTTTATAACGTTATTTTCTCGCTCCTAACGGGTTAACACAGTTCGTAACGCGTAGTTGTCACTAACGACGGCTGGAAATCTGACAGATGTAATACTGTACACTCACCAAATACATGAAATGTTTTAAAAACTTTATTGTTATTATTGAGTTTTAATGTCGAGTGAAGACTGTGATACATTATAAATTAATTGTTATTTCAGTATAAAATGCTATCATCTATTTTACAGTACAGTCCTTTTTATAATATGCTTTGCTTATAATTCTTAGACTAAAAAATCAAAATTGAGCATCACACCAATTGCATTGCCATTTCATTTTTAAGAAAAGCACCCAGTTGTTTTAACACCAATGCTTGCAAGTTTGGTGTATTCATAATGATGGCAGTTGCAGCCATGACATCAGTTATATCAATGTCTTGAAAGATTACCCTAAAGCTGTTTTCCAATTTCATCAATTGCTCTGCTGTGAGTTCCTCCTGCAATACAGTGATAACTGGTTTATATTTTCCTTTGCCTGATATAGCAGCTAGAATTGAACCAATTGTTCCTGCTGCAAAACCATAGAGTTATTTATTTAAAGTGTATGATTAAGGATCCCAATATGTATATAATTACCTATTCCAAGTCCAAGTGGCCCTCCAAGTAGAGCTCCTCCAAAAGCAAATACTCCAACTGTTGCTGCTCCTTTCAAACCTTCCATGATTGTACAGTTTAGGCCTTTAGCAAGGCTGACTTCTTCCAGAACTCTGATGATTGCACCTTGATTGACGGGCATTTTGATAGTTTTGTAAGTAAACCTAAAATTAAATAAAGTCTATTACTAAGCTAAAATAAAATTAACAAAAATTGTGAGGTTAAATGTTAACCAACTTACGTTGCGAATTGTGATTGTCTGCTATGCACTTGTAAGTTTTAAAATACTGTTGTATCTTGTTTATGCAATTGACGGCATCTGGTTGCCTTCTCACTATCAGCTGATATTAGAATCAATGGAAAAATTCGTTTTATACTGTAATGAATGAATTTTTTGATTTATGTACTTTAAACGTTAGTCGGTGATACTAATCGGTGTGTCTGATAAGACAAGCAAAGTTAGGTAACGAGTATCTGCCATAATATGTACACAAAGGCTTTAAAATTACTATTAATTCAACTCCGGTAGACGAGAAGGACAATATTCAAAAGTAACTTTGGATTAAAAAGGTGACATTTTTAATCCAGGGTGGGGGGCAAATTTAAATCTAGGCTGTTCTATTATTATGCAAAATCGTGCGATTATAATAGACATCCTAAAAAGTTTTAATGTCAAATTTGTTTATTCTACCAACTCAAGGTTGAATATTTTTACCCCATTGAGAGAACGCATTCATGGGGATTTGGTAAAGAAAGGATATTGATACTACTTTATCAAGCTTCTTTAGAAAATCTATCACCTCTCTATAGGATTAATATAAGTAAATTAATCGCCGACAAGAAGCACACTTCTAATGCTTCCAAAATCATTTAGATTCACAAATGGGTAAATAATTTTCGCATTAGTTGAATTGCCATTTAATTATCAATAGTCAATCATATGTATAATCAACAAATGTTTACATTTACTTACATGCTTTGTTCTTCATTTCTTATATTTTCACATAGTTCATTTATTTACTTGTAGTCATTAAATTAAGTAATCGTTTAAGTTTACGTTATACTTGGTATTCATGTGTACTTTGTTTCGGTTTGCTTTGGTTTGCATTAATTTTTCTCTCTGGGCTCCGATATCTCCAAAGACTGGCGTAAAATATGTATAGTAATTACATTTGGGCTTGTCCAACCAGCGAATGTAACAAAACACTCATTAGCACAAGTTGAAATCTTACCGCTTACATAGGTAGTCTTACGAAAAAGTGTCGCCGATTAAGTGTGAGTAGTAAGTTGATTTATCCGTTAGTTTGGTATTTCCTACGCAAGCAGAGAATTTATGCTCGTTAAAAGATGTACAAGACATTGCTTACTAATGCGCACGATCACAGAGTTGATCCAGGGAGAGATACTGATACATTGTGCTCGTTTGTGATTTGTCGAATTGAACAATCCAACGGTTGTAAAAGTCGAAGGTAGAAGTAAGTCGTACAAGGTATTAGAGTTAAAAGTGTGTGTGCACTTTGTTTTGGTCTTTATTCAATAATTTCGGTAGGTAATTCTTTATACGTTATAAGAGACTTCGCTAGATTCCTGCTAAGCTACACATTTCTCCGCATCGGACTTCGTCTACTTCTGGTTGGACTGTGGCTTGTCTGGTATCACCTTCTTGTTGGTATCAAGTGTGTGGCATTTTGTGCAGCGCGCAGTGTGAATAGATTAACAAACATGGCCGCTGCCCCGGTTTAATAACAAATCTATTAAATAATCAAACTGTACATGATCTTGTTCTCGTCTTCTTAATGTTAATGGCGGTGGTGGTTGTTGTGTGATAGGTGTGTCTAGATTACAAATACGTAACTAATCCATAATAGGTAGTAACAAATACATGTAGATATCATAATTACAGTATTTCGAATCGAAATGGCACGAGGATGGCAGTGTTGCTCGGCCTTAATTAGATATTAATGATATGACAGTTTTTCTTCTGCGACCACGTGCACTTCCTTCCTTTCATGGCTGTAGCAAGTGTTTGACACTCGCACCAAACAGAACAACACTTTCCAAACATCCATTGGTATTCTTCAAAGGTGATAGAGTTTGTTGTGGTTGGTGCGTTTTTAACAACACATCTCAGCTCTGCATTGAAACACCAGCATATACTAGTTGAATTGCCTAGTGAAGAACTGAATCATTTCACTACACATCACATCATCATTGCCTGCCTAGAAATCCAATTCACCTAATCATAGTCTTTAATAACATTAATAATTATCATATTCATACAGTATTCAACCAATCATTTCCAATTCATTTTTTAGATTTAATTTAGCTTGTACGCTTGCAAAATGACGAATGTTAATGTACAAGGAGTCGACAACAATGTCAATTTGTTACTTGTCAGCGATTTGTTTGGTAGTGGCAAAGGCATTAATCATTATTACCTTGTATCAATAAACATCTATATGCATAGCCATGATTTCGAATATTTCTAATCGCCCTGTTTTATTACATGAATGCATAATGTACACGTATGATGTTGGTTTGCTAACGATTTTTGTACTTAAATAGCGTTTACTTTACATAAACATTGACAGACACACATTTTCCAAGATGCTAACCCGTCCTCTATTCAGGTAGTTGTTGCTCGTGTGATACGCGTGAATCGTTCTCGTATTTGGCTACTCTGTGTGTTTGTCGTGATAATGGTAACGAAACAACTTCAACTCAATCATATTTATACATAGCGCTTCCACTTCTAAAATTTATATATCGTATATATGTACGTATTGACTTAATTATTAATTAACTCTTTATACACCGAAATAACTATTTCATTTTCTTCATTATTTACTTGTAATAAATTATTTGCTTTTTATGTTCAGCTCGCCTCCACCTCTGCATCTTGCATTTGGAATTCAGTTCGCTCGCAAAACTCTTCCTCCTTGCATGACACGTCGCCAGGTCTTGCGTTCTTCCCGGGTTAACATTAGTAATTTATTGTCAATTAATTTCATATCGTTCATAATTTGTAGACATTTACCTTTGTTTGGTTCGGCAAGCTGGCGCAACGTGTGAGTTTCGGTTTGTGTGGTGGAAGAAAACGTGAAAAAGGATTGCGCGATCATATACACTAGTCGGAAATGAATACTGATTCCGCTTTATTTGCGTTAAATTGGAGCGATCAACGTTTGTCGGGCAACAACAATCGTTAACATTAATAATTTACACAACATTGAGGGACGCACGTTCCAACGGCTGGCTTAGATTTATCTGCTTTAGAAATAGATCGAATGCAAGTGGTAATACTAATTAGGGTTCATAATTTGGATAACAATTTGGATCGAGTGGTAGGCAGTGCTTTGTCGAAACATTTCGCATGATCGAGTGTCTCGTTATTAATCTGCGTAATGTCCTCATAATTATCAACTAAGATTCGTTTAAATGTTTCTCATTTCATATCACGTGATGCCATCAGGATGATCTTCATTCTGGTCGGAATCTTGGACAATCAATGGTGATACACTGAGAACACTCTAGAAGTTGAATTACCAAATAACAGCATTTATTTAGTCTTTAATTAAATCCGATTACACTCACTTCTTCTTTAAGTTGTTGAACTAAACGCCTTCGATCCACTTTCAACTGCTCTTGTTGCTCATCCTGCTGAGCTGTCTTAATTCCATTTATTTCCAGCAGTGCAAGATGTGCATCTTTTTCACTGATAGCCGCCTCTAGTGCCTCTCGCCTGAAAAAAAAGCAATAGTTCATTAAATTGATATAATTGGATTCAATTTGACTGTCACTTACTTCATGTTAGCTAATTCGGTCATCTGTGACCTTCTCTCGATCAAAAGTCCTCTGAGGCGATCCTCCAATGAATTCATTTTCAGCACTACAGGACGACACTCGTGACATTTTAGATTTCTTGCCGATTGTAACGAAAGCAGTCGTTGTTCTAATTTCCCAACCTTAATTAGAATTGAAAGTGTTCGAATTAGTTTTCAAATTAAATCTAAAAATCAAAATTAAATGTAAAACTACCTTTTCTAATATTTTCATTCTGCTTTCTTGTTCCTTTCTTAATTCGTGTTCCTTCTCTTCGACGATATGGTAGCTGGTTCTCAGCGCGTCCGCCATTTCCGCGACGCGGTCGACCATTTGCTTATCACTCGTGTGTTCTTGCTTCATACACCGCAAATCATACCGAACAAACAAATAAAAATACCAACATCGAACCAAATAATCAACACAAATTATAGTTGACAGCAACATCGCCGTGAATGCTTCCTTGTCCAAGAAAAAGATGCGCTCACTATACAATAGTTTATAGTTTAGTAGAGAAGTGAAGATAAGTGATTATGTGGTTTGTTCGCTTCGTGAGTGTTTCCTTAAGAGGTTAGAGTTTGTTTTTAGCGCGTTAGAGTTTTCACTTTGCTTACTATCAAGTTGATGATTAGAGTTAATTAAATTTAGTTAGTTAATGCATATGATCTGGTATTTATATGTATAGCATATAGAATGATGGTGAGGCTTTGTTTTGTTGGTTTATCAATTTTAGTGGTTAGTTTTTTGTAATTATGGAGGATAGGAAGGCTTTAGAAAAAGCTCTTTAGAAAACCTGCAGGTCCAGCCTAAGCATTAAAAAACATCACAATCAGTAAATGTTAGTAGAAAATACAATTAAAACACACAATAATTTGTTCAATAAAGAAAAGTGATGAACTTACTTCTTGCTTTCTTTGCTCTTCTAATTGTGCATTCATTTGCTGTTGAGACTTTAGTTTTGCCTGAGCTGCTTTTAACGCTCTGTAAAAAGAAAACCAATATTTAAACGCTGCTTCCAGTTGAGATATCTAAGATTAAAACTATACTAACTGTTGCAATTCCATAATAGTCTTCTCCTTGGTATTCTGTTCTTCCTGACTCATCTGCACTACTTGAAGCAACCGCTCCATCTCACTCTCCTTTTGCTTCACATCTTCCTGTGCTTTCTTGAGCGCAGCCTCAGCTTCCGCCAGCTTCTTATTCAGTTCTCCTGCTGCTGCAGCGCCACCACCTGCCTTCTTCAACTGCTGCTCCAGTTGGTCCATCTGCGCTCTACGATTTCGCAGGTCCTGGTCCATTGCCTGGAATTGCTTCTCCTTCTCCATCATCTGCTTGTGCTTGGCATCCACCTGTTTGCGCTGTTCATCAAACTGGCGTCGCTGCTCATCTAATTGTTTCCTTGCCATCGCTAGCTCTTCAGCCTGCTTGCCCATTGCGGCGTTGGCCCCCACATTGTTGTGTATTTTTTTCGATGCTTCCATCAACTCCATCTGGAATTAAATTAGTGGGCATAAGGAAAATTCAAAGCAAATTGGAAGAGTAGTAACAAATCTAGCAAATAAAATTGTAGTCATCAAGCCAACCTAATGCATAAGAACTCAGGATATTATAGATGACAGACGCAGGTGTTACCTGGTTGCGTTCGAGTTCTTGTACCAACATCTCCAACTGCGCTTGGAGGCGTTCTTTCTCAGTGGTTGAATTCTTGAGATCACTTTGAGCCTTTTCCAGATCTTTTCTCAACTGTTGCATGGCCTTGTCGTCAACTGGTGGTTGCGCTCCTTGCTTCATACCTTGCTGTTGGAACTGAGCCATTTGTTGCAACTGTTGCTGGAGTTGTTTCTCCATAACTTGGATGCGTTTTTGCAGATCCTGTGCGGTTTTCTCGGCTTGATCTGCTCGGGCTGTTTCTTGTTCGACAACCTTTCTCCACTGTTCCAATTCGCTATCACCTCTCGCACCAGTTTCTTGTAGTCTTTTTTCAGCTTTATCTGCTCTTTGTCGGTGAGTATCGCGTTCCTTCTGGATAGCTTGAAGCTGTTGCTGTAATTTCTGAATCTCTCTGTCGCGATTCTCTAACATTTCTTTGGTACCTCTTTCTACATCCTGTGACATTCTCTTCTGCTCATTTCGAAGCTTGGTTACCTCCGCTTTTTGTTTCTCAAGCTCCACCTCGGACTGATTTAACTCTTGTTGAAAGTTCATTAACATATCTTGCGACTTTTCTAATTGCATAACAAGTTGGTCTCGTTCTGTTGTCAATTGCTTGATATCCGCCTCGTATTTTACAATCTGTTTTTCAACAGAGTCTCCTTGGCGACCTTGTTTGTCCAACATGGAGACCATCTTTTCCCTTTCCCTTGAAGCTTGTGCCAATTCTTGCTGCAATTTAACAATGGTCTCTTGTGCGCGATGATCCATTGTTCTGCGCTGTGTATCCATCCCACTTCGCATCTGTCCCACCTCCGCTCGAAGCACATCACGCTCCTGCTCCATGGTCTTCCATTCAATCTTCTCACGTTCGATGTGTTCGTGCATTCGTGCAAGTTCATTAGCCATTCGTTCGAATTCAATCTTGGTAGCCTCGTTAGTCTCGAGTGCTTTGGCAAGGTGAATCTGGGACTTTTCTAATTCCTGTGCCAATCTTCCAGCTTCTAATTCAGTGGCATCTCGCGCTTGGATGGCCTTCTCAAGTTTCTCCTTGAGTCGTTCAACCTCCAGACGTTCCTCAGATCGCACACTATCCGCTGCAAGTGTTTGCCTTCTTTCGGTTTGTGCCACCTCCACGCGTAGTTTCTCGTTCTCTTTCTGGATTTTCTCCATTTGTACTTTGAGTTTCTCATGACGATCTCGCAATTTTTCACATTCAATAACAGCTCTTTCAAGTTCATGCCTTTGTTTATCCTGTCCCCCGCTGACTTTGTTGACCTCTTGTCTGGCGAGGTCCAATTGCAGTGAAAGTTCGTGAAGTTTGGTTTCCAATTGAGCATTGGTTGCGCCGAGTCGTTGTGACTCATCTCGTAAACGTTCAGTTTCTGCAGTTCTTTCCTTCTCTTCGTATTGGTACTTACCACGACTAGTTTCGGCCAAGACGAGGTCTTTTCTGGATCTATCAAGGTCAGTAAGGGTCTTTTCAAGGCGTTCTCGGAGTCGTTCCACTTCAGCACGCAGTCTATCGTTGTCTTCCTTGGTACGAATTTCTTCTCGATCGTATTTACTATATCTACTTGTAGTACCTGCTGTGCTTTCTCGTAGCGCATCGTATTCGCCCACAACTTTCCTGAACTCATTCTGAAGGCATTCGTGTTTATCACGGATCTTGTCCACTTCGATTGATAGGCGTGTGGCTTCTTCCTGGGCTTTTTCATAACTAGCTTGGGCCTTGGTTCCTTGAGCATGGGATCGTTCCAACTCGTATTGCATTCGTTCACATTCCGATTGCAATTTATCTTTCTCACTCTGGAACCTTCTATTATCAAGTTGGGCCTTTTCATATCGTTCTCTAACCATCTCCAAGTCCAATCCAACCCTACCTAGTTCTTCCTTGGACTTCTCTTCCATTTCCTTAGTCCTCGCTAATTGCATCTGTCCACGTTCGTACATCTCCTGTAGACGCACTAATTCCTCTTGGAGTTTACGCTGATCATCTCTGGTCTTCATCTGGAAGTTTTGTTGTTTATCTACCTCGACTTCTAATCTATCCTTCTCTGCCTGTACGGTGTCCAATTTGTTTTGTATTCGGTAGAGTTCGCTCTGTGATCTGCAAATTAAAGACAAGCATATGGAGTAGGAACTTCAGAGTTGATAAAGCGCTAGATAGTACCTATCATATTTCTCGAGCAGCTTGTCGAACTCCTTGTTGAGCGAATCGCGATCATCCAGCGCCTTCTGGGAAGAGTACATCGCCTTGTCCAACTTGTCTTTGAGCAGCTCAATCTCGCCGTAGGCGTCGTCACGTTCAATTTGGAGTTTTTGCTGGAGCATATGGGCCTTGTCCCATCGTTCTTTGAGGATGTCGAGCTCGGTTTCGATGTCGGCGCGTTCGCGCTGCAGCTTACCGACCTGGTTCAGCTGCATCTCGAGGCGCTCCTTCAACTTATCGCATTCTTCCTGGAAGCTTTCTTTTTCTTTCTGCAATCTCGTTGCGGCAATCTACATAGAATAAAAAAAGTTAAATATGTTTTGATAGGTTGAGTTAGTGGACTTACTTGAGACTTCTCATACTTGTCCCTAAGACGATCTGCTTCTAATTGGACCGTATCTTTGTCTTTCTGTAGCCGAGCAGATTGCCCGAGAGCCTTGTCCAATTGCGATTGGACACTCTCGAAATCGTACCCTTGCTTTTCTTTTTCGAGTTGGATCTATTAAAAATGCAAATTGATTAAACTTAGGGTCTCGGGTTATTGTTGGTGTATGCTCTCTTACCCTGCGTGCTTCCGCCATAGCTTTGTCGAATTTTTCCTGTAATTTGTCGACTTCGGTCTGAGCTTTGTCCAAGGCGTTCTGTAATTTGTCTTGTTGCAATTGGGCCTTTCCCAAGGTAGCCTGTGAGCGCTCCAGCTCCTCCCTGGCCTTGTCGAGGTCCGCTGTCGAACGATCTTTGTCGGCGTGCAAGCGCGCCATAGCTGCTTGCGCCCGCTCTAATTCCTCGCGTAGGCTGTTCTGTTCTTGGTGTGAATTTTCCAGGCGTGCCTTGAGGCGGTATACTTCCCCCTGCGACTTTTCCAATTTCTCCTGCAGCGCGGTAGACTCGGACTTGGCGCGTTCGTTGTCCGCCTGCGTAACACGCAGCTCGGCTTGACAGCGCCGTAGATCCGAGGAAGTCTTGTCGCTGCGGTCGTACATGGTGTCGAACTCCTGCGAGCGGCTCAATGCGCTGCGACTGAGCGAAGAGGTCATCTGCTGGCGTTCGGAGCGCTCGGCGCGTTCCACATCCGAGCGCAGTCTTTCGTTCTCCAGCTCTAGGCGGGCTAATCGTTGGCGGGTGGCTTCGTAATCCGAGCTGCGTCCAACGTCCACCGAGAATTTGTCCAGCTCGGCTTTGGACTTTCCCAACTCTGACTGCGAACTCTCCAGCTTGCTTTCCAACCGATCTCGATCACTCTGAGCGCGTTCCAGTCGCACTGTTAGCTTTTCCACCTCGCTATTAAGCGCGTGAATTTTCATCTTGTACTCAGCAATTTCCCTTTCATGCAGATCGCGTTCCTCAGCCTTTTCTTGCTCAGCACGATCGCGTTGTTCTCGCAGCTGGTTCATTTGCTTTTCCTTGTCGCCTATGGCTTCCTCCAAGGAGGAAAGAGCTCCCTCTGATGAACAATGGTGAGCCTGCATGGCGTTTAAACGCGCACGCGCCATATCAACCTGATTATCCTTTTCCTTCAACAAGTCTTCCAAGTTTTCCACCTGATGCAATGCAGCGTTAACACAAAACACAACATGCTCAATTAAAAAAATCCTGTAACCTGCTTACAACCCGTGAATAAAGTGGACTACAACAGCAACGAGGAGAATTACCTTTCTCTGGAGAACGTTTATCTTGCGGTCCTTAATGTCCATATGTTCTCGCATTTCGGCCACCTCCGACGCGGCTCTCTGTCGTTCCTGCTGATGCTGCGCTGTCTTCTTCTCGAATTGTCTATTCTTTTCCTCTAATCGCTGCCGCATTTCCTCGACGTCTCCCTGCAGCATATTATAATGCTCCTCCTTGGCGCATAGCGACTCCTTCAACACGGCAATATGACGCTGGTAGTCCTGGTGCTGCTCCTCCAATGTCTTCATCTTGGCGCTCATCGCAAGAATCTCCTGGTCGCGTCGTTGGATCTCCACGCGGAACTCGTCCAGCTGCGCAAAATCGAAACCCATGCGAGACTCGCACTCGCACTCGCTCTCGTGAACACCCATTGCGTTTGATGGGGAGCCGAGCTACGGGGAGGAGCTTAAGGAGCATGCAGAGTGCGTGTACGTGAGTAGCGATGGCTGATTGAGAGAGTACAGTGGTGAGTTGGGTGGATGTGTGTGTGTCGGGAGTGTACATGTAGACGGTGAGATTCGAGAAGAAATAAAGAGAGAGGTGGTAAAACGTTCGCAAAGCGGACCCGATACATTTCAGACCCAACACGTCAGTCAGGCTTCTGTTGGTTGCTTTTGACCGTTGGTCCGTCCGTCATCGTCTACAAGACTGATAGACGTGTCGCGGTAGGTGGTTGTTGTTGGTGGTGGTCACTTACTTGACGCTTGAACGGCGCGGTGGCGTCGCCGCCGCCGAGACGCTCCACCTCGTCCTCCAGCAAGCGCACTTCGCGCTCGAGGGTTGCGATGCGCGCGTCCTTCGTGTCGAGCAGTACGCGGACGGTGCTGCCGGACGGCGACGGCACCAGCTCCAGCTGCGACTGCAGTGTGCGCAACGTCTCGTTGGCGAGCCGCAGCTCCTGCACACACAAACCAAGACAACACACAAGAGAGTGGAGGTGTGGAGCGCCTCGCCGTTGGCGCGCACCCTCCGACCACACCGCTTTCAACGCCCGCTTTACCAACCTCGCTTCAAACTGCTAATTTTGTTTTTACGTCCAATTTGAGCAAATTTCTAATGGTTCCTGCATCGGGCACACACACACACACGCAATTCTATCGCACCTGCGTACTCCTTAATTTGATCATGCTTTTTGATTAATGTCAAAGTTTTCCACCTCAAGATCAATACACTTATAATGCTTACTTATGCAGTTCTTTGATATGAGTGAGTATTGATGGAAAACTTCTGACACCGTTTTGATGATACGGTTTAAATTTAGTATTCTGAGTGACCAGAGTTTTATTTGGACCAATGACTATGCTGAGGGGCGAATGGTGACGATACCTGTTTCTGAGCCATCGCCTGCATCTGCTGGAACATGGCGCGTTCTTCCTCCTTGCCTGCAAGCAACCCAATCACAACATCAAATACGTTTCACTACTCAACGCAGCACACTGCACAACATCCATTGATAGGATGCGTAGGCGTTAGTGAAAGCGCACACAATTGTTGAAGGGATGGCAATCCTCGTTGGGCAAAGCAGCAGAATATGGTGCAAATGAAAATAATAAAACTTGCAGACAACACATGAGCCGCTATCGTGAGTATCTAGAGCAGAAGTACAACGTACTCACCCATGCCTTTGTTCTGCAGCATCTCCAGCAGCTTCTTGATGCTCTCATCACGGGCTTGCAGCGTCTGTTTCTGCGTCTCGATGCGCAGCTCCAACTCCTACAATTATCCCACACATGAGCTATGCGGCCGACGCATCCAGGTCGGCAGAGATGCTCGCGAAGAGTGACAATATCAGAGAAAAAGGGTTGTAGAAGAAGTGTGTATTGTTTTACGTTGAATGCCTTTGTTCCCTCGAATGAGCGATAATATGGCGTGTGTGTGTGTGTGTGTGTGCGTAGAGATACAGGTTGAGAGACATTGTTTGGGGAGGTGTGCGGGGTAAGTAAGCAAGTTGTTGTTTGTGCACGAAGTGCGCCGGTGATGGGTGATGGATTAAGTGATTGAAGCGTGTCTGATGAGGGTGAGACGCGTCGTGAAAGGTCACCTTTATTGTGTCGCGGAGGATGGCAATTTCTCTGCTTAGGTGTTCGTTTTCCTGATAGATGACTTCCATCTGTTGTTGGACTTCAATGCTTGGGCCACGCATTCGCATTCGGAGTTCTTCTTCCAATTGCCGGACCAACATTGCTTGTTTCTGCAAGGATACAGGCATAGGAAAGTATCATTAATTGTTGCTAATGATAAAAATTAAGCCAGATAATCATTGTAATTTTTCATTTCATTGCATTGTTTTAAGAATTTTGTTATATTCTTGTTACAACCTTTAGAAATCACTTTATTTGAATATTTAATTGTCCTAATATTTTATTAAATTCGTGTCCTTTTAGTAATTCAGAGTTCAAACAAACAAAATCAACAAGATCATTTATTCATGAATTTAACGCAGAATTTATCATATATTTTGAGGTTATTCATATAGAAACCAATTTTCTCCAGTTTCAAACCAAGAAATGATTGAAAACATCTTTAAAACTTACTTATTGCTTACAAATCATCCCTAAATCGATACAGGCAATTTCATTGGGTTTGTTGCGTGTGCCATGTATCCGAATGGAAGTACTGTTTGCACCTGTAATTTTCTACTCTCTACGCATAGAGCAAGGATTGAATGAGTTTGGTTGATGCGACTGGCCCTTGCGACCTCGTTCGAGGCATCAGCGCGCGCGCCGGTCGTAAGCGCGAGTGAGATCGATAGGAAAGTGCAGGGTCGTCGACCGCCTGTCGCCCCTCTTCTTGTACTAATTTATTTCCCACAAGCCAACTCGACTTGGCCCGGCCAACAGCCCCACCGCCCCCGCTGTGTCAGCGGGCTAGCGTAATCGCCGTAACGTAACGCCGCCGAGTACTCACAATCGCGCAACTCGTGCATTCATGTGCTCTCGCTGCCGATGCTGAACGGAGGTGGCTGACTGAGTGAGCCTGTCTACTAACTATCTGCTACTGTATTTTCTAGCACGCCTTGAATGAAGAATTAATGCTTAGTGATTTTTGATACAGGAGCGGGCACAAAAAGCATTCTCGATAAATTGAGTAGCAAAGCAGTACGCGACGACATTTGTTGCATGACAATATATATTTATTTATTAATAATGAAAAATGTATGACAGACGGGTTGCATCACAATCAGGTGCATTGATTTTCTATGAGGGAAATTGTATTTTATTGTTGTTATGTTATCACTCGGCGGTGGAATGAAACAACAGTGTCCAATTATTTTCGCATGTTAAATGAAGAGCAGTGTAAATGTTTCCGTTTTCGAAAATTGTGTTACGAGAACCCTCATAATTACATCATCAATTGAAAATGCAGATTATCAAAGTTTTCAATTGGCTGCCAAACATACAGTCGCATTGTAGGGCTGCATTCAGGTTGGAACAATGTCGTAATACCATCGTTCTCTGACGAGGAAAGGTTTGCGTTTAATTTTCTAATTTTCCTCTTTCGCACAGGAAGTGAAGAGTTCTCATTGTCGCCGTATTTTCTCATCCAATTAGCCGGGTCCGGGCGTATCAAAGATATTGCTTTTTATTACATCCACGCACGTCGGGATTTTCGCTTAATGTTATTTTCATCCGGCTCGTAATTTAGAATCATTACTTGAGCAAGAGTTTAATGATTTTTGTTTTAGTTGCTCAGTCAGTCAATTATTTTAGGCGTAAAAAACAGATTGTTTATTACATTAAGTCTTATTTGCCATAAGAGCATGATAAAGTGGAGTTTTCTTAGAATGTATATCATCAGGTCGTAAATCAGATTACTATTAGTTGTAATTCCTACACTTGCATTCGCAGAACACTAAAAGTATGTTATTCAAATTTGTTTTGTGTTTTTGGATTGATTATTTTGTTTTTCATTTTTGCATGATTAGAAATGCAATTGTGCCGAAAGCATTCTTTGTTGTATTTGATGTTTGCAATGATTCTATGAAGTTTATATTTAGTATATATAAATAAATACCTTTAGAGTATTGAGTGTAGTTACGAAGTGTTCATTATGTTGATAACACTTTACTATAACACTTACTTTTAGTCACTTGATTCAGTATTAGATACTGAAGTAGTGTTATAGTTATATGATGTTGCTTGCTTAACCGGGTTTCTATAGGTATATGATTCTATATTGTATTATGTTGCATTGATTTGTATTGCTGCTTATGGAAGTTGTGTGGTGATGCATTGAATTCGTGCTTCTAGTAGTAAATGCCAACATGTAGATTTTAAATTGAGGAGAGTAACTCGGAAAAGATGTTGCTTGCTCTGAGGTAGATTCTCGACTGTGCTCAAATTTCCAGGATTCGTAGCCATTAGACCTCGGTGTTTTGTGGCGCTGGCGATGCGATGGTCGTAACTTATCGCGCGACTTCGCATATTTTACGAACAGTTTTAATGTGTTACCTCAACCAACATAAATCAATATAAAGAACTTGAATATCATTTAAGTAACAATTATTTCGAGTATTATTGAGTATGGTTACGAAGTGCTTAATATTTATTATGTTGATAAAATTGTACTATAACACTAAAATTCACTAAATAAAACTTTTCCGGCATATAGATACTGAAGAAAGCAACATGCCGAAAACGTTTTACCAAGTAACTAATAGTGAGTGTTATAGTAAACTCTTATCAACATAATAAATAGTTTTAATTAGATGTATCCCATTTCGGGCAGAGGGTGGCAACCACTCTCAACAATACTCTGAAACCACTCTATTCTTTCACGCGTATTATGAAATTTACAGAAGAGGAAAAAAAAAAGGTTCGAGGGCAGCAACTTGTTTATTAACAATAAACGAGATAGTTGAATTAATTGTGTTTTAATCAGTTATTCAAGTAAATATAAGTGACGGTAAACACTTGCCAAAGACTTTCAATTGTCACTCATGAGTGACCTTTATAATTGTCATTGCCTGAAATGTCTTCGTTCCTATTATATATTCAATAATGTAGTGAAATACAAAGAGTGCAATTGATTCACTTCAAATTACGTCACTTATAACAACGTAACGACAGAAAATCTGCCACTACCACAAACTCGTCCACCCCTAGGCTGCATAAGAGAATAAGCAAATGCATAAACATCTTGTTTTCATTAAATGCCTTGCTTTCCATTGTAATTACTGCTCAATAAATAATTCCTCTATGTTTATATCTTCAAAGGTACATTTATTTCTTTTCATCTCTGCTAATCTGTATGAAGCAGTATGGATTCGTAAGCACCATGTAATAGTTTTGATTGGTTGTTAGCAGATAGCTGGACATCAAGGTGAAACGCATGAATATTTATGAAGCGGTTGATTGTGGGCGGTTGGCGTTGTGCACTTTCACGGTATTTTTCTCATAATGTTTTCCTTCCGGCGCGCCGCGCTTTAGCACGTTTGCCTTAATCACTTTTCCGATAACGCAATGAGATCGGTTCCAATTTGTTGGTTGTTCATTTAGACGACTGTAAGTGCAGTTGTGGGGCGGTTGAACATTTAATGGGGAATACTTTCAAGTGTACTTTTGTTGAAAAGGTAATCAGACGAGAGACAGTCAACGATAAAACAAATTTACAAATATACAAATGGGAAATTAGTTGCTTATTGAACAAGAGTTGTTCAAAATGAAGGAATGCAGGTTCAAGTTTGTTTAAGGTAACACTAGGAGTGCAGTATGTACAGTTGGGATGTAGACACTATTGAGAAACAAGCAATAATCACACATCAATCTAGATAGATTGAATTTTGAATTCGGGAGTATATTTAATGCAATTGATTTTTTTAAATATCGGATTAAATGAAAAGAACGGAGGAAAGAAATATTTCTCAGATGAAACTAGCTTTGCCAAATGAATGCTAAAGTGCACATTCAGCAGTAATTTGAAATAATCTTCGCCAGAATGATTTCCCACTCACTTTAAATTGCATGACATTGAAAATAAGCATGTGTTTTAATCAATTGCACACATTAACTGCTATTTAATACATCAAATTTATATTTGTCATAACCAGAACCGACTTAAGTCACTATAACTATACAAATACTTCGTAAATTTCCTATTTATGATTTTCATCACCTCTGATCAACTTCCCATTCATCTGTTTTGCCATTCTGGTGTTTCTGCGCTTTTTCTTCTTCCTGTATAACTTATATAGTAATAAATTATCATAAAATTAATTTTTACTTGAATACAACTCTGTCACGTGGCTGCAAACAGCTCAACATGAGCGACGTGCTCTTCTGGGAAGCCACTTTAATCAGCTGCCGCTCCACACAGATGCCGCAAAACGCGATGAACTTCATATACATGCCGCCCAACGGTGGCTTGTACGCTAAAAATAAACCGCTCTTAATGAAAACACTCCTTCAACGAGCAGATATTGAATCAAGGAACATTCGTCAAGTACAACACACTCTAAGTGTTATTCAGTGTTATTTAATTTGTTTAATATAAAACTGAGGAAAGGACCTAATGCAAAAGGATATAGGATATAAAAACAAATATAGAAGTAGGAGATATTATTGACTTTTTGAAAAATTTGCAGCAAATAAAATCTAGTTGATTTCCGTCGTATTTTTCTCTAATTTACTTTATTAAACATTCATTGCGTCAGTTTTTTCAAATAAGCACACTCACGCAATTGCCACCCCCACATATCACAACATCTCGTTACCACTTCATGCGCACGAGACGCAGAAAAAAACAAATCGATAGGCACGTACTTTGGAGAGTTTTATTCCTGTTACCCGACGCTTTCGTGAGCACCGCGGAAAAACCGAAACAAAAACTAAAAACGCGTGCATAAATTCTCAGCTTTTCCCCCTGCTTTTCTCTGTGCTAATATAGCACCACCGTGGACATTGTTGACGTGCGTCATTACGCAAACAAATGAATGGCGCATTGGGAAAACGAATTTGTATTTTTTCAAAGAACTGGAGCAACGTGAAGAAAAGGTATTTCACAGTGAACTAATCCACAGATTGGGACTTTATTTCCTGTTGCATTTAGGTGGAAAAGTTGATTTGATTGAATTTCATTTGAAGATTGCGAACATCTTGCGATTTGTTTTCAATTTAGGAAAATTATAGATTTGTTTAGGTTTGTGTAGTTAGTTTTTTCATGAACTAAATCAGTATTGGCAAGCAAGTTTGTGAAAGGTAATCGGATTTGTTAGGCATTTAGTCGACGTTTAGCTCAACGCTTGTTGCTTTACGTCGTTTTGCTTCTCCACCTCGAATTACCTTAATCCCATTATCAAATGCCGTACAATTTCCGTAGACTAGGCGTTCATTTAAACCTCTATTTTTAATGTTGAGTAATCATTGTAAAAATTATAACTTTTAACATATATGGCATAAATACCATTAACACTCAAAACAGCTAAACTCATTAAATTAAGCTCTCTTGCCTAACTTGACGTATTTTGTGTCATTTCACAGTTATATTCTTTTTTATTAAAGAAAACGTTAAACTATGAACGAGGTTTACAACGTGTAGAAATTATAAATGCGTTGCTGCACAACTTATCCCTTTTGACACTTTGAAAGTATTTTTTCATCTGTCCTTGGAGATGCAAACTTCTCGCCACCTTTTTATTTAACATCTAGCTAGCTTTACAAATGTGCTTCTTGTGCAGAATAAATACAGCGATATTTTCCGCATTCAGCATTTTATTGTCTTGGTTTCACAAGGAAAGTTAACGAGTGCTTCATTCAGGTTTTTATACTTGGCACGTTCGTCCTCTGACGGTATACACGCCAAGGTTGGATATTTCTCAACGGAGGAAAGCTAAATAAAAATAACTAAACAAACGTACTGGACCCTGATGGAAATACAAAGTGATGCGCATTTTAATTCCAACGCTAATGAAGACAAAGTCTCCGGAAGAAGAAAATATTTCCAGGCAGCACTTTGGCATTTATAGTTTTCTGCTAAGAGCTGGAAATTTAATTATAACATTGTAACATTGTATTAGTCGCACATAAATTCTGTAGCAAAATAAGGAAATGAGAAAATGTCAAGTGGTTCTGTGGCAAGGAAGAAAAGTTATTTATGCTTCTTATTGCAAGAGTGGCAAAACTATCCACTGCTGGAGATACATTTTAAATAAGGTATTCAAACTAAAAAGTAAATTCTATTGAATATAAAAATTGAGTTGATTAAGCGTCAATTTGGTGACTTGGTGATGTTTACTTAAGATTCCAACAAGTCAATTGATAGAGAAAAATCGTTAATTACATCAACTACCCTTCGTCACGCAATGATTAAACGTTCACAGCGTGTAACGTCCGAATTAAATTCAATTCTAGCATCAATTAATTTTGATTTTCAATGGGCAATACCACGAAGTCAAAGAGAATTTTATTAAATTCCAAACTTACCTGTTTGAAGGTTAGGAACTTCATAAATCAGCACAACCATTTGCAAACACATTGACCCAGAGTGGGATTAATGACTGCTTTTGATAATGCTACCAAGTTAATGAAATTACAATGATTAATTATCATTCGTTGCGTGTACACGCCCTTTCTTCATTGACTTTTAACATACTCTCTTCTCAACATTCCAATAAGCTACGTTCATCTGTTTTCATCCTCAGTTTCATTGCTGATTTGGCCACTAGCCAAATGGAACTCGGCAGGAACATGTTCCAACAAGTTTTTATTACGATCTCTGCTTTTAATTGTGTTTAAATGAGACGCGCAACAGCACAAATTGGATTAATTTTATTGTCACGTATGAGACTTGACGTTGAATTGGCTAAAAATTACTGCCATTTTGCACTTATTCTATCTGTATGGATATGACGTGAATGACGGAGAACAAAATTCGCGCCATACGAAAATATGCATTGTAATAAAGTTAGAAATCGATTCGGAGACGAGGAGACAAGATTGCTGAGTTTTCCGGAAGCACAAAACGGCGCGTGTTGGCGGCGACTACGTATCGACTGCGACAAAGCCGCCTAAGACGTGCTTCCCCAATGACAGAGTGACACAACGGGAATTTACTTCCTACGCATATTTCTATACTGTCCAGTAGGAAATCTAGGGATGATGGCTTTATTGTATGTTTTTTTAAGTTTCAGGTAATTCAAAAAGATTTTAAAATATTATTATATTTACTCATATTCCTTCTTTGTCTTCTTCAGTGATTTTTCAGTTGAGAGTAAATTTGCATTCAAAGGAAGTTTAATTCAATTTAGTACAAATTGATTGAAATGTCGTACTCTAACATTTCCAGAATACTGAATGTCATCTGTTGCGCTAGTTTTAGACCAAAATGAACAGCAACATTGCGACCCGATTTGCTTATGACACCAATGGCGTCTCCGCGGCATCGAATGGCGGGCGTTTGAGAATATAGGTCGATCGCCACAAGAATGCAATACGCAATTAGGAGCATATAAAGCAATCTCGCGACGTGATTGAAGACCTCGTGTAAATTATCTCACCGCGCGGAGGCGCTGGGCACCGATAAAAGTTGCTCTAACACGTAGACGTTGATTTGCGATAGACTTATTAGACTTATGGGCCTGCGGTAAATTAACTTTAATAAAGAAAGAGCTAAATTAAGGACGCGATTACTGACCTGGTTTTCTGAGCTAAGCAGTTTGAGCTGGTCGTTGATGAGACTGTATTTTGCCGACTCCTCCTTGCGTAGCGCGCGTTCCTTCTTGAGCTCTGGGCTCCAGAAAGTCTTGATGGAGTGCATGGAGGAGCCGAGTTTCTGATTAGTGAGCTCGAGCTCTTTCTTGAGATTGCCAAGCTCGCGCTGCAGGTCAGAATTCTGATGCTGCAGCTCGCCAAGGAAGGGCTGATGGCTGGTTGGGGATTGACGCGCTGAGCGAGGGTAAGGGTCTTCATCGAAGTAGAGGCTCCGTTCGAGGCTGCGGTCACGTCGGTCGCGGATAGGAAGAAACTCGCGATCATGGTCAATGCCGCCGCGGTCCAGCGACTGGTAGCGCACCGACATGGGGTTGGCCGGGCGCGTCGCCGAACGCGACCGGTGGTGGCCTGGGCCGACCGCCAGCGGCCGCCCGCGCTCCTCCATCAGCATGGGGCTGGCGAGATCGTCGTCTCGGTAGTAACCGTGGCCGTAGCCGCCTCCGCCGCCCGCCACGCCGCCGAGACCGTAGCCGTGGTCGGGCGAGTTGTTACCGGAGCGCGTCTGACGCAACGGCTTGCGACTGCCACCGACGACGCCGCTAAGGCCGACGGGAGAGCCGCCTGGGTATACGCCGCGGCTGGGCGACCGGTCCACGGTGGGCAGTCTCACGCCGCGCGGCGACCGGCTGCCCCCCACGTACGCGTCACGAGACATCTCATGTCACGACACACGCACCGCACTCGCAACTGGCCAAACGCAAAGATGGACGGCGCACGCACGCCGCCACCGCTGCCGCTTACGCTGCCGCCGCGCCGCTCTGTTGCCTGATCAATGAACGCCCGCCGTGCGGGTGTAGGTGCTGCGCGTACGCCGGCGCGCCGCCCGCTACGCCGCGCGCCCCCGCATCACCGACACAGCAGCCGCGGATGAGTTCTTGCCGCCCCCGTGAGCACACTAGGTTCTTTTAATGGAACCACTGCACTAGGAAGCACTCTACGCTTTGCGACAAGGTGTAGAGTGTTTCTGGTGTATCCGCCGCCTCCGACACTGGCCTTGCTTGCTATGGAGGCGTCAATCTCCCGACGCACCGTGGCCCGATGGCGAGCGTTTCAAGACCGAGTTCGGTCTGTTTGCGCGGCGCTGATCGGCGCACCGCGAGGCGCGTTGGTAAATTAGGTCAGTCGCGCGCATCCCGAGATGATCCGCAAACAAATTTCAACTTTAGTCATTTCCCACAATAAATAACCAAACAAAAAAGATCGCAAAGCGATTAAATTTGGTTCAGACTATTGGCACATTAAATTGAAAAGGGTCGCAAACTATGTTAACTTTTAAATTTTCAAAACTTTGAAACGACTATGAGCAACCAAATACACAACAAATTTCCCTGGAAAACCAATTACTCAGCTTGAGAAAAAAAACCAAATCGGATAACAGACAAGATTCAAACACAAATAACGATTAGATATAATATACATTTAATTAACCTATTAATTTGTATATCCCTGTACCCAAGCCAACAGTATATTGTAATTATTCAATAGTTTATCAATCGCATAAACGCACGCACAGGTGCAGCACAACCAATTATCTCCCAGCGTACTCAATTGACAATAACGCCTTATATTACAATAAAACTCATATAACGAATCGCGTTCATAAGTTGCATCTCTTCATTAATCATTCTGCCCATAATTTCACAATATGTTCATGACATGTTTCCTTGTTTTATGAAACAATATCAGCACAGCGCCATTGCTTCGTCCAATTAGCTATTGGCAATTACTTCATCATTAATCAACAACAACAAATTCGTGACAACAATAAAACACTACGCAGTTTGTATTAATCGTAAAGTATCTTCATCACTCTTCGTAATGAGTACAATACTGAAGCACGTTAATTAGGCCAAATTGGGGTCGTTGCAAACAATGACCAATTGTATAAGTACATACTTTGCAGTTAGTTTAGTATGCCTCTGATAAATCATCCTCCGTCATCAACCTCATCGTCCTAGGCTTAATATTTCGTCGATGAGTCGTAATGAAATAGTTAATATCAACAAGTAAGGTCACCCATTTAATGAGCGTTTCACAACATAATTGTAATTAACTTTAGGAATGACGCGACGAAACAATCTCTCAATTGTATTAATAAAACTATATAAAAAAACATTCTCCTTAGATTAAAGCATATGTAATAAACAATAGTACGGTTTATTTGTGCGCGGCTCGCAATAAACGCAACTAATCTCAAACAACTGCCAAAGCTTTAGAATCCACCTGAGTGAAGGTGTGATAGTGTCTTCAGTTTCTCAGTTAAGTACTTACTTAGTAACGAGTAAGGTGTATTTAGAGTGCATAAAAGACATTAAGAGAGTAATGAGTGAGAAAAGTGCGTCCGCGGGACGCATGGAAGTAAGGGATGGAGGGTTTGCGAGAGCGGGTGTGAGTGCGGACTGCTATACTTTCAAAGCGCTGAGGCACTTCTTGACGTTGTGCAGCCAGCTTTTGTGTGGTCATAGCAGACAATCGGATCTGTAGCGTTCCCAACGTGCGTCATCGCTTTCGTGAGTGAGGTATCGTGTTCCAATTTGATTTTCGAGTGTTCTCAGATCACACCAGGTTTGATAATCCTGAAAACCATTATAAAACAATTATATTCGATTTAGAATACTGCTAACATACCTGTAGCCAAATATGTTGTAGTGATTTATCAACGCTGTACCGTTTCCGCTGTTTAACCTGTAATAAGTTATTGATAAGATCAATGGCGTCTGATGAGATTTCTTTCCAAGGATTCGGTGGGTACATGAAGGCTGCATTTTGAATTTGCTCATTAATATCTTCGTCTTCATTGAACGGGAAGGTTCCACTTAGACTGACGTAGACTATCACGCCAACACTCCACATGTCCAACGATCGGTTATAGCCTTTATTTCTAAGGACTTCCGGTGCTGCAATCCCCAAAATCACAAATTATAATGCTAATAATAATAATATAAATTAAATATAGTAAAATTAACATGTACTTACCTAGATAAGCTGGTGTTCCTACAACAGACCTCCTAAAACTCTTTTCTCCTATAATCCTCGCAAAACCAAAATCACACAACTTAACTTGCGGAAATTCTGCGTCTGAACTTAACAACACATTCTCCGGCTTCAAATCACAATGCACAATATTCTTACTGTGCAAATGCTTCAACGCAACGAGTATTTGTGTAATTAGAAACTTTGTGACCCTTTCCGTCAGCCGACCTTTCTCATGCGACAAGATCATCTCCAACATATCTCCTTTGAGCTTCTCCATAACAACAAATATCCTTTCAGGAGTTTCAAACATCCGCTCCAGATTAACAACACCCCCATGTGAGAGATTCTGCAAGATGGCTACCTCATTCTTGAGCTGCGCTTCCTGTTTCGTCGGGAACCGAAGTTTGTCAATCACTTTAATCGCAACAGGTCGATTCGTCTTCCGGTGTACTCCACCGTAAACAATACCAAACTGTCCTGATCCTAACACTTCATCGGGGAATATCTGAAAGATCTGACTCATATCTGTAACTTGCTCCTCGGATTCACTCTCTGCTTCTGAGCGCATGTTAGCTGCCACTGGTATCAGTGCTTGGCGTATAGAAGTCTCCCAGCTGCGAGCTAAATAGGCCCCAATGCCACTATCAGGAGGTGGAAGAGTAACATTACCTCCATTTTCCTGGAGCTCATGCAACGGGTCTTGGCCTACAAAGTAGTCTATGTTTGCCGTGCGTAGTTCGAAACAGTGCATCACATCACCGTGCTTAAGTCTTGCAGTGTCCACAGTCAACAAATCAGATAGTGGAATATCTTTATAATATTTTGATCCTTGGTCGCTTTGGAAGAGTGTAATGGATTTAGTATCCAAACGCCAAAAGTGGCGCCTCACTGTACGGTCTTTGTTGGTAAAATGTACCAACCACCCTTCTTTCATTATTTTCGATCCTCGTCGCTTGGTGTGTTTCACCGACTGCACGATTCTTTGTAGTGGGATATTTGCACTTGGTGATGATGAGGATGACGAGGGTATGGAGTCGTTGTCTTCGGTATCGTGTACTGGAAAGGCTTCCGGATAAGGCGTGCCATTGGGAATTGCTATTTGAGGTGGTGTTGGTACTTCGGGTTTCTCCCAATCGCTTTCATCTTCTGTGAGGTGGGAACAGCTTGATGCGGATGATTCAACATCACCTAAATTTGCTATATATATAAAAGAAAAAAACCAATATGTAGTCTTATTTTGCGAACTGTCTTACAAGATATGTGACAGACTTACGTTCCATATAGGCACATTGCGATTCCCCAGTGCAATCTTTGGGAATTTTATCGATGCACTTCTTGTGGGCGTTATAGTTGCAGTCCTTGCATTGGAGACCTTGCTTGAAGAGTCCCTTGAGCAGTTTCTTGCAGTGTTGACATACTGTGGGACGCGTATAACTATGCAGAACAAACGTATGCGGAATTCGAACGCGTCCTGAGATTTCTTTCTCGGCCCACATGGGACGCCCGCTTAAATTCGGAGATTTCGGCATCAACTACAGAAAGAAATTATCTAATATAAAGAGTCTGGGTAGTGATTCCGTATTCTATTAATTACTGTGTTAACATAAATAGTAAGTGTATCTCTGCAAAAGGAAGGTATACGGAAATAACTCAATCAAAAGGAACAAAAACAAAACTAGTTAAGTACAAAATAATATATTATCTTACAGTAAAAAAACGGTAAATGTATAAAATTCGTATCATATAAAATGGAATGTAGAGTTTTATAAAAAATTAAAAAGTTCCAAAAGCATAAAAAGTAATCCCTAAACTACCCATTTATACCTTCACCATTTACAAAATATAATACTTATTTCATCATATTCTTTTATAAATACTTTGACTTGAGTATATGGAGTTCATAAAGATGAGTATTGCTTACAAGTTTACACCCTTGGAGAACTTATGATAACTAATCGATGCCAGTAAAGAAGTCTTTAATTCTTACCAGAGTATTGTCATCCTGAGTTGCATTGGTGTTGCTGGTTGAAACTGAATTGCAAGACGTTGCTGAGCAATTTGAACCACCTGAAGGGCTGCGTGGCACTTGAAGCGTTGCAGAGCGCCGTCGGGTTTTATCTTCCATCAGCACATAGGTGCAGTTGTTGGGCACTTTTACCACACACCTCTTGTGGTAGTTCTGACCACATCCATCGCACTTGAGGCCTTGCCGCACCAGGCCAAAGAGCATCTCGCCGCAAAAGTCGCAGAACGTTGGTGTTTTGTAGGAATGTACGGATAGGGCATGCGGCTTGACGACGGCCATGTCTGAGGTAGAACTTGATGGTGGACCTATGATGATATAAGAAATAAAGTGATGTTTGTTGTGAGAATTGAAACTTACATT
Organism: Diploeciton nevermanni; assembly: GCA_027575565.1. NCBI lineage: Eukaryota > Metazoa > Arthropoda > Insecta > Coleoptera > Staphylinidae > Diploeciton > Diploeciton nevermanni. Next base: position 26,262 of record JAODIE010024899.1, read on the forward strand.
TTCCAGTGAGTACAATCTCAATCAGAGTCTCATCAACAATATCAGTAGCTGCATTGATGATTTGCAATACATTATTGGAATTGTATTCATGCTTAAATAAAATTATTCTATCACTTAGTCGATTAATACCATGGTCTGGAATCTAAAACAATAGTTGATTCAAGTTAGGTACTCACTTGTGTAGAACATGTTTAAATTGTCATTGCCATGTTATTGCTATACCTTGGTGTTTATAAAGTCACAGGCCAAATCTTTAATGGTTTTGAGATTCAAGGAAGAGTGAGGCACTGTGACTATATCCCTGATTAAACCAAACTGAAATAGGAATGAAATGTCTGGACCCTGGTTATCCATTGCAGCTGCCTGAAACAGAAGAACAATTCAGCAACACTGTTGATGAAGTTGATAGGAACATATCGCCCACACCGCACCAACAATTTCCGGATACTTCGCAATTGAGGTGATTGGATTGGAAGAAAATGAAGGAAAGACAAGTAGGTTCAATTTACTAGATTAACAGGAATAGTCGGATGTGTTCTTCGTAGTCGAGCGGCGATGTGCGACGAGAAAGTCACGCATCGTGTGAGTTTATCCGCCTTACACCGCGGATACCGTTAGGACACCTGTGATGGTAAATACCAGCAAATACGTGAACGCGCTAGGGATACGGGTGACTAACTGGGATGCAACCACGTACGACACGCGCCACTCACCTGCACTTCTGTATCGTTGTCGTCTTGAATCCTGCTACCTCACAGGAAAGGCTACAATTTGCTACAAACTAAAAGGCTGCCGCGGTGTGCGCCTACACGGCACGCATCTAGAAACGGTCGGAGGCGCCGCGACCTGCCCAAGTGCGCGAGTGAAGCGAAGGAGACACGGACGCGAAGTCAAGTTCATTCAAAGGCAAACATGATGACATATTGACCAGATGAGAACACTGCGCTTTCGGCCGCTCCGCGGTGCACACGCGCTACGTTATTGTAACAAATTCAGCTAGTGCTACTGCTGTTGGAACAAATTAAGTGCCACTGCGCAAATCCGGCCTAGCAGGGAAAAGCTTGTGTTATCGCGAGGTACTTTAGAGATTAATTTCGTAAACTGAGTTGAATACTGAGATGACGTACCACTTGTGACATCATCAAGATCGCAGGCGTATCCAGCAGCATTCCTGGAAATTACATCTTAAAGCAACAATTTTAAATGGTTTCACCTAGCATATTTACTCTAAAACATCACAAATCAAAGCAGTAAATAAAATGTATTATTACATGATTACTTTAGAAATTCAATTACTTTTAAATTCAAGGACTTTGTTTAAAATTTCTTGTTTGCATGTAACGTAAGTTGCCTAGACTTTGACACTTCCAACAAGAACAAAATTGTAAACGTCACACTTATTTGTAAACAACTGTTTCAGCACCTGTAAAATCACCTCCTACTTATAGGATAAACAATAGAATGATTGAAGTAAGTGCAAAACTCCTTAAAGGACCAGTATACCTATCTGGAGAAACCATTGAATGCAGTATCACATTCATTCATCCAAAATCTCTGCAACACAAAGTTTCACAAAGCAATAATGATGCCTTTGAAAGTTTGGCATGGGCTTCAGCTCAAATCCATTGCCAATGTACAACTGATGGAAAAGTGAGCAAATTAAAACCAGAAGCAGATAATGTGGCTTTTAGTGAGACTGCACTTCCTGTAACAACTCAAGATGCTGGCCTGCAAGAAATTGCAACCAAACCAAAGATTTTATTTTGTGATTTGCGATTGTCACCTGGACAAGCTAAAACCTGTATGTATTGCTTAGAACAAACATTTTCTGTTAATGCTAATGCTAGATTTTATATCATATAGATATCTATAAAGAGAAAATTCCAAATGATGCGCCACCATCATATCGTGGTCAACTTGTTAAATACTCCTATAAAATCACCATTGGAACCCAAAGAGTAAGCAGTCTAATTAAGCTTCTAAAAGTCCCCATTCGGGTCTTACCTGTGAACATTGGAATGGATGTTGGTGGTCTCTGCAATGAAACATCTGATGAGTTATCTCCAGCAAATCCATTTTTGGAAGTCAGAGACAAGGAAAAAGAAGCTGAAACACCATTTGATCTAGCACTTCAAGCACTTCAAAACATCACAGCACGACGCAATCCTAACTTTTACATGATTTCTAATACTTGGGGCAAAGTGGCGCGATTTTGTCTCTTCAAACCAGCTTATAAACTTGGCGAAGACATCATTGGCACTTTTGACTTCACAGTTGCGACTGTAAAATGCATTCAAGTATCAGTTTCCCTGCAATGTGAAGAGGAAACAACTATAGAAGATAAAACAAAGCAAACTCGCATAATCACATTCAGTAAACATCATGAGGTTTGTCTTGGCCTGCAACATACGCAACTTATACTGCCTATTCCATTGCACTTGACGCCAGCTTTTGAGACAAAACTGGTTAGCCTAAAGTGGCGCCTGCATTTTGAATTCGTGACAAGTACATCTCCGAAGTTGGATGGACCTAAGCTCGAAGATAGCGATTGGAAAGCGCCGGCTGAGGTGCCGATTGAGACAATGGTGTGGAGTTTACCGATTAAGCTGTTTTCAACCACGCCTGTGCAAGTTGCACAGGGTTTACAAGCAAATAATTCTTACAGGTTGGCTATTAGATAAATGGTGGATATTGTAATTAATTATTCAAAGTTTATTTATTATAGTAGGTTACGCATAGATTATTAATGCTCGCTCTATAGAGTGTGCGGAGTAAATCGATGGATTAAGTTATTTCTTCAATAGAACGATCTAATGTTATTTGTTCGAAATTGGAAAGAAGCTCTTTTTGAAGTATTTTAATAACGAAATTATTGTGATAAAAATTTTAATTTGGTGATAAGCAACATTTTAAATACTCATATTTTCAACTTTAGATGTTGAGGGCGTTTCATTGTATGATTTTCGGTGTATGAAGTTAATTTAAAACAATAATTTTTATAGATACTTGTGTTGCCTACATTAAGGTCCAAAAATAAATATTCTAAGATTAGACGTACGTCGGGGTTTTTTAATTTTTTGCCCGCGTCACACCCACTCTCTTTACACCAGGCAAACAAAGACAGAATTACATAAGTGCACATTTAATTCAACTCCGCACTGGAATGCCATGAATAAATGTAACTACCACCTAGTTCAGAACTACGTCACACCACTACATCCATTGACACCGATGATTTAGAAAAGGAGAGATAGTGTCTCCCGTCGTTGCGGCGGCGGACGGCAGTCACAACACACCGGCGGACACCATACAATCGAACTTCGCGTCACGTACGGGGCCGCTGATCGCACACAGGCAAACGACCGCGCTCGCCATATTGAATATTGGTCCCCTCGTTAGTTGTCGCCGGAGCGAGTTTTTCGGTCCTCGAGTGCGCGACTGTGCACGCTGCGCGTTGGTGTACATCCACGCACCCGGTGTGTAGTTATCGTGTGCACACGCAAAAAGCGCGTGCAATTATCGCGATCACAACAACGACGTTCAGTGGTTTCGCGACGATATCTACCGCCAAGGGAAAAGAGTGCGTGAGGTGGCTATAGAGCGGCAAACTCTGCATCCTCTTCCTACGGACCGGTGAAGTTAACCAGGAGTGTTTTAATTAGTGCATCGGTGACGCGCAGCAAGAGTGACGGCGCTGCGTTGAAAGTGGTTGAAAGGCTGCGCGGACTTTTGCTAATGGATATTTAGTTAATTTAGTGAAGCTGAAAACTGCGTTTTGTGCGGATAGTCATCGCAAACCGTCCGGTGCCCATGCATGTGTACGTGTACACGCGAGATAATCGATTTGTCAACGCGGCCGCGGCCACTGAAGCCGCCGACGATCACACGCTATTCGTGGAGATCTAATCAACGAAAAAGGCATAGGTAAGGAGGAAATAAAATGCTCACGATTTTCCCAATCATCCCAATACATTTCATCGCTTGTGTTATCGAGAAATAACAAATAAACAATTGCTATCGTTATCGGCAAGGTGGTCATGACGACGGTGTTGCCGATGGGCGATAGCGAATGTTACTCTGATTACAAATGGCGATTGCTTTTCTTTCGGAAGCAGGGCTCCCAAGTAAGGTGATTAGCATGTTTGGCGTTGTCGCCGTTTGCGATTAGGAAGCGCGACGCAGGTGAACATACGAATCCTCTGCGTCTTCCCTCTCCGTCGCAGAGCTGCGCTTCGTCTCATCAAGCTACCGGTCGTGTATTCCTAAACGCACTGAGAAGCAGCGTACGTGTGCCCAGTGTACGTTCATTTGTTTCGTTTGATGGCGCGTCTTGCGCCGCGCTCGCTCGCTCATCTCATAGGTTAGTTTATTAATGAGCATCTCTTGTCCTGTCCGCGGACATCGTTATAAGCTACAGAATTAATTATTAATAAATTCAACGGCTCGTATGTACGTACTTTATATAGTTAATTAATTCCAACGTGTGGTACTCCACTCGCTGGTACGACTTTTATTTTTATTAAGCATATTTGTTTGTTGCTCGTAATTAATCCGGTCTTCGTCTGTTGCTGGCCGTGTTTGGTTTCGGGTGCCTTTCGGGCGTGATCGCTGCTGCTCGTCAGATGATAAAACGTGAAACAATTGATACCGAATTGTTTGCGTTGTGTTTGCCCGTCGCCATCGCGGTGTGCCGCGCGCGACGCGTAGGTGTTCAAGAAACCACCCGAAAACTAATGATGTGCGTATGTCAGTCAGTATGACTAATTGCAACGTCCTGGGATGTAAAAGAAAATGAAGGTGAGCACCGGACGATTTTACTCCCATTTACTTCCAAGTGCCAGTCCTATACCGATTGACTTCACCGATGACTCGCACCGGTAACAGCCATTACATTATTCTGATTCGTTGGAAAAAAATATTTAAATACGCGTACGCACACAATCTCGCCTGCATGCAAATATAGATAAAAAAAATATGGCAGTGCCAAAAGCAGCAAACGCTATAATTGCTCTATGTTTTTCTTTAAACAGTATTTCGTAAGCTTTTTTAATGTCTCGAATCAAATTAATTTTAAATTATCTCGTCAAGTTACTTTTGATGTGAACGCGTGCGTTAGATGTATTTATGCAAATTAAAATAATCGAAAGCGTATGTATATGTGTTGTCTGTTAACACAGTTAAACTTTTTACAAATCGAAGCATCGCGTCGCAATGAAATTGATGTCGTTAACACCATCGGTTGCGTTTAGACGTTGCGAGCATTAGATAGCGCTGGCGCTTTTTGTGCTGCTTTCGTGGCGGATGCTTGTATGCACATTGCACAAGTACAGTTACGTAATTATTTATAATAACAACTGACGCGGACTGTGCGTTTACCGCAGCGCGCACGACGTGGCCATCGAATTGGTCGGAAAAAAATAATTTTAGAATATGCACCGTCTTGCTGCCATCAGACAGCGCGGGCCATGCATTGGAATCGGGCACGACCGCATGTGCAATGTATGCGTATGTGCAGCGTCGCGGTGCATTCATGTTGGTGTTATATTTAGGGGGCGCATGCGGTGTGCCCGTGCAATCAGCAGCGAGAGTAGAGAGTCATCATTGTTGCTTCTGCCTTTGTTAGAAAGAGCGAAAATGAACGAACGCGTGGCGTCTGCGTGCATGGGCTGACTTGACAGTCGGCTAATACGATTTCCTGCTTGTCACTGTTCCACACTCTTCGTACATACGACATTTACATGTTTAAACATATAAGAAATTACAGCAGATGCAGCCTAGAAGTTATTGTTTACCAGTTACATTTTTTCATGATTTAATCATGATAGCAGCAGGGATTTTTTCCTGATTTTTTGTTGCAATTGTCAATGTCCTTATCAAATATGTTGACCACCTGATCAAATATAATAGAGGTAAGGATTTCGGAACATGCACAATTTGAGTTTCATCGTGAGCGGTTGTGTTCTTCTCTTCAACTTTTATATTCATGATATAATACCATTTGGATTGTTTATATTCAATCTCTCTTTTGGAAGAATCAACCGAAATCCTTATACGCGCCTGCTGATAAAGTAAACAATGCGCGCGCATTTGTTTATTAGTCATTAATTTTATCAAAGCGAAAATCTGACCGATGCACAGGCCTGCCATGAATAGAATCGAACAATTCGAAATGATTATATTTCAGTTACTAAAATGTGCGACTTTGCACTATTCACATTTCACTCAAAATAAAACTTGTTTGCTATTAATTTCATATTAATGCACAGTGCATTCAATTCATATATATTTAGTTTTATTTTCATTTCATACACTAGACGACGCATGACTATTGTAGAGTTCGGAAAAGAATCATTTACTTTGAATTAACAGCAATTATTGCATTTGTTTTGTACGCATTTTGTTCTGTTCCACTTTCTATCATTCCCCAACGTTCCGGCAGTGTGCTCCCGCTAAACGTTTAGCGGAACTGTATGTAGTCTTTCGAATGACTAAACTCGCACACTACACTGAGAATGCAAAATACGCAAAATTTGCTATAAAAGTATGAAATGAAGAAATATAAATATTAAACAGGGGCAGCCAACATGAAAACATGAAATACATTAAATGCAAGATGCTAGTGCATCTATCGTTCTAATGATGGACTCTGCTGGCAACGCTGCTGTTACGGTGTTTACAGTTTACATTTTACAACGTTTACAAGCTTACATCGTTTACATTTACAATCGTTACTTTTCGACGTTGCCAATTGTCCTCGCCCTGTAATCTATGACCATGAATAATCTACGCTGAGACTCATACGTGTTACATTTTTGTTGATAATGTAATCATCACTTAACTATGTCTGTAGAATGCAGTTTTAACTCTTTATTTGCACAGTTCGTGCTATTTTAGACTATTAGACGACGTTGCTACACCGAAGGGATAACGGTCTTCTCGATGGAGAAGATGGAAGTGGATGAGGCCGTGGTCGATTTGAGTGTTAGGTGAGTTAATTTACAGTTCTTTTAATTAATTAAGTTCAACGCGGTATGTCCATTAGTTTGTGGCAATTATTGTCTATTTCATGTCTTATAGCGCCCCACGACCACCGACGATACCACCGTCAATCACAATAGAACCCAGTCATCCTTCTTTGCATATTAACAATTCTACGAGTGGTGGGCCTGCGGTTTTAGGTACGAATAACACCACCGCGACGATAACCAACACACGACGCGTATTGCGTCCCAGGCTGGAGCCTCCTAGTTACGTCGAGAGTCCCGACGTACTGATCAACGGCTCCTTAGACAGGGAGAAGCCGCGGACGAACGGAAACGCTGTCAGTGGGTACAGCAGTGATTCCAGCGAAGGCGAGATGCCACCTCTTGCGCCGATTAAGGAACTCAGTCCCTCTGAGGTTCATACGAGGTAGTTATATTGTTTTAGCACAATATTAGAAGTATAATTTATCGGGTGCTTTAAATAGGGAACGAGGTTTAAGACGTTTACGGGAGGAACTACGCGCCGAAGAAATGAAACTTGTTTTACTGAAAAAGTTGAAACAGTCTCAACAGCTGAAAGAGAACGTCGCCGTCCTGCCGCCGAGTATACCACAGTCGGCGCTCCCTCCTACAGGGTTACCCAGTGGGTTGAGCATTACACCAACAACAGTGAAGGTGCCCAGTAAGACGCAAGTGCCGCAAGCGATTCATCCACGTTCTAGCACGGGAAGTGCACACAAGTCGGGACAGTTGAATGCAAATGTGCGAGGTGTAAGTGCTTCCAATTTAAGTACTTTAATTTGTACATTTCTTCTCGTTTAAAACGGTGTAACTAATATTTGTTATTTTATTTTAGCAACCGCAACCTTTATCAAGACCCGGCTTGCACGGTACAACGATATCTGGATCGCCTGTCAGCAGTCGAGGTTCGAATATTTCGGTGCCACAACCCTCCAGAAATCTGTCAAGGACTAGTGGATTTCCTCCGGGGGTAAAAGACTTACCTCCGTCGGTCACGATTACACCTGCCCCACCACAACCAAGCAAGGTATTTATATTTTTATATGAAATTCATTAGAGTTGTGCATTTCAAGGGGAAGTCAATGTTATTTTATTTTTTGCTGTCCAGACGGCTAACATTGATGGGAAGAATGTGGTGGCCAGTCCGTTGCCACATCCTCCTGTTCCTGAGCAGGTAATCATCTCAAGGATCTTTATAATTGATTTGATTAGCTTTAGCCTTGCTAGATATTTCTGCTTAAAATGCTTCATGGTATTAAATTTGTGACTTGTTTAAAGGATCGTTCATCACGATCTGCTGAAGATAATCAAACGCCAGCGCAACGGCAGGCTGCAGCTAAACTTGCACTGAGGAAACAGTTAGAGAAAACACTTCTTCAGGTATTTATTCTTTTCGGGACATGAATGTTTCTGATGTAATTAACATGTTTTTCTTTAGATCCCACCTCCAAAACCTCCACCACCAGAGATGCACTTTATTCCAAATCCCAGCAATACCGAGTTTATCTATCTGGTCGGCTTGGAGCACGTGGTGGATTTCCTTACAAAAGATTCGAAGGCACAGAATCCGATTGTACCCTTCAGTTGTACACAATGCAATTCAGACTTTACACCTGTGTGGAAGTGGGAGCCTGTTAAAATTAAGGGCAAAGGTACTGGAGGAAAAGGAATTTTGTTCGTCTAAATTTATAATTATTTGGTACAATTTCAGCTAAAGAACACAAGGTAATTTGTGAACAATGTGTGACGACGAATGTGAAGAAGGCGCTCAAGCAGGAACATACAAATCGACTGAAGACAGCGTTCGTGAAGGCTCTGCAACAAGAGCAAGAAATTGAACAGAGACTTGCCCAGGTAAGAAATATATTCTTTGCCTATTTTATATCCCTTCATAAATATCCTGACAACCTTTTTTAGGAACTAGAGTATGAGCGTTTGCATAAATATGAATGACCTTTACCCCTTGTTTCTAACCTGTTGATCCACACCCACCCCGGTAAAATTTCTCTGTTGTGTCATTTCTTCTGGAAATTGTTTTTAACAACTTTGTTTTATTCTAGAATGGAGTGTTTGCATCAAGCAGTCCAGCCCCCTCGCCTGTAACTCCCGAAGTTGTTGCCGTCCCGAAGGCGGCAACGCCCACCCCCGTTGTCCGACATGCCGCAACACCGCCAGCGCCACCTTCGGCACAACCTACTCCACCGCCCTCGCGTAGTTCGCACTCATCGAAGAGCTCTCGTGCAGAATCTTCAGCTGCGGCACAAGCAGAAAACGCGTTCGGTACTGCTGCTGCAATGCATGCGTTGCAAAGACAACTCTTGCAAAGTATATTCCTATATATTTAAAAGATGATAGGAGATTTTATTAATGTTGTTTCTCTTTAGCACTGCAAGCAGGAGGTCCATCAGCTGCACATATGCTTCAATTCAACCCACTTTTCTATCCGTATCAGCTGGCGATGGCGCAAGCAGCCAGCGGAAAGAATGCGCCTAACATGGCAGACCTACAACGTGTCGCTGACATACAGCGGCAGTACCTGCTAGAAATGATACCACCGCAGAGCGGCGGTGGCCAACGCCACAACTGGAAGACGTGATGTGACGCCGCCGATGCGAACCGAACCTAAGCCGGACACGCCGTTCAGTGATACACAACCGATTTTAGTTAACATATTACTAGTTCGGAGTGAGGCGGATGGACGGCGGGATAGCGATGTGCGACAATTTAAATCGTCGCCGCCGCCTTCAGTTAGAAATGCCAATTTTCTTTATTTCGTTTTTATTCATAATTAGCCTAACGCATTAAGCATAAAAGATACCTATAATTTTTGGAGTAAATATTAATTTTTGATTGACTACGTTTTACATAATGTATAGATCTCAACCATATGTGTGCGGGAAGAAGGGATGAGTAAAAACTTGAGTTTGAGCGAATGCGGACCTGTTACATAGGCACTTCCACGGATGCCACAAGTGGCCACTTTATTTTTAGAATTGTTTTAGTTTCACTGTGATCCGTGCTGACTAGAGTGAAGTGTGACTTGCGCAGAACAATTGTTCACGTTTTTGTAATAACATTGATTGGCGCGGAGCATAAGGTTGCAATGCAATGGCTAGAGTAACGTACGCACCAACAATGCAGTCGACGAATGACGTGTACAATTGGATTTCCAGGTTTGGGGATTCATATTCCTGGTTTGAATCAAAGATGGGAATCAACCTGAGCGTTTTAATGGCAGGTGAGGAGATGCTTCGTTGTTTCAGTTATGGAGTATTTTTCACGTGAGGTTCTCGCACGCGGAACACATTCATGTATATAAATGTTTTTACGGTGTACATTATTTTTACTAATAGGGCGAGTGTTGTGCGTGCGGCATTAAGAAATGTGTGAGGGTAACTAATCCATGTGGATGGACGACTGCAAATTACTTTCATTACGACTTTATACATGATCACGCATCATCATGACGCATGAATTGAAGTGGAAGCACACGTTTGGGTAATTGATTTGATGACAAAAACACAGCGAATACGTAAATCGCAGAAGAATTTCGGCCTTATTTGTCTTGATGAAATTGTGACAAATTTTTAAAATGTACATAGCACATTATACCAATTCTTTTCAAAGTTCTTGAAAAATTGCAAATGCTTATCGTACGTTACACAATCTCTTGGAAACTCGAATGTAATCATACACTTTCTGCAGCGGCGAGCGATACTGACGCAAGGTATCGGTGACACAGAAATCCTATCAAGATGTATTTATTCCAACGTACATTATTTGTTTTTAAGTAAACGTATGGATAAGGATGATGCGTAGGCGTTGAATGTCTGGCTAGCGTGAGAGTGTTGGGTTGAATTTGAACATTGCGAGTGGGTACGTTTGTAAAACTTTTGTAACACAAATAATATGCTCAATCGATGTGTCTGTTTCATTATGTACCGACTATTTCAAATAGTAAAATTGATTTTTTTTGAACTCAAATCCAACAGAGCAGCAACAAATAGATATAAAATTTATATTTGGAATATTAAGCTATACAGTCAAAACTAACGCAAATGAGTGCCAGGCATCGTCACAGCGTTAGCAGCAAGCCTTCGGTTGCGAAGCGTTATCATTTTCTTCAAGTCCTCTTTAAGATCTCGGGGTAATTCCAGATTGTCGACTGCTTCTGGCTGTGCAAACAGATTCCGGAGGCGAACTAAGCTCCAGTATCGCAAACTTAATATGGGATAAGTGATAAACACAACCTTTCGAATCTGTGGCGGCGGAATGGGGTATACCATATTCGGATTGCGATTTTGATATTCGTGCAGGTATTCCTGGGTTGTGCGTGGCATATAAACATAGTTTTTGTCTAACCACAGTCGGTCTTTTGTGAGTAAATCTTGTGCTACCCAGGGATGTGTTTTGTATGTATCAATATTGCTATAGGATTGTTGGCCAAGTAATTGATATCGAACATATTGTCCTGTGAAGTTGATCCAAATAAGTTCAATTATTTTGTTTGTCATGTTAACAAAACGAATGTAGGCACGTTCTCTTGATTCCCTAGAGAGAAGGGCAATAGGACAATTTTCATTGTGATCAACGTCTGCGGGGACTACGGCATTGTCCTAAAATGGTAAACGTACTTCAAATTGATTTCGAAAACAAGTGAAGCAGGTAATTGTTATGCATGTGTTAGGATTGTTTAGGTTAGGTGTGTAAGACAAAAAATCATTTGCGATGGCAATTTGCGTGGCAATCATTGGCAAAGACGTAAGTAATATTAAGAATAGCTACTCACCTCCATTTTAAACGAATTGAAAATCTTGGTAGCAATAATTTAATGTATTCTCACGGTTTTGCTTTCCGCCCGAAAATATTGTTTTCCTGTTATAACCTGCAATTGTGACGTTTCATTTTACATTCAAGTATTAAATTGTATTAATTTTATACTTGCAGAATGCACCCAAATATTTCACGTGCACCAAACCAGAGGAAGAACTCAATCTTCAATATAAGGTATTATCCTCACTTGACATAATTGAGGAGAAACTTACTGGAACAACAAAGAATTCTGACAACCGAGAGTTATACCTTGGAAGTTTATACTCTTTGGAAAGTCATAAAATGTAGGTGTTGAAGTTTTTATATACATTTTATTCATTGCCCATTGTTGTTAGTAGTATTGAATTCTATGACTAACTGATATTATACTTTTGTTTACAGCTATGGTTATGTTACAAACACTAAAATTAAGTTTGTAATTGTAATTGATTCTGTAAACACTGCATTGAGGGACAATGAGGTTAAGTCAGTAAGTAACTATGCATTGTTTAACACAGGAATAGTGTAATGAACATATTTTTGTAGATGTTTAGAAAATTACATGCCATTTATGCAGATATAGTTTGCAATCCATTTCATATACCTGGAGAACAAATCACATCAAAGTGAGTACAAACATTTCATTTGCATTAGGATAAGCATTGATTGGATATTTCATATTAATGAAATGAAATTAACTTAATCGTATGTTTACAGGAAATTCAACATAAAAGTCAAAAATATTATCACTGGTGTTGCTTGATTTTAATTTATTAAATTTATCAATTACAACATTCACACATTCATTAGAATTAAATTCACTGGATTTACCATCAAATGAGATTTATTTAAAATGTTAGTCAAGTATATTTGACTTGTGATTTAATGTCATTTTTGGATTTTCATACTTGGCATTAGCTTTGAAGCACATCAGCATTTCATTTCTTTCGTTTAGAATTTTCCAATATATAACTACAGCAGACTATAAACAAATCAAAAAATAAGTAAATGTGTCTCAAGTATTTTAATGTGTTAATAAAAGCAAGACTTACCTGAACGTTTGGCAAAGTTGCAAAATCCATTAGGGCTATAAAACTTGCATTGGAGTTGGGATGAACTGGACAGTAAACCGTAGTGCACAAATTCTTGGGTGTTGTCGGAACAGGGACATGGATACCATTAAAGAGGAGATACACTGTTTGCTTCAAGTTTTTAGCAATTACATCTGCAAGAATAATTACCTCGAAGGTGAGAGCTCTGATTTTTTATTTATATGGTATTTGGGTTGCCTAACGCGCAGTACTTAAACATCTAAATTTAGCGCTTCATTAATTTGGTTTATGAAGTGTCTGATATTCATTGTATTAGGATAAATTTATTTTGTCACAATATATTTTATGAATAGAACGTTTTCGGCTCGTCGTCTGCTATCATACTATCATATAAAGAAGTGGTAAAGTAAGTTTATCCTAATACAACTACTAAATTTATAGCGGTTCTTTTTAAATATTTTACGTACCTCGGCCGTAGAGTTTGACTTGGATATTTGCTGATTTTCCCTTTTTCAAAATGCATTCTTGTCTGTTGCATCCATCTATACTTACGTCATCAAGATGATATTCAGACCCTAAATAATATATGCTCTGTCGAGTTTAAATATTAAACAAAACTTTTTTAACATACCACAATCTTGAAATACAACTGTATCTAACGTAACTATGCTGAAAGCAGCGTAGAAGAATAGAATACCCACAAAGGTACGCATTTTATATTTGAATTTTCAAAGAAACGCAAATCTTTAATATGAGGAGACGTTGCTCATAATTCTCGGATGAACTGAATGTTATCTGAAAGAGACGTGTAATTTAATTACAAGGAATTAACAACATTTATCGATTTGGTAGCAAAACGGTGAATACCTAGGATTAACGAGATCAATAGAATCCTTGTTAATCATTTTGTTTATCATCAGTTTGATTTTTATTACTTCCAGCCACTCGAGATATGTTTCGCAATAGAAAAACAAAAAGTAAGCAGAGTATGAAAGATATTGCTTTAATTCAATGAGATTATTCACTTACACGTCGATTACATTGGGTCATATTTTGTACCTACTAAAACGGATCCAATCTCACTTAGGCCTTTGATGAATGATAAACGCACGATTTAATCATGTTGTTATAAATAGAAACTGACGTGGTTTGTTACAGTTTTACATGGCTATAAATATCGTGGATTTTGCAAAACAATCAATTATCTTATATTTTACCAAAGACCAATTGTGCTAAACAACTTTTAACGCAAATGTTTAATGGTAAAAATCTGGTTAACATGGCACGTAGAAATGAAATTTTATTAATTTCTCTCTAGTGTGTTGGTCATAAAGTACTCGTTGTGATTGTAAGGATTGCGACGTCTTCGTCGCTAAGGTCGAACGGAGCAAATTTTTGCATCACCCGTATTTCTCTGAGATGAGACAACGAAAGTAACATTTCTTCGTACGGTTCGCGTAAGTGTGAGCAACAAGTACTTTCTCCTTTTATACGGATTTATTTCATATAGCACGCTTGATTTAAACTTATTAATGCCTGTCATTTAGTAGGCTTTGCACTCGAATTAAATTCATCAAATATGAGTAGTTTATATAAAGTTGTTGAGAAATTTCTGCATTATGGAAAACGTTTTCAAACGTAATAGTTTATTAAGTTTTTAATGCTCTATAAATCTGTTGGAATCATGTGTTCGATTGTTGTAGATATCAAACTTAATGATGGTCCGTAAGTTGCACGCTGCCGTTTTGCGGTGTGTTGAGCCATAATGCATCGCTACATCACAAAGTCAGATATTAAACGTTTGACAGAAATTCTCGGTTATGTCACATTAATCGCCGCTTTAGAACTTGGAAAATGTTTTGTTAAATGAATTTGTTGCTGGGGATATCGTAATCGTCATCTGTGCCCAAAGCTTTTAAATGATGAAACTCTGAATTCAGAAGTGAAATAACAATCGTAGGCGTCGGGGTTCTGTGTGTGGTCCGCTTTCGGACAAACAAGTCGACTTATTCTTCGTATCTCTTGTCTGTGGCGCGTGGCGCACCGCTTCGCATTTAATGCATCGCTAATTGTTTATTGCGCGCGAGTGGTCGGCCACGGAGGCATGTTTTCAGCGTGCATTTAATTTATTTCGCGCGATATGCAACGCTGATTCAAATTATATTATAATGCGCTCGCTTAGTACTTAAAGGAGTTATGAAATTATATTGGTGACGGACAAGAACGGATCATGTGTTAATTTTGAAAGCTGTGTTCCGAGTGTAGAACGCCGAGGCGCATCAATGAAGTCGAATTAATTTGTGTTCAGCTCGTATTATGGTGTTGCGCAA
This sequence comes from Diploeciton nevermanni, assembly GCA_027575565.1. Classification (NCBI taxonomy): domain Eukaryota; kingdom Metazoa; phylum Arthropoda; class Insecta; order Coleoptera; family Staphylinidae; genus Diploeciton; species Diploeciton nevermanni. Next base: position 41,460 of record JAODIE010024899.1, read on the forward strand.
AGTTGTTCTTTTCGTGTAATCGACATAATGATGCTAATTGTTCGGTCATACTGTGGAGGTGGATTTGGGGCATCTCGTTGTAATCATATCTAATTACCCATTGCTACATTCGACTAATTTAGATGCGTCTATGTGACCTTCACGAAGTTAGAACAAATAGGCAATGATTAAAAAGGCGTTGAAATTGAAATTTATATGTTTAAGCATTATGAAAGAATTTTATTTGCACTTGAGACAATATTACAGCGAGGTATGGATGTTGCGCATGCGTCAATTTGTATTTTTTTACTCGAATTTCAACTTTCGAGATCATTATTCCAAAAAGTATTTAAACCCAACTTTTGATATATTGTGGCGAAGTGTTGGAAATGGTAATTTTGTATGATGGGTCAATGTTTGGATGATCTTTACGTTTTACTACTTATAATGTTCAGTTATAGCACGATTTTAAGACTCGGATAAATGTTATTATTATGTCTTTAATTAAATTGATTCTGAGAAAGATACTCATTAGGATAAATATTTTTACTATAAATATTAATACTTTTAATTTAGTTTTTCTTAATATCATTAGGTAAACATGAAACGACAGCATTTTAGTGAATATTACAACTATTATTTGTTCAGTATTATATTGGATGCTCATATGCTTCTCAATTTACATATCAAAGATCATTACAAATTGCAACTCATGCCCGCTCATACTAGTTTATGAATGACTGAATGAAGCGTCGATTATAGTGCGCTCATTTTCTCCACTCGTATTTCATAATAGTCAATGGCAAAGAGGAAAAGTGCGCCGTTTTTTGTTTGTCCGCACGCGTTTTTCATCAATGAAAAATTACGACGTTTGGGAAACGAGATTGAAATCAATAGGTATTATGCATACGCTGGTGTCGCTCGGCTGCCTTTGCATAAATCACGCCACAATCGATGAAGAACACTCATAAACGGGCTCACAATCAGCGACTAAGTAATTTCATCTTCAGACTTAATGTGAATAATATTAATGTCATTCGTTGAATTGGCCAGATTGCAATTGAACATCAATTGCAGTATTCACAGCATTGTGATGTGCACGCATTTTTCAAAAGGCGCAGATGCTATTTTGAATTCTGGGCGAAACCAAATTTCGAAAACATTTGTCTCTTTACTGAGACTAATTGCTCGCGCATTTGCTTGTCACACGTTCGGACAAGTTTTCGTGTCGTTTGCTGGTTTACACATTCGTGCGTAAAATGTGCGATGTCGATCATTAGTTTTATTCAAATTCATGCAGTTGGTCAGGCAAATCATGGACGAAAACAATATGATATAACTTCATTTTTAGCACATTATATTATTCAACCATGTTAACAAAAAACTGTAAGAAAAGAGATGCGAACAGAGGTCAACATAGTTGTGAACTAAATTCTGCAATTCATGCGTAATTCATTTCGAATTGAATGAATCGGATTAGTTGTAACAATCATAATATTGGGAATAAAAGTCTTGCATTCTCTCAGAGATGCGTGTTGTTGTCATCGTGGTTATTAAATTATTACGATAATCACGCGCTCAATTTTTCTTCAGTAATATTGACGGGAGATTAGCGCATCATATGCAATTTATCTTCACATAGGTCAGCACGAAATCATCTCTGGGGAATCGAGATAAATGGAAATGTAGCTAGTTGAGTGAGATGCGCAGATTGATGTGACCTTCACCTAATAATATAATTTTTTTGCTTCAAATTAAAAAGCAAATTTAAAAGACATGTAAATTGACTCAAAGTAAGTCTTTTTTTGTATTTGTATTTGGTATTTAATGCGAGTATGAGGTAATAGGTATTTGTATTAAAAATAGAATCTATTTTTTAATTGAATGTGTGACTGGATCAGTACAATCACTGTGCACTTTCATTTGGTGTTCATGACCATCTTGCCTTAACCGTTTTAGGTTCATTTCGCGAATTGTTTATAGAATTAAAAGTAAGTCAGGGTGTCGTATTCGCATTCCACTTGCATTTATCGATTGTTTCCATCATTGCTATTTTCCACCGCTACCAGATTTGGTGTTATCCGCAACCCGCGCCAGCTTAAAGTCAGTCGGATGCTAATTGATTAATTGAACCATAAAATGCACCAATGAATGCAATTAATTAGAGGCTTTTGCATTGTAAGGGAGGTTTTGCATCTTTTGCATTCTAGAATTGAACGTGTGAGCATCTGTGACGTGGTTTGATGACCATCAATTGATTTAATAGTTCAATTGTTTACTACTTTAATCAAATTGAAGTGACTGAATTAAGATATTATGAATTAAGAATGATCTTCAAATAGTTCTTAATTAGGACACTCAGGAATTGAATAAAATACATTTTGTTAGTTTAATACGGTGGAAATACGATTAGACATGTTCACGAATTGTTAATTAATTGCGGGTATTTAATAGAGGAAACGGAAATGCTTTGCATGCTGATAACGATAAGGAAATTGTGATCAAAAATGTCACTTGTTGAACTTTGTTTTGTCTAGGAGTAAAGGAAAGTTGTATTGGTTTAACTCGTAATTATTTGACACTTTGGTATCTTCATCGACAATCCAATAGAAAAAGACTTTCTAAGAAATTAAATCCTTACCTATTTATTATTACGATCAGTGATGAAAATTTTAAAAATATTATTTGCAATCTTATCGTATTATTTCAATATTACTATGAAATTAGTTTATTACCTAATACCATGACTGTTTGATTAATGGTTAATACTCTTGGTGTTGCTGTTGACTTTCAGACAATAATATAAAATTTCTTAATAATCTCAATGATGGTAAAACAATACATTTTAGCGAAATGAGGATGAGACCAATTAAATTCCAAACTCTCACTGGATTTGCATTTTAGTAATATAATTCTTTATGCAACATCTTCTACTGGTATGCTGCCACATAAAAACCAAAAAACCAAATTGTACATTAAGTTCCAACACTACCAAATTAATACACATGAAAAGTAAATATCGAATTATATTTATAGACTTATCTAAGCATTCTTTGTACTTTTCACGTATTTACTTCATGCAACGCAATTGTCTTTAAGTCGAAAATGGTTAATTGTGTCAGTGTACATTAAACATTGCGAGTTTCTTGTTTATTTAGCTGTGCATCTGTCAGTGGTCAAGGTGGGCACATACTGATTAATTGCATTTCTCTTTACTTTGCATCTTTTAGCGCATTTTGAGCTTAAAATTTTAATGATTGGTTTTTGGTTGTGTCAGGTTTCCAAGTGAAGGATGCACCGTAACTCATGTCATGCTTCATCTCTTGTACGAAGATTAACAATTGGCTAAGAGTGGTGATCAACACAATTAACAGCTCGTTTAACATGAGTGTGCAATGATTCACCTTAAACTTTTAGAGTTAATGTTATAAAAATTTGGCGATTGAAGAAATAATATTTGAAGCTCGTGGAGCATAAAATGTATTATTAATTAAACAAAATTTAGCTTTCGCATATCTCTTCGCATTTTGCATAAGACTTGACTCTCTGCACATCGGTCTATAGGTTTTATTATTTACTTATGCAAGGATTTTAGAATATTACATTATTTACGTCTTAAAATCGGCAAGGCAGAGCTTCTTAAAGTCTTCTCGTCTTCGCTTCGTTAACTCTGTACACGTTGAAGATGATTTAATGTTATTGCAAACAGGGTTATTTAAAATTCAGTGGCGTAATTCAATTAACAAGTAGTTCATTACACCAAAGTCCAAACACAATTCATGACAATAAATATTTGATCATCATACATTTGTCAACTGTATATTACTCAATCACAAATGTTTTAATTTATTTTCTCGTCAGGTTCTGTTGGCATTTTTGCGGAATTTGTTGTTTTATTGTTTTTGATTTCTTCAAAATACATTTCACATTTCGCTCGTTGGGAAATATCGTTGATTAGGAAATTGGCATGTATTCCAAGAACATGTGAAGACAATGCGTAAACTTTAGTTTTACCTTTGAAAGAGAGAAGTTAATTTTCTTTGTTTGAGCCAATGAAGTAGCAAGTTCAGACTGAATATTGCGAAATAATTACCGAGATGGAGAATTGATACACTTGTTTTGAACCTCCAAAATGCTTAATGGAATCGTAGTTCTTCTCATCATTGTGCTAATTATGTTGGATGTAGAGGTATAAATAATTTGTTTACATTCTACTGTATTGAGTTTACATCTATGGGAATTAAGAATTTGAATTTTTCAATTGGTACAATTTAGTTAAGTTTTTAGACTGTAATTCTAGTTTGAGCAAGTGTTTAATAGAAATGAAGATGTTTAATAAATTACAATAACTTTTTTCTAGAATATAAAGTAAAAAAATGACAAATATAACACTTAAACTGCTATTTATGAACTTTCAAACGTTGATTCATCAAATAATTATGATAATTTTCGATTGTTGATTTGATAAAGTATTGAATGGGGATTCTTTTCTTTTTGGATAATTTACACAATATTTTGGAATAATTTCTAAGTAAGTCATTTTAAACAATGGATATAGTACTGAAACTGCCGAAAACATTTGAATTGTAATGATTCTTGAATTATTTTCATGTCAAATTACAACTCTTCTTAATGAAGATCTCACTTTGTGGATTTGGGCTAAATAGTTAATTTAACTATAGATTGATTTTTTTTGCTTGGTCTCGTTTAAGTTAATATGCCTAGCAATAGTTATACGTGGTTATTTCTAAGAGAGAATTGGCCAAGAAGAAAAATACTTTTACTCGCTGTCGTCGCGTCACGACAAAACGTTATATTGTTTTATTGTTGTGCGCCAACGAAATTCCCTTTTCGTTCGATAGAGAATATGGAGATGTTTGACTTTCACGCCCGGTTTATTTATTTTTGAATCGAGTACTAAATTACCGCGTGATGTATGTGCTAATATGTAATTCAAGCATTTTTTGTGTGTTCTTGTACATTTAAGTACATTTGATGTCGAAGTTGTTAGTAAGAATGCAAATGAGTTAAAATGACCACGTTTGGTAATGATGGCAGATGTAAGAAGAGAAGAATTGAAATTACGATATTTTTGACAATAAAGGAGAGGAGATGATGTATTATGATGAGTTTTGAAAGTTTTTTCTTCGTTACTTTCATTGATTTTTCATATTTCTTCTTTTGTTGTTTTGTTGTTGTTTTGAAATTTGTTCTGTTTCTACAAGTAGGAATATAAAAGATTTATTTTTTCTATCAAATCTAATCAATCAAAATCAGCGTGTAGATTGAATATAGAAAATACAAGAAAATTATTAATGGAGTTAACATATTTTTTATTTACTA
>JAODIE010024899.1:49784-224340 GCA_027575565.1 Diploeciton nevermanni
TTCCGTTTGTTCTCTATGCACAATCTGAGCATTTCTGAAGTTCAATGACTTGCTATTATATTTTAGTCGTGTAATCTCTGAAATTTTTGAATTGAAGAATTGAATGCAGATCACCTGCGCGTTTCACATAAACAATTGGGACAATTTGCATTTTGGACGAGGTTCAAAGTTAAGCTTATTGCGCGCCCGCGGCTGGAAAAATCACCGTCTGTGGAAAACAAAGCACTTTCACTGGCCTGGTGCGCACCAGAACACACGTTTTACACGTACATTTATACTCACACACGGCACTAAACGGCCGCGCTTGATACAATAATGCCATGTTCCGATGGCTAAAGCTTTGAAATGGTTTGCACATTTTGAGAGTGCGACTTTTTTTCTCAGCGTCTGTTTAAGACAATTTAATGCGCGTGTATTATATTTAATTTCATGTGCAAGCGCGACTGGTGTAACATTAGCTAATTGAAATGTAAGTTTAAATGTGGTTATTATGATGGTAGCATAGGAGTGAAATTGAAGGCGTAAAGATCTGGATTGAGTGTGAGTGGAATGGATAAATTACGTGTGGAGTCTTTTGTTTTCTGTGTATATTAATAGAGGGAATTTTTAGAAATTGTTAGGTTTTGTTGAGTTTTATGATTTTTTAAAAGATTAATAGCTATTTAATAACAAGTTAGACGTTTATTAGAAGGAAAGTAAAAAGGGATAAAACAGTTGGAGAAGAAAGTTATTTCCTTAAAAATTTGAATTTTATTAGGATTAGCAGTTAAATGGGACAAAAGAAAAGGATTTATAATTTGAGGTCTATTTGTATGGATTTATAATAATTATTGCAATTTCTCCAGTAGTTTTATCAAAATAAAACACGTTTTAGAATTAACTGTTTTACTTATTTATTGCAGTCATGACAATAGATTATTTATTAAAATTATTTAAGGTAGTTTACAGCCTTATAATTGTTAAAAAATTGGTAATTACAAACTAATTTTAATAGTTTTTTTTTTTTTGGCAAATATTCACATTTATCTACAAAGCTATTCTACATTAAAACTCAGAATAAAGATTTGAGCCAAAATATATTTTCAACATTTTAATAAAGAAGGAGAACGTATTAGACTTTTATATTTGTAATATAAATTTAATCAATTTAATATGAATTAATATTATTGAAGCAATATAAACCTTCAATTATATAAATAATGGAAGTTTTTCATCTTTTACTAATGAAACCACCAAGCAATTGTGATTACTATCGTATACTATCAATGTTCTACATTTTAACAAATTATAAACCATCAAATTACCTTACATTTTGGTGCAGAATCCACACGCAACATTTATAAATAACTCTCCAAGTATGCAACACAATACGTCAACATTGATTGCAACCTATTGAATTAAGATGTTTAGTTTTCATTAAACAAAAGTGACCGTAAGATAGCTGCAACTGCAATTTGTGTCAACAAATAGAGACGTTTTCGGTGAACACTCATCACATTAACATGAAGATTACAAACGTCGATTGCATACATGCATTGGCGCACTATTAGCGCACAATATAAAATTTACACCGTAGTTATAATTATGCTTTGCAAATGGTTTGTTTGCACCGCGTGCGCAGTGTGAACTACGTACTTTATGCACGTTGCTCATCATGCAACTCGCATTGTTTGCTTAATGGGAGCAACAACGAGGTGGAAAAATGTTATGGGGAGCAAAGTGAACAAATCAATAGGCTAATAATATGAATGAGACTAAATAATACAACATTTAAACTATTTGTTTGTGTTGTTTAAGATTTGAGTATTTATTGAGTAATTAGTTTAATTTTAATAATTGCTTATTGCTTTTATTTAATTAGATTATAAGCGTGACATTAGAAGACATTTTGTTTTCAATAGTAATTTATTAGTGCTTAATATGCACATAAAATTTTCTAATTGCATATTATCTATTATATAAATAAACGCAGACAATTAAACATAGACGCATCTCTTGAATATTTCCGTAACGATATTACAAAAACAAATCTTCTTTTCCAAGTTCTTCTTCTTCTTTGTTTTTATTTTTCTCCCGATTGTTTGTTATTACTTATTACGCGAGGTTTTTACTTTGACGTTCGTTAATCGCTTGAGTTTCTGCAATTAATCTAGTACAGGAACACACACCGCGTGTGAAAAATGAATAATTCATTCGAATTCACAACGTGCATATGCGTGGAAAAAAATACTAAATTCTATTCATGAATTTGTCTGCTCAGGAAATTGCAAATTTATTGCTAATACTAGCTTTGCATACATTTTCGCCTAGATTACTAACTATTCAATGCTTTTGTTTGAGCTATCTTTGTTTAGCAAAGGGCGTATGCGCATTTACCTCATTCACGATTTCTAACTGCTTAACATTTCTCTTTTCTGGTCGCCAGCTTAAGGTCAAAATCGAATTTATTGTAATTGCTCTCAAGCTATGATCGTCTACTGTTTGTCCGCAATCGTTCGATTGTCGACTGTCTAGGACTCTATTTAAACGTCGATTAACTATGCTTACTGTTCAGTTGAACCTGCGATTTGTACTTTATGGCGGTTTGGTTTCGTGAAAACGCGCCGCGAAAGAAAAGCTAATAAACCAAACGAAGCGTATCGCATAGAAGCGAATAGAAATTTGTTATTAATGTTTATGCAGTTTTAAGTTGAACGGTACATAGGAATTTAGAAGATGCGCAGAATACGGTTGTAGCTATTACTACGGAATCAGATTTACTTTCTACATGAATTTATTTGATGTTCTTTAAAGCATGTAGATACAGTAAAAGTTTTGGATACTGATTGGGATTGAAATTGATTTGAGGATTTCAAATGCAAACGTAAAAATGGTTAAATTGTGTTCTTTTTGAGATGAAGAACTCTTTACTTCGTGTCAGCTGTGCGACGAGTCGCCGCCGGTGTGCATGACATGAGTGTGAAAATCGCGTGTATTAATGAAATGGAAAGTGTAATTTCATTATACACTTTGGCATTGTTTTTGCGCGCGTATTCAGCCTCGGTTTCACACCGGCCTTCATTTTGTTTTGCTGCAGAATGATCAACAGGATTTTGTAAACTTCAGAAATCTATTTCATTTTCTTTTTAGGTCAAATTTATAAATAGTTACTTTCATGAATTCGTACTTATTTGCTATTTACACAATAAGTTCTCAACGGTCAAGTATGCACTAGCCTTTGAGTAATAATGACAATATTTGCTATTTAAATATTTCATGTTTGATAGAGAAAATTAACTTTTATAAAAGAACTTCTCCTAAAATAGAATAAACTTAATTTATTTGGATTGCTACATTTTAAAAAGAATTTTGTTTATCACCTAATACTTCCTCACTAATTTGTATTCATTCATCTTCTTCACAATATACATATTGCTTAAAGTTCAAGTCTCTTTGCATAATACTTCAATTACGCGGTGTACGTTTGCAATAAACAAACCGGAAATGTCGACTAATTTCACTTTCGAATAGTTTCGACAATAACTTATTTAATTCACCGCTTATGATGTACTTCTTCGGCGACACAAATCGCATGCCTTCTTCGAATCTTCTTCATTCTCTATCGTGCAATTGCATACGAATTGATGAGAACTGTGACTGTCTCACGAGCATACGCTAAATTATCCCTGATTACTTGCAGATGCAACTTCTGTAATGCTCTAGCTATTGCAAGCAATCGGAACTGCAAGCACTCGATGGAAGGTTGTGAGGTTGTCTGCAAGTGAAATTATTTATCAATGAGGATATTTGGAGAGTGAGTGTAACATATATGTTGCTGGGTAATAATTACGATCAATTTACGTTTGCTTCTGGGTAATTTAAAGAATGAACTTCAAATCTGCAGAAATAATCTGTAAATATCATTAAGCATACATTTTTCTTAATTATAATGTGAAATTTCTACTTGTATACAAGTTATGACTTGTATATCATTATTTTTAATTATATTTATTTGAAATGAAGAGTCTTGGGGCTAGAAATTTAGTTAAGATGATGAATAGTGTATTCTTCATGCCATCTGTTTAGAAAATCAATGTTAAAGTGTTAAATACTTTACGTTTTCTTAAGGTTTTTACATTGTTTATGCTTTAAGGAAGAAATTGTAGTCTCTGACATAAACTGAGTTTATGCATTTTATTGTTCTCTTGGCGTAAATTTATGGTTCTTCAGTATATTGGCTTATTTCTATCATGGGCCATTGCAACATTTGCAATGGTACCTAATTATATCTCATCTTTATTCTATCAACGCTTGCGGCTATTAGAAATTACCTCTGTAAAGTAATGAGCATATAATAAGAAAGAATGTCGCAGTTGTAAAACGTTAACATGCGAATATGGAAATGTGGAACGTGTCTGGTAGATATTTAAAATGAGTTTTTTATTTTGATCATAATAGTGAAAATTTAGAAATTGAAATTTGGTACTGGCTGATTCTTAACAGGTGTTGAATGATAACATATTTTGTTTGCATTATCTTGGTGATGTTGTAGGTGCCACCAACAATTCTTCTCAAATTACCATTGTAGTAATGTAATAACTGTATTTTGTTACGTGTTTCGTCAAAATTTCGTTCTGTTCTCTTAGGGAAAGGAAATGACAAACATTAGAAACTAACACAGACAAACGGAGTCTTTTCTGGATTTCGATGATTTCCAATTCTTCGTCTTAAAACGTTGAAAGATTAGGGTTATCGCGTATATCTTTAATGCATTTTGTTATTATTTTAACTTTTGAGGACTTGTAAATATGTTAAATTGAACTTTGAACGTGTATTCAATGAGGGGTCTTTTTTAGGGTCTTGTTCTCGAATTGTTTTGACTCTAGTTTTGTGTTTTCTCTCATAATGGCAACTGGCATATTGCTAATAGGTTTAAATGCATCGTCAAGTTGCAAGCAAAAGACTAGCAGCTTTGTTTACATTAGTTTAATTAGCATAATTTTTTGCGTGTTGTAATTAAACTGTTATGTCTCACGAATAATGAAAATTTCCATTTGGAAGCGAAAACGATTTGCTAAGCGTGCGAACGAATAATTTGCCTTGATTAATCAACAATTGTTTTAATTAACTTTGACGCAGCGGAGGAAATTTTGAGAGAAACTAAACGAAAAATGGCACTGACACCGTAATTATTATATTTGATGGTGTGGTAACTGGGGAGTTACAATTCTTTTTGTTCTAAATCTTCACACAAATGTTAGAGAACAAACAATGGAAGACCTGTTCTGATGGGATTTGCTTTTATTTTAGGTTTAATTCGATTAGTGTTGCCAGCATGAAGGTGGTGCTGCCGATGGTCGTCTTCTTGGCGACCGCCACGGCCGCATTTGCTCAACAATATGCGCTTTTTGTGCGGCGGAATGCATTGACAGACGGTAACAATTTCAATAACACATTAATTAAAAATATCTTATATTTCACTCGTTTAAAGAAGTTAAAGTTAAATGACTAATGAGTAACCATATTACTAATATCGAGTAAATGTTGTGTATATATTTGTAAATATTTTATTAATAGCTAAATGTACATAATCATCATTTAAAACAGGCAAATCTAGGGTAACAAGAGAGGCACCATCGGTAACGAGCGCGGATCAAATGGTCCAGAACATCCTGCAGTGGCTGCAAGGAGTCTACGCGCAAAACAGCCGAAGGAGTATGTTCACAAATTAATCAATTTTCATTTTTCATAATTTAACAAGAAATTAATGTGTTACTAATTCTACCATCATATAAACTTATTCAAATTTGAATGTTTTAGTACGTCAAGGGACATTCAGGGAATACTTGCCACCAACAAATACTCAAAAACCACGTCCTTTCGAGCCCAATACTGGCGATAGTGGCACAACTTCGGAAGATAACTTTATTGGATATCCACCTTCAGGATTTAGCCCAAATCCACCGTTTTCAGAAAATGGTGGCAATAATAATGACGCTTATACACCACCCAAGACACCATATCCTACATTAAAGCCTTCAGGTTTCACTTCAAGTAGTGAAGGAGGTGCTTCAACACCGCAACCTCCTTTTACTGGGTATCAACCTGGTACTCCAACGGAAACGCCCGGAACACATCCTCCAGAAACACCAGATACAAATCCTCCGGAGACACCATCTACACATCCACCACAAACTCCTCCAACACAACCACCTGTGACGTATCCTCCCCCAACTCTCCCTTCAGGCACGTATCCGCCACCAACATACCCGTCGCAAACTCCATCAACTCATCCACCACAAACATCACCTACTAATTCCCCCTCGACACACCCGCCACAAACTTCACCAACCCATCCACCTGTGACGTATTCTCCAACACTGCCTCCAATCACATATCCACCGCCAACGCAACCACCACAAACACCACCGCCAACGCATTCACCACAAACACCACCATCATATCCACCGTCAACATATCCAACACAAACACCACCACCATTAGCGCATACGCCAGAATATCCCACACATCCACCAACAACCTATCCTCCACCTGGACACATCATCTCAACAACGGAACTTCCATTCACCTCAGAACCTCAGGCACCAGGAGAATTAATTCAAACAGGTGTTCCTACACATCACACTGATGACCATGACCAAACGGGACAATCAACTCCTCCATCGATAGGAACTGCCACTGATTCCAATGATGTAAAGACAGATACTGAACAAAGTGGTACTGATGAAGATGAAGAACTTAAACATCCACCTCACATTCACGATATTAATGTAGAATGTGCCAAAGACATGATGACTATTAATATTGAATTCAACAGAAGATTTGATGGTGTTATCTACTCGAAAGGCTTTTATGCCAACCCAGACTGCCGATATGTTAATGAGAATTCAGGGGATACTAAATACAGTTTTACAGTGAGTCTCAATAATTGTGGCACTGAGTTTATCAACGCTTTTGATACTCATGGGCAATCTTATTTAGAAAATGTACTTGTTTTACAAAACGAGGCTGGAATTCAAGAAGTTTGGGATACAATCAGAGCTGTGAGATGTCTTTGGGAAGGAAATCTTAACAAAGCACTTTCAGTTGCACTTAGTGTTGGTATGCTTACTCAGGAAATTGTCACATTCAGCGGTGACACTGCCATGGCTAAATTAGACATCCAATTGGGACGTGGACCATTTGCATCACCTGCCAACGGTTTAGTTAAGATTGGAGATACCATGACTCTTGTTGTTTCTGTTACTGGCGATCCAGGTTTCGATATACAAGTCAAGGATTGTCGTGCTAAGGATTCTGAAGGTGATCACTCCGTTGCTCTTACAGATGAGAATGGTTGCGTAGTTAAACCAAAACTGTTTGGTGCATTCCAAAAGACAAGGAACACTGGAAATACCGGTGCTAGTATCATTGCTTATGCATTCTTCAACGCCTTCAAGTTTCCAGACGTTATGGACTTGATGATTGAATGTAATGTTGAGTTGTGCAAGACAGATTGTGAGGTGTGCCCTGATCCAGATCAGAAATTGGAGCCAGGCAGAAGGAGAAGACGTGATCTGAGGAATGGAACGGCACCTGTTCTGGGCGAACCAGTCCGGATGGGTAAAACATTCAGAGTTATCTTACCTGAGGATTTAAGCGAGGGTGAAGAAATTGTTAATGTCAATCAGAGGCAGGTGGTCTGCCTTTCGGTGCACAGTTTTATTGCATCAACTGCCATTTTGATCTCGTTGTTGACCTGCAGTTCGCTCTTCAGTGCGTATCAGTGGCATAAGAATCAACGATTACTAGAAAAGTATTGAATTTGCATTGGGTGAAACTGCAGCAGTGCATTAAAAGTTGACAATGAGTCCAGTAAACATAAATTATTTCAGATTTATTTTTGTATGATCAGACATACTGCCCATAAGAATAAAACAACTATTTATGTATATATAGGATTATTTTATTAATTGTATGTAATGTAATCTTGAAATGTCAAAATAAATATTTTGTAACATACTTTGTTTGGACATTCAGCAAAATGGTACCAAAATTGTGGGTGTTTTACATATACTCAACTCGACACAATGCAACATAGCTTAGTTGTGTACTTAAATCATGATAACCAACTGGACCTGCATCACAATCAGCACATGCAAGATATTTAGTATTTCCCACAGTATTTGAAAATCCTATATTGTCAAATGTAAATTTATCATCCACTTTCCAGAAGGCATTAATGGTTTCCGTTGTTGTTGATGTACTTTTCACATTTTGTGTTGCTATTGGCAGATCAAACTAGAAGTAAAAGTTGTTAAGTTATAGATTTGGTTGAATATATATAGTTATTACAGTTTGTTCTTTGAATTCAGCTGATGAAGGTCTTAATATAACAGAGGTACAGTATTTGCACTTAATTGTTCTTGCATTCTTCCCATCGGAAACTTCAGAAGCGTAGGAATCACACATTTTGTAATTTTATATTGAGATTCATAAATTGTATTATGAAATTAATTATTACGCAGAGTACTTTAATATACTTTCCACAAATTTTTGTACCGGGTTTACCGAGTATTCTGTTTCCAATCAGCTGTCGAAGACTAGGTTAAAGGGCTTCCTGTTTTTTTTTTCTAATTCATCATTTGGAGTATTATTTATAGCCCTAATTAATTAATACTCGTATAATCGTATCTTATAACTATTGTTTTCATAGTATACTGTAATATATATTAAGATTTACTTTGGCCTGTTCTGCAAAAAACAAGATTATTTTAATTTATTTTAATTTAATATAGGCAACTACACAAACAAAATTCATTAATTACTAAATAATATTGATTCTGTCGATAAGATTTCGCTTTAACACTTGCTAATATGAAACACTTCGTAACTACACTCAACAATACTCTAAACTATATTTTGAGATTTTTTGTCATCACATATGTAAGATACAATATCAAAACATTGCGTTGCGATTTTGTTGTTTACATCAGTGCGCACCGATGTTATGCTTAGTTATTTGTTGACTGTCGTTCGGTGCGCGTAGAAATTTGTAATGTGCTTTCAATTTCATACAATATAGTGGAGTAATTATATAATATTAAAGTGTACCTAGGGTTTACATAAAATGAAAACGGAATTCAACGTTTTCAATTTGCCGTCGGACAACTACCACTTCGACCAGGTCGAAAAGGGCTTATTATAAACAATTGTATTTATTGCTATGTCTTGTGTAATTCAATTAAAACTGTTCAAGTGTGTTGCTTAAATTATACAGTTGGATGTTAATTTTTTTACTCGCCGGATCTTGCTTATATAAATTATGTAGTTGTACGGAAGGGTTTAGGTTTCAATTAAATCATGTAGATTGTTGATCATTGTAGATATTTGATCTGAATTTTTATTAGTGTTGTAGAAAATTGGTTGCTTTAGGATGCGTAAATATCTAAATAATATGTATTTTATTTATATGCGTGTTGCGGTAAGTGGAGTGTGGTGTAGTAGTTCTGGTGACTGCTCCTCACCTGGGAGGTCCGGGTTCGATTCCCGGCTGAGAGGATTCTTCACTCATCTCCAAAAAGGGGGGAAGAATGTTGTAGGAAGTTGTTTGTTGAATTATAGTTAATTCAATTATTGTTAATTGGTGTTTTTCAATAAAATATTTCTTTTCTTAATTTCTTTGTTTCTTGTAGTTCTTTTTTTGATTATTATTTCAGGTATTATTGTTTTAGATTGTTTTAAATTTATATCAATTTAACAAAAGCAACTTTTCAAGCGAAATTCAAAAATAAATTATTATATTGGAAAATAATACTCAGTTAATATTTTCCAAGTTACTTATTCATTCAAAGAATAGTCAAGAGAGGGGGGTAATTTTCTTCTCAGTCTGAATTGATTATGTTACAATATATAAGTACGAATCCTGGAGGATTTCCGCGATCCCAAGAGCGGGGCTGGGCCGGGGGCAATGCGGCGAAATGTAGTTTTAATATTGCCGAAGATTTTTTGGACTGTCTTTGAACGACACGTGCATAAAAAATCAAAAATCCGGCGTCCCCCTATCTCGAGGAGGGCACCTTCTTCTTCTTATGTCGTACCCTTATATTAATTCTATTTTTCTTTATTTTTCGGACTTATTATTTATTACCGGACTTCTCCAAGTTTAATTTATATACGAACTTATAGTTGTTAACATGATTGTTTATTTATTCTCCTCGTTTGAATTTCGAATGTATTTTTAATTTACACGTAACTCAGATTCATTTGAATTTAGTCGAAAAGTTTCCCCAGCTTTCTTGAGAATCGAACCCGGGACCCCACGGTTCTCAACAGAGGGTGCAGACCTATACACCAACGGGCCTCCACAGCCGAGGAGAGTGATCGGATGTATTTATCTACATTAATAATCGACACACATAAATAAATATTTGTTTTCACATTGAGTGGCTTTTAACATCTGTAATATTAAAGAACTATAATCATGTTGATATACATCTTCATCTCTTCATAATTAATTTATTGCATATTTTACAATGCAGTGAATTAAAAAAAAAACAAAGAATAATCTTGCATATTAAAAATGGTAAGTACACTATCATCAAATACAAAGCTGTATATAAATAACATTTACGGCACACAATATATTACAAGAAATGACCTAAAATCACTCGACTGTGTCTACACCTTCTTCTAGCCTGACAATAGTGATAGGAGTAAGCATTGGATTGCAAATTCTACACAACAATCAATTTGCTGTAAGATATTAATTCCGCGTGTTACAATTCTATGAGTAATATCTAGCGAATATTTACAGGTCGTCAATAAAATACAATTATTCACAATAATTGTAACGTGCTAAATCCTATTTTTACAAAATAATACAATAAAATATAAAACAAATACAGCATTAACAACATTTATATAATAATATATTATAGTATTTATAAAGTAGAAGCACACAATTGCTTCAAATAGAATGATCAAGAACAGTTTACAGTCACCATTTTAACAATCATTTGTTCATCTAATTTAACCAACTTGCTAAAGACTGTTGAATAGATAAGTGATATGGCACATTACAAAAAAAACCTCTTTACTACCAGGTCAAACAAGCACAATATCTTAAAGTTTTGTTGTCGCTTGTAACTTTACATAGCGATTGTGTTGCTGTTCGTCGTCTAGTTCCGGCGGAAGGAAACACTGATGCGTTGTAAGTTTCGGCCGCAAGAGAACTTTTCTTACGCCCCAGATTAGAGCAATGACCATCAAGCTAAGTAACAGAAAGATTGACACAAAGGCAAGGTCCAGCGTCGAGAATCTTCGCGCTTCGACATGTTTGAACACAGTGATGCAACGCGGTTTCAAAGTTGGATCCAATGTTGGACCTGGCAAGATTATATTCGCACATACTCTGTAAGGACCTTCGTGTAGACCAACATACGTATATCTTGGTTTTGTGCAGTTAATCCTACGTTGAGTTAATAAAGAACCCTGTTCAAGAATTGCAATGTTAATCTCACATTGATTCTGTGTTTGCGTCATTTGTGGTGGTGGGTAGATGTTAAGTTGAATGCTAAGCTGACCATTATAGGACAAATTAGCTTGGATTGCTAAAACCCTTGGGAATTTACTGTTTGTTGTGGCGATGTCAGTTCGTGGAAGTACACGTCCATTTTGTACTAATGGTAGAACATCTGAACAACCAAGGACAAGCGACAAGTCATCCGCCTGTTGCTTGGCTTCTAGTAAAACAACACAGTAACGATATCGATGCCCTGGTTGTAGATGCGATGAGGTTGGGACAGTTACCCGTAGGCTTTTAGGATTCTTCACTTGACTTGAGTTACATTTTAAGGGGTTTGATTCGAGGAGAACTTCTGCTTGTCCTGCTTCCTCGTAAACAAATATTGCGTCGCATGTGTATGGCACAGCCGCGTCTTCCACACTCCATTCTAAAATAACATTAGACCCATCGTAATTAAAGGTCTCTAGGTTGATCCTCGCCTCAATTGGGGCTTCAATTACACCGTTGATCTCATCGTCTTCCCCACAAACTAAATCCTTAACGGACACATTTGCAAGAAGGCCATTTTCTAAGCTTGGGGGCGTTGCACAAACTGGCGAATTTTTATCTTCCACACTAAGTATTGAGCTTAATAACCACACAGCAAATTCAGTTAAACTACAATCACAGTTCAATGGATTGTCACTTAATGTTAATCGTTTGAGAACTGTGGTGTTCTTCAGTGCGTCACTAGCTACAATGGAAATGTCATTATCATCAAGTCGCAAGTCTTCCAATGATTTCAATGGAAGGATTAGGTCAGCTGTTAAAGCTCGTAGAAAATTATGTCGGAGGTCCAACTCGATTAAATTGACTAGGTGTGCAAGTGATGCCCCAGACACGGCAACAATGCGATTGTGGGCTAGGTCCAAGTAGACCAAGCCGCTTAACTGGCTAAATGCATTATCCTCCAACACGTCGATTTGATTGTGATGCAATGAAAGCGTCGTGAGATTAGGTAATCCCATAAGGGCGTCTTTCTTAATGCTGCTCAGTGTGTTATGGCCAAGTTGGAGGTCACTCAGGGATTCCATTGAAGGAAAGGTGTGCGGTCCCAAAGGTCCCAATAGTGAATTTCCTGATAGTTCCAGCTCCTCGATGGTTGGCAAGGAGTCCAACGCGGCAATCGCGTAAACAGTAAGTTGATTTCCTCTTAACCTCAAGATACGAAGTTGAGGGAGGTCGTCGAAAGCATTAGAAGCTATTTTCGTAATGATATTGTCACTTAATTCGATAAAGGACAAGTTCTGAAGACCCTGTAATACAAGCAATTAGTTCATTAGTTCGTTGCTACTTGTACGTGTTACTACGCACTTTGAAAGACTCCGCGTCAACAAACTTCATTTTGTTGCTAGACAGGTCCAAACGATCCAATTCTGGTAAACTCCTTAGCGCTAACGTCGGAACGTTGGTAAGTTTGTTATTGGGCAGACCTAAAGCCTGTAGAGGAGATGCTAGGCCTTGGAACGCCGTATGATGTACCTCTTTGATTTCCCCAGAGGAGATGACAAGGCCGTGGAGCGCAACGCCTTGCAGAAGTGGACCTGGGAGAGACGTCATGTTCTGGATCGTGCAGTCAAGAAGAGACACGGCTGGATCATTTCTCAGTGACCGTAATTTTTTACCTGTTGACGAAAGTAATAAAATAATTTTGTGAAACAAGTTTTAAACTTTGTTAGTTTTCTATTTACCAATGATTTGCATGCCTCCGCGACTCCCAGAACACCGCAGCGTATGCGGCATGTCACAACTACATTCCACGAGCGGTTGTTGTGTGATTTCCGGACAGGTCCACGCTTCCGGCTGGTGGGTGCTGGAGAACGATGGTATTAGCGGTGCAGGCGCTGGAATTGCCAGCGTGCCACACCACCAACACCAACCACATACCAACAGCAATGGCAACCACCGCATTCCCATATCCGTGCTGCGAAGCATTCCGATGGTGTTGGCACCTTACTGAAGCTGCAACAATCCGATAGGAAGACGAAGTTAGCAACGCTATTGTCACGCAAGGGAAAGTAATTAGTAAACAAGGTATTTTAATAAATCAGAAAAAGTTTAGCTTTCCAGTTTTCTACACGAGGTGCTGTGTCAACGACAAACGATAATGTTCTGCACGATTTTCGTACAGAAGAGCAAATTTTAACAGCAGCATGCATATGCAATTTCATTGAAATTTGCGAATTTTGTCTAGGCTGTAATTGTAGCTGCGGGCCAGATTAATACACGAGTGGAACGCATACGACAAGCTGGAATTGCTGCAAATTATTCCCGAAACCAGTAAGAATTAATTTCGACTTCATTTTGACGGATATGCGAAGGTATTACTTCAATTATGCGGATTATTTCAATGTTCACTGTACAAACAACAACTGAGAAATGCGAAGCGTATTATGAGTTCGATTAGAGCTAAGGAATTTGTGACCTATATAAGAAATATTTGGTTGGGAGTTTATTTATCCAGGCATGGCACTAAATAAGTAATTCGATATTTTCCGTGCAATATAATAAGTGACTCAAATTTAGTATTAGCAGTTAGTGTTTAATTCCGCAAAAATTTGTCCATCTGCAAAATAAATTCACTTATTTTTAGTTGAGGAATTGGTTTACTTTGGAATACAGAACTTTTATGACGCAATTTCCCTTTTTATCAATTTGAAAAGTGTGTTTTTTGTTTTATATTTTTTATCGCCGTCACACCCGAAAATTGCCCCAAAACGCGATATGCCCCAGAACACTCGGTTTGTAGGAAACAATAGGAATGTTATTTATGTGAAAATGTGCTTTCTGACATCTCTTTACTGTAATAAGTCATATTTCCTGCAACCATCCGCTGCTTATCGCAGGATGGAGGAGTTATGTACCTCGGACTGAGCTATTGGAATTCCTTACGTTCATATATTTCGAGCTGTTGAATGTTTTTACGATCGCTTAAGAAAAATCCAACGAATGCATGCTTTATTTCTTAGTTTTTGCTGCTTTCTAATAGTGCTTTGCACATTTGAAAAATATTTGGTTTTATTGTCTATTTCGAGAGTATGTCTATTATTGAAAGAGAATTAAATTCTTTCCACCAAAAAAAAAAAAAAAGCAAAATAAGAAGTTTCAGATGTTGTGTGTTATTTTTCTACATTAAATTCATGCAAATTGAAATTGGAACTCATGTCCAAGTATATTAACAACTTGGACATGATGGTAAAACTAGACCCATGTTGAGAGGAAATGAAGGAAGCGAGAGCGCAATTTGTATCTGCCTGAGGAAATTTGAGCACAACACACAATATGTAGCCCCATCGGCTAGTAATAATCTAATAACTCAAGGAAACAATGAAATTTAATTGCTTCATGAAGCGCAGCTACGGTGGCAAGTGAACAATAACTTATTGTTAACCATGTCTATCGAGGTATGATTACAAATTATTATGATCAAAAATGACAATCCATTAATGACATTCCAAAAAGGATTATTACTCCGTATAACAATACTAATTCCGGTAGTTGTGCGATGATATTGAAGTTCAAATTGATTTTCAATTATAAGAAAAATCCAGCAGTATTACAGTACTTGCTCATATATAACGCTTCAACTGCTGAGTAAAAAGCAAAATCGCCAGGATTATCCGAAATGTCGCATTTTACCCGGAATGTAGTAAACGAACAAAAACCACGCTTCAACAAATTCTATTCAAGTGGTGAGGATGGCGAGGGTTAAAAGAGGAGCAAATCAAGAATGATGAGTGGAAGCGGCAGCTGTATTTGCACGTTCTACTGCGGTTGTGATCCTGTATTTGGAGAAATGCAATCTGCACGATTTTCCCCTATAGATTAAGGACCGATCATTTATTTTGGTCTCGCTGTAGTATTGAAAATCAGAATACAAATAAAAAGTGATGCTGCAGCGTTGTAAATTAGAATTCTTGTTAAATATAACATATTAACGATACTTTAAACATTTTTATTAATAAATTCACTATTCCCTAAAACGCAAATAAAAAAAATTCAAATTGAATTTAAGAAATGTCCACCATTAGTTCAAGTTTACAAATAAATTTCTAAACTGTACAATAAGTCTAAATTAAAATTCAAATGCGATAGACTTGTATTAATGAATATCAAGTGACTTTCAAATTGATAGCCCTCGTTCGGAGAATACAATTGAAACAAAGACAATAAACAACGCGACAAAGTGGAAATACATGGAAATGAATTGAAATCACTCGGGATTATATAACAAACACATACTCGCAATCTAATTTGGCAATACCAGACAATTCTAAACTTGGCAACCATTCCATGGTAATCAATCGAACGATAAGTGGCACATCAGTGCATTACCATACATTCGCAGTGTTTGCCCACGATCGACACGTGTGCACGTGGGTGGGCGTAACGAATTGTGCGCAATCCAATACCAAATGTTTGGTACGCACACGGAATGTGAAAGGAATTGACAAAAACCACAGCAAAACATCGAATTTGAATTGAGGTCTAGTTTAGGTACAAGTAAGGACAATGTAACCAGTGTAACGTGATGAACTCGTCAATGAAGGTATAATTTAATTCGGAGGTAAATGGTGAGCATCCTAAACAACAAGTTACTAAATGCCAAATCCAACAATCTCTATTTTTCTCTAGCATTTTCCCCTTCATCATAGACCATTTTCAGTCAAAGCAAAAAATCTTAAAAAGCACATTGAATGTCTAGATGTTCAATCTCCAACTGAAAATGTCTCTCTACTCCAAGTGTAGAGCTGAAACATCTGACAGTATCATTGGGAAACTCAATTCATGTTTGATGTAGATCAAGAGAATATTTTCACGTTTCATGATTTCCAAGTGAAACACCATCATCGCGATACGAACGCGCTAAACGCTCTCCATATGTTTGATACACTAGAAAACATTACCGCACAGTCAAGTGTGGAAAATGTCTGGATAATGTTCATAGCACAAACACTTCTCTCAAGCAGCATCAACGAGTAAACTCAGCAAAACATCAAACCATCTGGGCGAACGGTAGATCCAGCACGACACAAACCAAAATGTAAATAGAAGCAATGTTGAACAATACGCGACGAGATTCAAACGCGAAGCAATTTGATAACGAATTCGTAATGGCAAACTGGCAACAATTGCAACATATTTGCCACATTTGCAATATTTGCATGCGCCGCATTTGGACAATGCAGCAATGCTCGGGCGTTAAACGGCATATAAGCTGAATTGCATTCAATTGCGTTAACATCGGCATCACATCGGTGATCCGGCGAAGCAACGGTTTCAGCATTGCGGAAAGTATGAAGCTGGTTGCGCCAGATATGGCATTGCTAAGCCATTTCTAACATATGTATACATTTATACCTCGTTTACTTGTTGCACAGTGCGAATCTATTCGAAATTCTTAAGTGCTAACACTAAACTGTGCCTCGTATACATAAAAAGTTGATAAGTCGAATAAACGTAATTGAATTAACACATTACTTCACAAATTAACAGCGACAACGCGCCATCTTTTTTTAGAATTGTACTCAATGCTGATTATATTATGCTTCACTGTTAATTCGATAGTTTCAATGCGCATTCATTATACAGTGTTGTACAGTGTAGAATGACATTAATCTGCAGCTGACCAGCAAACAATCGCGAAAAAATCCAGTTGTTGATACGACATTTGTGCAAATGTCATTTGGTAGATTCGCCGACATGTTTGCATTATTCAACAAAGCACTCCATTCAACTCCATCCTTGCTATGGAATATTCTCCCTTAATCTATACATCGTCCTTCTGGCCCTTATTCTCTTTAGTCCACAAATAAAACAATATAACAGAAAAGTAATAATTTCATTCGAAAAATGAACAGTACCATAACCTAAAACCAATGACAACCTTTCAGCTGCCTTTCAGGTGAATTAGAAACATTGGAAATGTTTGAAACAAATAAAAGAAGTGCCGTTAGATACATTGTACAATGTAGCCAACGTTTTGTTTTAGTTTATTTTACTTTTGTTTTGTGTTGTATTCTTTTGTTTGAATGCCGTTAATGTACAGTTGCGCCCAGTTAAACGCTTATCACGTTTGTTGCCTATTGTAATCATTGTGATGCGGAGATGTCGGTGATGTTTTTTGAATTGAATACGCTCACACCGATGGCTTTTGTCTTCCGGATATTCAGGCATGTTGTATTAACTCTTGATTTTAGCACACGGGCATGGCGGTAGCTTGGGAGCGTCCTTTGCAATTTCGCTCCCAACCAGCCCAGTCCTGCCAGCCCTTTTCCTCGAGAACTTTTACGGCGCATTGATAATCGTCACTTATATCGTCGTTAATGAAATCTACAAATTCACATTCATCAAGATCAATAAACACTAACGTACTCAATTAGATTTTAAATTACTTTCACATTTTGTATTGCATCTTCCTCCTTTAGCTTTATTATCGCAATATATGCGATCATTAAGCTGGAATTAATTGATTAGATGTAAATTACTTGGAAATAAAATTGGTTAACATGAAACAACGCAACTTGACGCCTTGGACACGTGTTTAACAATCTCTGAATGCATTTTCTTGTATTGTTTCTAATTCTCCATATGAAGAAATTTAAATGAATTTTCTTCACGCTAGTTTCCCCCTTGATGATGTGACTTTTAATGCATAAATATTCAGTTGGTGTCTGCCTACACAGCCTGCGCCACACACAGCCGCCATAAATGTAAAGCGTAAATAAATAATTATTAAACGAATAATGACGAAACGATGTTGGAGTTAATCCGTGCACCTCTTGCATGACGCGTATGAGTTGTGTACGAGATCAGCCGCGATGAAATGATATGCAAATGCGATTCGTTAGTTGAGTTATAAATGCCGTAAACAACGTGAACAAATGCACAACGTGCTTGGACCACAATGGCCGCGATTGCAGCGAAACAATATGCGTGGGGTCAGACAATACTTAATAATTCTGTATGAATTTGAATAAACATGGATTAGAGGCAACGAAAGTTCTAAGTAAAATAGTGTTAATAAATTGTAAACTGAATGGTTTCGGTTTTTTTAGAAGAGAACATGTACGTGAGTATTATCAAAAGATGCGCACGTGCAAAAGGGTAAAACTGGAAGTAGTACTCTAGTATATCTGTTGTCATTGTCTTCAAAATCGCTTTTTTGTGTTTTCACCGGGGGGAATTTAAGCTAAGCATCCAGGCGTCATAAAGACACGTACGCCACGTTTATCTCGAAGTTATGCTTCTTTCTCTCAATTTCTCGTTTTATGTTCATGTTCCTGGTCTTGCTCGTATTCTCGTTTTGTTTTAGTGCATAGTTTTCAGAGACACAGAGGAAATACTAGCTTTTTGGGATGCATTTACCTGAAATAGACCTAGGTTACGTCCGTTTCCTTTGTTATAAATTGCTGAGGTGTTTAGGTAGGATTCACTTCGTACAAGACAGATCCCTCAAAATAAAAAGAAAATTATAAGCCGTCAAAAAGCATACGTAAATAAAACAAATAATGCTTTAATTATAATGAGATCCAAAATAAAAACGACATTTTAGAGAATTACAACTCATATCTTGGATTTTTTATGAAACATTCTAAATATTATGTTTTTAATTTGACTAGAAATAGCTATTTTTCATATTGCATCATTGGTTTTATTTTACCCTCAACAAAGACTGAGTTCCCTTACAATTTCCAACATAACTGCGATGAGCTCCCAATCTCAGCAACTCAGTGAGTAGTCCACATGGTGTAAATTGTTTCCCACTGTTTTCCTCCACTATCACCGTGGACAGCAGCAACACGCCGAACATAATTTTAGTTATCACCCGCATGATAACGTCAACACCGATAACAGTAACAATTGCTTGTTTAACTTCCGATAAATAACTTAACTGACAATCCTACTGCCAACTAAAACACACTAAAATATATAACTTTCTATTTTGTGCCAGTGTTAGTTGAGTATTACACGTTATTCGATAATTGTGCTCATAAATTTGATTACAGTGGTGGTACCGATGTTACCCAACGAGTGTCGGTACGAGCAATGTCAGCACTCAGTATCACGATAGTGAACAAAGTGCGATTGTCATTATCCGTGTTGTTACTGTGCAATTCAATATTGGATTGTGGTTGAAACGAAAAAGCAAATAGTGTGATCCAAGTTGTAAGGTTTTTTTGCAGTAGATTAACCATTTTAATTTAATCACTTCTCGGCATTGGTGGTTCTTTGTTTGGTGTTATTCTATTTATTTTCGTTATAAAGCAAAAGTTTAATTTTGGTTGTTGCCGCGAGGTGTTCAACGTAGTCACGGTGAATTATTTCAAGGTTGATTGTTTTGTTGTGCAAAACATGTAAATCGTGTAATACCGGATGGTATGAAGATGACTTAAATGGTGCTTTACAATTACATGCTACCCGGAAGATGAATAAATGTAAATTATTGTGAATATCACGCTTCCTAAGCATTAATATATTATTTCAAACTACACAATTATTGCCATTAAGTTGCAAAATCAACGTGTTTTTCTAGTTTATTTCACTTTTAACTTTATAAACTATTTCAGTTGACATAGCTTTGCCATTTAGAGACTCTTTTCAATGATAATTTTTATGTGCAATTGTGTTGTCTTTTGAAATGATTTACAACATATTTTAAGAAATCAATAAGAAGCTTTCAAAAATCAAGATCAATCATCTCTATCACAGTATTATAAAAAGAATTCCATAATGACTACTGATTTTATAAATCTATTTATCTAGTTATAAGTGTTTATGTAAATTAAGCAATTTGTTATCAAACTACAGACACAAAAACACCTTATCTACCTCCAACTAGTAAAAAATAAATGTTTTCGTAAACTGCAAAGTATGAAAACATTCATTCATACTTTATTTCTTCATTTCATTTTTTCTATGCCTGCCATTTGCACAGATATTATATGTTATATGTCCTTGAAGTTGCCCACAACAACTTGCAAACTTTCCACTTTTACTACTCTCATGATATCTCTTTAACTCTTCTTTACTTTTTCATTTTACTGGTCCTATTTATCCATTCACTTTTTATAAAAAATTTACCATCACTTGAGTTCTTTCTAAAAATCCATTCATCCATTTCAAGTTCTACAGGAATAATATTTACTAGCTACTAGGCGACTAGACCATTCACTCTGGGTGAACCACCCTTTTGGATAGTTTACTTCATGAACACAAGGCATCTGCATTCGATTTCCTCAGCAATGCACCAATTCCATAAATAAATTTATGAGTGTAGCTAGTCGTACAGCGTAGGATATGAAAAACTTTGCTCGACTTTACTCTCTTTGAATCTTTAAGGCTTCTTAAGTTTACGAAGACATGTGCTTATATGTTTTAAGCTTGGAAGAAAAATAGGTTTCATGTCAGAAACAAAGAAGGTATTTACAGCATGTCAAAGATTTGTATAAATTAAGGAAGAAAATGAACGTGGAAGGGAATATTGAACATTAGAAGGCTTTCAACTGCAGTGGGAATATTTATGCTCTCATTTAACAACTCAACACTTCAATTACAAGACTGTGAAATAAAACCTCGAAGAGAAGAATATATTAGGGCACAGATGTTTTTAACGGAACTTTCATTACTTATGATAATCTATTGTAAAATGCAAGAACATTAATCTTAAGGAATGTTTCAATCCTGAAAACTTCTAAATATGTAATGAAATAGGTCATAGGTCATGCCCACTTAAATTCTGTCCTAGTTTCTGTACCTTAGATCTACAATATTGATGAAAGTTTGCGTGCTAGTATTACAAACTCAACGCCTTACTGTGTTTTGTTAAACTCTGATTGTTTTATGCCACAACCGATTTTAATTTATTTGCCTCCACTCTCATTTAGAAAACCAAATGAAACGTCTTTTCTGATCTTCCACCGCAATTACTCTTAGGGATTTTTGTTTGAATTAAATAGAACATAATCCACCAAGCTTCAAGCAAAATAAGTAAAAACTGCACGAGTTTGTAAGTTGACTAGAAATTCAACTGCAATTGGATAGAAATGTTGTTAAAGATGCTGAAGCAACCTAGGTTCTGTTGATGCCACACTACTCAAACAATTTATTCCTAATAAAGAAAGTAGTCGAGTTTTCAGATTCAAAGCCAACCTAAGAGCGTAGTTCGCTTGAAACTGGGGGTACAATGTGGTACATTTGTCCGTGGTGCTATTTGGGCTTTTGCAGCGGTTGCAAGGCAAGTGAATCGAAAGAACAAAGAAACCTTAGATACATATTGGATGTAAATTGGTAAATTATTCCTGCTTGAAGATGGCATAGACCAGCATAAGAAATTGAATTTCCTTATAATTTGCACACAATTAATTACTTAAAAGCTTAGACGATTAAAAACATCTTATCACTCCTCTTTTCTTAATTATATCCTCTTTGAGTTATATCTCTTCGGTTGTTGATAGCAAGTTTTGTTATGCGTATTCTCCTTCCGTGATTTATACAGATTCCCAGGAAGCGACACGCTTACGGTGCATTTTATGCAATCTACAATAACGGGCCAACTGCCAACCCATTCTCATCCCGGCACCGAGAAGATACGGCGACCATAAACGTCTGCGGCATTTCGCAATACCAGCCAGACTGTTTCATCCTCATACAACTTTTTGCCTGCTGCCTTTTGTGCCTAATCACGAATCGCAAACCGATGCACTCGTTGCCTCACCGAATATGCCCATAAGTAGTGTCGGCCTAATCAAGACCATCCCAGAACGACAACGATACTTGACGATGCCGACGCGTTTAGACACAAAACGGCGTATAATGCCACCATAAAACCACTGGCAATCAGTAACTTGTTCCTCTAATAGGCTTAAGCGCTTTAATGGCGATTGGCGATTGAAAATCTCTGGAGAGTCAACTTATATAGACTGAGAATGTTTGTAATTGGGTTGTACGAGTACAATTTGATGTCAGTTTGGTAGCCCAATGTGGTATGCACGTAAAATCGCTAAGCTCTAAGAATTTATTTGAGTTTTTAGTTTGAAGTGTGCTTATTGTTAGTGATGGGTAATTCAATGTTTTCTTTGTTTAGGTAACAAGAAAGTCATGTTATATTTTGGTGTTTTGGAGGAAAACAAGGAAGAAATTGCAATTTAGCTGGTTTTAACATTGATGTGTAGTTTCACGCGCCTTTTGAGTGTAGCCTTTATGTCCACTCCTCAATAAAAACAAAATGCCTCAGCAAAATCTTTCAAAGCGCAGTCTGCGCTGAGGCGTTGTAGAGGCGTAATGAGGCGTAATTTTGAATTTTTTTTAGATATATTTACCGTGCTCGTTACTTTGTTGATCGGCCAGTTGTGCAGGACTGTAGATTACGCGTCGTAATTTCACACCTCGTAATTTGTGTCAAAGAATTTCTTGAACTTGAATTGCAAGAGCTCAATGTTGCCTTGAACTCTTAATCAACTTATCTACTGGTATCACCTTGTCAACCTATGACTTCATTTCCGATTATATACGAAACTATACTTAATAAATTTCTATGCTTTGTGCTTCTTCGAACTCGCCTAATTGCACTGCTCAACAATTAGCTCTAATTAATACAAGCACATGCACAACGGTCGCATGCAATTTTGCATTTTTTCCCAGCGCATCGGTCCCGCATCAGGTACTATTCATGTTTAAATGTATACTATTTGCATGCATAAAGCTGTCGGAACTTTTATTTTAACTCCATCCGGAGTTACTTATCTGCACAACAGTCCCCTCGTGCATACCTCTTACAACCTGCAACGTGCTGCGGTGCAAATTAATTTACTTGATATTCCAGAATTTGTGAATGACTGGAATGAATCAGTGCAGGAACAGATGTGAATGGCGGATCCAAATAAATATGAATGAATGTGGAGTTATAGGCCATAGCGTCGTGGAAAGTGTGAGTTGCGTGCAACCGGATCGCGTGCGTCGTCAGCGTAAAATCCGTGGAGCGTAAACTTGTTTATTCCTCTAAGCAAGTCTAGGTCTTCATCAAGCAGAGAAATAAAGTTAGATAAGCCACATCCTAAAGCTACGCTAGAGTAATTTATTTCCTTAAGTTAAGCGTTAAGGAAGTAAATCTAAGATGTGAGTTAATATCAAGTTGCTTTAAACAATTTTGATTTTAAAGAACATTTTTCTATTCAGTTTCAATTCTCAGTTTAATCAGTCCCGTCCTAGGAAGTTTAATTTCAAACTATTCATTCACTTTTTCGAGGAGTTATAAAAGCTTAGTTTATTCCCTTTTGTTTCACCTTCCTTTCATGCTAACTTTTCACTCGAAATATAAAACCTTCCTAGGGCCTATTCTCTCTTTCGGTTTTTAATTTACGGATGCCACCGAATTTAATTTAAATAAGCTGGAAAAGCAATACTTTTTCGTCAACTTCATGATAAGTACACTACTTAACCGGTATATAGGAAGTAACTACAAAAATGTATTATTATTACGGCATTATTTTGGTTGCAAAGCGTGAGTTTCAACAATATTCTTTTGTTCTCCAAGTATAATCAATATATGTTCCAGATTTATTACATAACTTTTGAGGTGTAATCCTCGGGAAAAATTTAGAGCTTTGCTGTTTTAACTAGCGGAAAATTGTTGAGAACACCTACCTCCTGCAACAATCGATTGTATATATTTAAAGTGCTCGAGCCTACGTTTCCACCACGGAATATACATTGAAAGCGTTATCGTTCTCAGCAAGTGACAAAACCGCAAATATGACGGCGATATTACGACACTGGCGTGAACGCCAAACAAACAACCTGATACCAAGAACTTTGTGAGAAAAGTCAAAAAGCGAAAATGCGAAACATTTCTTATGTTTGTTTGCCAAACAGATAAAACCATCCAACTGTTTCAAGTATGCAAAAAGATCCTCTTCTAATCGCCATATTTTAAGTATTTATATAAATAATTTATATATATATATATATATGTATATTTTGGTTTATAGCAGTAATACTATGACTATCTTTTTAATCCACTCGCAGTCCTTTGTAAGAGCACAGTGACATATTTTGTGTATTATGTCAGCATGCTGGCAATTACCTCTAGTGCACAGTTTGAACATAAATGGGCAAGCTTAAAGTACAGTCATTTTGACAAAAGTATTATGACTAAGCTTAAAATGTTACTTAAAAAATTATGTTGTTGACAATATGTGCATTTCTGGTTGCATATCGGACGGAAGGTAATTTACGCGAAATTGTTTTGAAAAATCAAGAGATAATCTTGAAGAACATAAAAGTTGTGGACAGTAGATGTTTATGTAAATTTATGTCATGCTAAAGTTTAAATAGTAATTACTTACTGATTAGATATTTTTATATTACAAGATGAAAGAAAAGAGACTGACCTGAAACAAAATGAAACAACATTTTAATTTATAGTTAATGCTTGCTTTTGATTAAGTTTTAGAGAGTAATAAGTAATTTTAATATAATTTAAAAATTAATTAATTTAATCCTTCAAAAGCACCCATTGGTTCTTACGCCATAATTAATTTAGCTTTAAAAACTAATTTAATCAAGTCTAGAACTTTCCAAATTTCCCTTTTTCTCTCCTCACATGACTTGTGCTCAAAGCTATACAACCCCAATGGCCTAATATAATTCAACTACCCATCTCCCTAATTCCTCAGCTCCACATTCCATATCCATCTGCTCTATCTTCCTTTCGAACAACACTCAATTCCTTACAGCTTACATGTAAGAACAAAGCATACAATGTATGATACTAGTTGTTAGGTTGTAAATGGAACTCCTCAAATGCACGAGCATCGTGTAGACTTGTACGTTGTGGGCTTTAGGAGTTAAGAGTAAATTTTGAGAAATTGCGTACGTTCACATTAACTGCGTTATGAGCTCATGCAGGATGTCAGTTCGTTCCATGAGCCTTTTGCGTATTTTGACTGTATCCTGCGCTACTGGAATACATGATGTGGAAAAGTCAGAAGACGAAAGCAGCTTTCAAAGATCCTACTTGGAAGATATAAGGAAACTGTTTGAAATCTGAGCAAATGAACAATGAGTACAGCTTTTATCAAAGAATATTTAATATATGGATCAGAGTAAAAATGTGTAGTTGAGTATAGTATAGTTTCTCCATCTCTAGTTTCTTGTTTTATGAAATTCATTTTAAAATGAATATAGGTGAGATCTAAATTTATTTCTTTGACACCTTCTTTTTATTTATGCATTTTACAAATCTATCCAGTCATTAACAACTCCATCATTCGAGTGATGCAAATAATTGAGATTTATTCAATTCGCACACAGAGAAATGAACGAATAGAGTCGTTAAATGAAGTGATAGTTTTAATGGAGTTAATAAATACAAATTGAAAATAATTGCTAACTGCCTGTAAGCTAAAGTTGTCTTGAAATTGAACGACGCTTCTAGCACTTTGAATTGTAATCTATTGAAATTTAATTTATGTATGCATTTAAGCTCAGAGTTTATTTAACTGAATACGTAAACTCAACTTTCTAGAATTAAGATGCAGAGATAGAAAGATTCTCATTGGGATGGAAATTTCTTGTGCAAATTTTAATTCGAAAGTTCGCATCGCACTTTGCACTTAGCGGTTAGGTTAGTTTCCAACGGTAATCAAGTTCATATTGAAGAAAATGGAATTGTAAGATTCATGATTTTATCACTGCGTTTTTCAATTAAAGTATTACCTCAAGGATAGGCCTGATAATCTTGTCGAATGCAAGTAGATTTAAGTTTGAATTTTACTACTTTTCAAAAAATTTGTATGAAATGAATTTTGAAAATAAAACTTAAGCACAATATTGTATAAAATATTGTTAATTTCCAATTTTCTTCCATACACTAAACTTTTATTTTATCGTATACAGAAAGGGTCGCGAATGACTGGAAAGGATTAGAAATTGTTGAGCGTTGGGTAATATTGCGCTAGGCTGACATAAACTTCAGATTTCCCTTATCGCGCGGACGTGACCTTTTGCCGGCAGCTTCCTCTACGCTTTCAGCAGCAATCCATGAGCTTTCCTTCGACTTTGCAGCTCTCTCACTCGGAAGCTGGTAGAAGTCACAGAAGCGGAGACCTATCCAAGCAGCAGGATTTTTCTAAATGCTCTCAAATAAAATTTAAATCATCTCTTTATTTTAAATAAGCAAAAATATAAAAGAAAATATTGCGGCATGATTGGAGCACAAACTATATTCAAGTGAAGAATATTTTAATTCTGTGAGTAGCAAAGTTAAATTTTATTTGTGTTGGATTAAAATGTTTCTGGTTGAATATTCCATTAAGGGGCGAGAATTGCAACCGTTTTGACATGATTGCAAACACACATGGTTTAACATGTAATGCGGTTTCGGATGATGATGGTTGGTCTCTGCTGGTCGCATTTGCGTTTGCATGCATTAACATTAAAGTAAACCAGAATGGAATTGCACACACAGCAGACAGACGATGTACATGTGTAATTTGTACAACTGACACGGTTATATCACATTAGAAGATTAACTTTAATTAAGTAGTTAGTAATCAAAAAAAAATTGAAAATCAAATTTCAAGTATTGTTTATATTAAAATTGGGTGCTTGAAAGATTAATTTCAAAGTGTTCACCGAGAAAAGCGCCTGTGAATTAACCTGACATATTTCCTAGCTGCCCCATGCCTATATTTGTTGTTTTTTATATTTTAATCAGTACTTCGAGCTTTCCTTGAAGTTAGACTCCTCGGAAAATCTAACTTTACGCAGTTTTTGTTCTTATCAACTTAAAATTATAATTAAATTATGCAAATAATATGATTTCCCTTTGAAATCTATATTAACATACCCTACATTCAATTAAAATTAATTTCAATTAAAACTTAAATTAAATCAAATTAAATAAATAAAACAAGTAACTAAAGTTTTTGCACGTGTCAATGTTGAATTAAAAGCTTCTAAGCTATACTTCACCGCGCTTGATTTTTCTGCCCTCGTTTTTTTTTTGTTTGTATCTAAATGTTTCAGCATGTACATCGGTTTTCCACGCATTAAAACAGAAGAGAAAAGCACCAAGGGTTGCGGACGTAGTGCGTGTTCATCCAGCACAATATTCATATTTAAACTTTTCCATTCGTGACAAGAGCGTCCACTTTTTAGTGCAACTTTAAAAATATTGCCTATTACTGGTTAATCATCATTGAATATTGTAATAGTGCCCTTTTGCATAATACAGCTAATATCAATCAAAACCTAACATGGCGCATCAGATGCAAATTCCAGTTAATTCGGCATGATAAGGCTTCGCTATTCTCTCTGGAGTGACTCAAATTCCTCTCATTGTCAATGTCCTCGATGTCGCATTCGCAATGCGGCGCCGTTTGCATATCTAGAGCTGATCCAGACATCTTTGCATAAGTGCCCGTTGTTATTGTCATCATGTAGGCAGCCAGTCGCGCATTAGTATGCAAACATGCATACAAAATACGGTGGAAAGGAAACTGTTTCCTTTTGGAATACAACCCGCACAACTCGTAATACTAAGATCCAAACAGATTCGTAAATTGTACAGAGGATATCCCACACATAAATAGGAAAAAAATGGGAATTGATAAAGTGGGCAATACGATTATAATCATAATAATCTTATAATAGACAATACTCTAGTTAGAATAGTTGGTATAACTTCAGTGGTGTGTGAAAATAGAGTAATAGATAATATTTGGTTTTTACATATATAGGCAACCAAAAGTACATCTTGTATTAATAATTGTGATTGAAATAAAATATTTAAAAGATTATTTAATATTTACCCAACACATCTACCCTAACATCTAACATTACATTTACATTTTCTTGATTTTTGAGACAAAAATTGAGAGACCTTAAATTAATTATTGTATTTTCTTTGCTTTTAAAACGTCTCTAAAGAAAGAATGTCTCTTAATTTTTATTCCCATTCCGATACCTCGCCAAATTTAAACCTGGAGACAGTTCGCTAAGTTTGCGTGGCCAAGTCCCCAAACAAGCATTTAATAATTCAATATTTTGCCAGGATGAAAAATTAATGCAGTTGCCTTCTTTTCCAGAGCGCAATAGAAAAAGAATCACTAGATTCTGGCAGTTGTGGAATACGTTTGCAGCACGGACTGTTACCCAAAACGTGCCGAAGTTCTCAACAATTTGTGATTTATTTCAGAGCTTGGAATTTGTGATGCACAAGCATAAACGACTAAAACGCAAAGAGTGAAATTAAATGACAAACAAATGTTTGCAATCTCAACAATACAATACTCAACACATCACAAGCAAACAAAAGCTCCAGAATTCAATTCCGTGTTAAATATTAATGATTTCTAAATCTCCATAAAGCTAGAGATAAATATCTGCGTTTGATTAACTCTGTCGCTGATTAACATACAAAGGTTGAAGTATAAATCAATTTAATCTGTGTTTGTTTTCACGCTTTATCGCACCAAATCCATGCATTTGTTTCATGTTCTATGCGTTGCAAGCTTTATATCAATTCGTTAACGAGCTCTCGTAGCTTTTTCGATATAACCACATCCACACATAAGCTTCTTAATGCGTCATTCATTCTCTATTCCTCCTCTGCTCGCTTCGCGGGTGTTTGAAGTTTGTTTGATGTCGCACGATGCGGGCGTTGTTGGTATCCAAGTATCAAACCTATGAGCACGTAGTGTCGTTACTCCACCGACTCCACCTTGCCGACCGATTTAACATCCTGCGCGCAATAAAATTACGTATGCCTACTCTGTTGTCGCGACACATTACGCTTCACGCCTTCTACAACCACATTGTTCAACATCAGGTATGAAAAAAGTGGCGGTCCAACAAACGATGATGGCGCTCGAAATCGAAAATTCGAAACAATTTTATTTCAGGCATAAAAATAAATTCATTGCGACTTAAATTAACTTCTCGGTAGTGTCCCCTGCTTTAAATAAACGAGAGGTGTGACATCGTCGATTCATTGTAGTAATTTTACGAGTGAGAAACATGTTACAATACGGGGGATGGGGGATATAAATAACATGAACGGCTGAATATGGTGTATTTTTGAAGATTGCTGGAAGTTGGATATAAATTGGAAAGATAAACTTTAAATATTGATGGTTACAGAGAAATTTACTTTTGGATTCAAGCAGGAAGAGATATAACATAAGAAGCCATATTTAGACAACCAAAGATACTCATTATATAACACCATCCAAAAATGTTAATTTATGTGCCAGAAGAATTGCATAAGTTGATAAATATAAATATGTTTAGTTGAATTAATCACACTTTCAATAATTAGCAACGTAATTATGAATATCACTCTCCTTGACTATTTATAATCCTACCTAGTTTGCCCTTTTCAACTATCAAAACTGCCTCTTAAGTAATCCCAAAGAGAGAAAAAAAAATGCAGTCTGCATTTAAAGAAATTACAAGGAAACAAAGTTGCCAACATGCACCAAATCTCAGGAATGACGGAGTTCAACCGCACGAAGAATGAATAACGCATTACATTCGTAGGACCTAGAGGCCGTCGAAGAAATGTTTTTTACCCATCCTGAGATGTCCGATGTGGCCGATGATTCCAACTCACGATTTTGAAAAAGCACGTGGGCCTCTTGTTCTCCACGTGAGATGTGTGTGTCCATGTGGATTGCGCGTGGTTCGTTCGCATCTCATGCATACGCCGCCGCTTGTTTGACGCCGTTCCCGAGCGATGTGTGGGCAGGCGGCGTGGACGGACACTCCTAGCTCAAATATGCCGGTAATATATGCATTTTAAACAGACAATCTGTACCAAGCGACGGCATAAGGATGGAAAACGAATGCTCGTCGTTTCAGTCGCGTGACCACGGTCAGAATTTTAACCAACGGCCCCATTCAGTTTATAGTCAAGTGTGTTGTTGGCAATCCTTTCATCGATATAAGATTGCGTGACAGTCTGATTATCTCGGTTAAGTATTAATTAATTAAGTCCTCATTATGTCAAATCAATCAAGATTGTATCTGTTGACTTAACACCTTACCATATATAATAAAATGAAAAATAAATAATAATTTATTTTCTGCGTATACAATATTCAACTAAAGCAGAGAAAAGTATATATTCACCAATGTTTAAGAATGTTTTGATTTTATGATTTTGTTTTATTATGCTGATCAAACTATAACACTTACTTTTTTGTTGATTTTTGCGTGATTAAAGATGCAGTTGTGTTGAAGTTTTATCAACGTAGTGAATCTTAAACACTTCGTAACCACACTCAACAATACTCTGATTTTGTTTAATAAACAGAGAAAAGTTTCTTACATGTTATAATAATCTTGTATTGTTTTAATATTAGGTTTATGCCATTTTTCCCCTTTCGGAAAGGAGACAGAAAAGTTTTTCATTTTGCAGCATCATTAGCAACAATAAGACATAAACGGAATTTAAAGAGCAATCGCAATAAATCGTGTTGAATGGATGTTGTGTGCAAAAAGTGGTCGGAGTATTACGAGTTTACAGACAAAAACGAAAGCTTGAAGTTAATATAAAAATAAGAAATAAAAAGTTTGAATAAACCCAACTAATTCTCAGGTAATGAATCAAATCATAGTTAAATAGCAATTTAGATTTACTTTTATAAACTATTTTTTTTTTTCTAAAACAATCTTAAACACTTTGCTGGCAAGCAAACCCATTCCTCCATAGGCAATATTTGCTTAAATTAAGTTCCTGTTTTCATTGAAAATAAATGCCTAAAACATTTTGGTACATGTGTCAAGTCAACTTCTCGTTAACCCTACTAGGACAGTCGCCAATGGCCCGCAAAATAAACAAGAAGCAAGCCAAAAAGAGAGACAACGCTGAGCAGACATGACGCGTCAAGAGCATTAAAAATTTGCGCACGTACTGCAAGATTGCCTCATTCCATTGTTTTTACCTCTATGTTTATTTTATTCTGTTTATTTCTGAGCTCTTCAGGGAATGATCTTATTCTATAGTCTGCCGCAACCTTTTTAATCGAATGATAGTATTTAATTATTCGCATAAAACTCTATGCAATATCATTTAGCAGATATAATATCCATCTTGATTTAATACAAGTTTTAATTCTGTTTATTAACCAAGAAATGTTCTCCAAGAAAAAAAAGAATCTTTCAACTAAGTGAAAGAAGAAGTGTGTATATGCGACCATGAATTATAGATTAACCATTGTATTGGATTTATGAGAATGATCAGAACGGTGGATACTTTTCAGGATGCAACCGTTCCCATGATACTGATGTTAGTACTGATTTCTGATGTCGAAGCATTCTGATGTTGATCGAAATGGATGAGTTATTAAATGTATTGTGAATCTATAGTATAAAGATAAGTAATAAATATTTCAAGAAGGATACATTAAAATTGTTAAAAAAAAAAAAGAAATACCTTGTATTATCACGCAAATTAACTTTAGTGACTTTATAATCCAATATTGCACTAATTCTAATTGGAACAATTAGATTAGAATTAGACTATATCAATTTCAACTATAGAAAATAATATTAATATCTTGATACAAACTGTCTAAATAATTCCTTCACATCCAAAATAATCCCCTTTTTCATTCTAGCCCATTTTCTTAACACAATGCTTGAGTTTCCAATTTCTTTCATGTTTTTTTCCTTCGGTTTCATTAGAATGTCCTCTCTAAATTTGCTCTCCCTACGATGAAGTAGACAACCCAACTGTTATACCCCCTAATTTGAGACAATCCACTTTACAAGCACATCAGGTAAATTACTCCCAAAATATTTTCCTGCATTCTGCATAATCAAATTAAAACGTTTTATGATTAAAGGATTTATGCAAACTGCTTAGGTAACAGCACAATTCACTTTGTCCCGCACCACTTTAAAACCTTTAGATTTGCCATAAATTGCATTTAAGACCGGAATACGCCCGAGCAGCAAGCTAATCCATATTACACCCAAGTGCCTGCACAAGAACTGTATTAGCATGGAAAATGTAGGTGGATATGAAAATACATAAAGACATAAACCTATTAAGGCCTGCTATCATGGTTAAGGCGGTAGTAGCAGTGGATAGAAAATTACGCATTGAGCTTCTCACAGGGTAAAATAATCGAGATTGAAGCGTATAAAGAATATTGCTAAACCAGCAGCTTACCATATAACAATCTCATAATATTCAAAAAATACCACGATCGTGTTTATGTATAACAGCAATTTTTAAAACCTAACTACTAGTTTATTATCGAATGTTACAAAAATAATGTTTCGAGAATTTATAATTTACCACTAAATTATAGAATTAATATTTAATTCCATTAAGTAATATACAAATAGTTCATACCATTCTAATATTCTTTGTCACCTCTAAAAAGAGAAATATTAATTAATTTCAAACTCGTAGAACACAACTTCAATTAAATTTTTTTACCTCCTCCGCCCACAAACAATTAACGAAGCCAATTCGGTCTAAATTGTGGTTTGAAGAGCAATTGAACCAGCCTCAGAATCAAACATCTACAGTTGGAAATCCGAACGTAGATGGAATTGCCGGTTAAGACCAAGTGGTCCTTGTCGTCGCAATCGGTCCCAATGCGTCGGCGGCATGTGTTGGTGTTTTACGTCCTTTCCATGCTCGCTCGCATGCAACCTGCATGAAATGCCCACTCGATTTGTTTCCGATTCCTACGTACAACCCATGCAACAATACATCACCTCTAGCACACACACACACACAGCATGCACAAATTCACATACGCAGATAAACAGATTGACTGATTTGCCGATGTAGGTTTTGCAGTTGAGATTGTGTTTGCTGCGGGTATGCGAAGATGCCCGCGTAGAGGAAAAGTTCCCACATGTTGATCAAGTGAACTAACATGTAAATGCATTTAGATTGTGTTTTTAAAACGAAGCATTTGATACATCTACAAATATCGTTATTTGTAGATGTATCAAGAAAAATTGGTAATAGTTGTAGGTAAAAGTAAAATAGCTAGAGTGAAGATTTGTCCATGTTTATTTTACTACTTAATTTATTTTTCTTTCTTCAGAAACTCCGAGAACTGAAGACTTTAAATTCAGTCAAAGTAGCCATTGATTTTGATACGTTCCATGGATTCGCTTCGCAACGCATCCGATCTTATCTCATTTTACATTCAAACTGTCTGCATCCCTTTCGCGTCATGTCAAAACTTGCCCATTGCCGTTTCCAAAGTTAAAAACAAGTTTCACAATAAAAGTCACGCCACAAAATGTAAATAAAACTTCCATTATTTATGAAAGGTAATATTTGTTATAACTTCATTCAATAAACCTGATTAAATTTTAACGAAGTGAGAGAGGGCGTTTAAAGAATAAATAATTTGTGGCTGGCATCAAAAAGCAATAAACTTGAAACCCATCTTCAGCCACCTACCTACACTCCACTCAGTTAATTAAGCGCTTCGAAAGCATTTAATTCCGCCTACTGGTATCTTATCGCATTCTCTTTTATTTGAAAATCATTTTAAGCAGCGTGCATGCGCAGTAGTCACAAACCCGAAATCAAAACCACTTGCACAGAGGATATTATTATTTTTTCGTAAAACTTGAATAATTTTCTGCTTTTCCGATACTTTAGCGACACAAACCTATTGCAATCGATTGTTTCAAGTGTATAAAAAATGTTTATTTTTATTCTCCCATGGCGAACATGAATAAATTTCCCTGCCGCGTACGCAGCAATCAATTCCGGCGGATCGTAGACTCGTTTCGAATCATGTATTGTATATAATATTCAGGTGTAGAATATTTTACTCAACGAAAATTGGTATAGACGCCTCCACTGCCGACGCATTCACAACCTCAGAACTTGTTCTCGAAACGCTGGTGGCACTAGTTTTTAGCACAATTTCTTTCTTTTTTGCTTCGTTTAAATAAATTATTTTCTGTCGTTTAAGCGCTGTTGTGTCGCTTGGCGGGGTCTATGCCGACGCCTGCAAATGAACAGAAAACCGAAAAATGTGATAAACATGTAAATATAATAATAATAAAAAAACACGCGGAGTAGAAACGTGAAACAGAATATTAGGAACATCATGAATACGGAACACATTTTCTTCAATGATTATACAACCAATAAGCGAAAGCTGATAAATTTAAAACGCTTTTTCATTATTTATTGCGTATTATATTATTTTCTAGCATAAAACAACATGTTGTACGGTTTAGAATTTTATTACATTCTCTATGAAATTGAAATAAAACATGAAACACTCCAGGATAACAAATAAAAGTTAATTACAGCGAATGCTAACAACATTTTCCCCTGCTGCTTTATGAGCATGGTTAGTTTTAAAATAAATTAAACATGGACAAACAGCTGTTTTATATCTTGTCAATTTGTGTTCGCCAAACATCGCTTATGGAAATTTGCAATCGAGTGCATCGAGTAGAATTAAATTGCATTGTGGACATTAGAGTACTACGCACTAAAACTTTTCACGACTGAGCCGTTACGAGTTTTCCCAATTTTCCAGTAATGTCCCATATTGACGTCGCCATTTTTCCTTCCTAAATTTATCACCTGCCATTGCGGTTAATACAATTCAAATGGCCCATAAAAAGTATTGATTCCTAAATTGATCATAAGAAACTACTAAAAACTTAAGAAAATACCCCTTTCGAACGCATCTCTAATTACTAAAGTCGTTAATAAACTTTTAGTTTTAGGTGAAACCTACGATGTGAAAACAGGATGGTGATTTAGAAACTTTTACATGGATGCACAAACTATTGTTGCCAACTTGGCTAACGTGCCCAAACTTTACGCAATTTTAACACAATATAATAAACGAAAGGTGATCACATCAACGCCAACGACTCTTCACGAAATCTAAAATTAAAATTCACATTTGCTGCTCGAAGTCGTCGCTAGTCTTCAAAATTGAACAAAGTTGACAACTAATTACCAACTCCGAATGTGAAGTTAAAAATGACGCATTAGTGTTAATTTGCATTCACAATACGCCAGTAACTTACGCACCCCTACTTACGACACACATTAGAGTGTGGGATTGTTGCTAATATCGATTGCTGTAACAGGTGCTAAGATTAAATTACCTATTAAATTGATAGAAAACATAAAATCAAGAGAAATTAAATTACATTTACTGCACGCATGTAATTTATCCATAGCATTTGCAGGTAATTTCAATTAGAAAACTGCTCTCAATGTGAGAAAATGTCGCTGAAAGCCCACGTCTAGAGCGTAACTTATTAACGTTTATTGCTCCGCAAACAATTCGCCTCCAACTAGATATAAGTGGTTCAAAATGGAGGAGTATGTGCAATACACATCGTTTAAGAACTCCTAACGATGTGTATTGTAGAAAACTCTAAACATTGCCAAAGACCAAAGATGAACAAACTCGGCTAACTTGGTAAATAAGCAATTTAACACAAGTTGTGTTAACTTCATTCGAGGTAGCTAAATCAGCCAAGTCCGATGTAACGAACTAGTATGATGCCATCGAGCAACAAACACGTACGTGTTCATTGTCGATTTTCAACTGTGCGCAACACGCGTGTGGGCAGCAGCTAACAGCAGCTTAACTAAAGTCGACTTAACAACAGCAGCTGGAATTGTCCGGATCGAAACGAAACAACGCTGATAAAATAAATGCAAATTAAATAACTAACAGCAAGATAACTTTGATGAGAGATGCAGACGCAATGGTGTTGCACCGGTTGCTTGAAATTAATTGAAATAAATTGATTTAAATTTATTTCCGCTCATTTCTAGCGAAGAATATTAGGTTGAAGCTTACTGTTGTTCTAGCGTTTGTTAAGAATTTTGTTGCTGATTGTGCTTAGTTTGAGTTTGAGGAAAATACTCAGCACAGCTTGCTTGTATGAGAAACTTGGTTGGACTAATTCAGTTCATGATGTCTTCGCGTGCCGTATAAGAAATACTTGTTTTTCATGTAAACAATACATTTGGTGCGCACAATACGGTGTTGTTTTATCGTATTATAATTTTTATCATAATCTGATATTGCATCACATTCAATGCAAAGCGATATGGAGAAGGAATAGACATTTGGCTTCAGAACGAAAATTGCAGTTGAGAAAATGTGATAGATAAATCAAAATATATGTTACAAAATAAATCAATACTAATTTTAAAGAAACTTTAAACGATAACAGTCGGTATAGTATCGTTTTGGGCATAAATCCCAGAGTACATCTTGCTAGCCCTAATGGTTTTCTCGGTACAGCTAATTTACCGACGTATATTTTGCAAGTAATAAATTAAATATTAGTCAATTTCAGAATTAATTTATGTGTAAATGTACAATTTAAGAACTTTATTCATAAAAAAAAAAAACAGAAATAAACTTTTAAAAATAAATCAAAGTTTTGCAACCTTCTTTGTTCTATAACCACCACTCATTCTCTTGCTTAATATAAATTAAGTGTTAATTTTGTTACATATTCCGCTTGTGAATTTAAAGCAATTTTGCTTCCTTCCCTTCCATACGCCTTGTAAGCAATATGCAAATATATCTCGATATCGATAGCAATATATCTCCAATATGCGGTCTATTGGTGTTTATTAAGAGATAGAGATGATCATAAACCGTGCTAGACTATATTCCCCAATGTGTCTACTGCACCCGCCTGCAATGAACATTCAACTGTAGTTTGCGCTCCTTAGGCCGGTTCAATATATTTTGCACAATCACATAACACCAGCAGTTAATTCGCGCCATACCTTACAATTGCCCTCTAATGGATGTGCCCACAATGCACACGTAAATGCATTTCTGCAATAAAGTCATCGAAAGCACGCTTGCTGCATTGATTTATCTCAACCTTTCATTGAATTATTACTATATGCAACTTTACATGTATTATACTCATTTCAAATTATACATGTCAAGTCTTGATATTAATTGACTAAAATTTTTATTAGCTTTTGTTGTCTTTGGTGTAACAATGTACGTAAGGTAGGTAATAAGTTGGTAAAGCGCACAAAATTGCGCTTTTAAATTTATTTCTTTTTTATGAATGCTACTTTAAATTACAAAAAGATGGCTTGCAGATAAATAGTAGTCTGACCGGGCGTGAGGTAAATTTATGTATTTTGTTGCATAAATTTTGCCGCTGGACAAAATGTCTACGTAAGCGGATATCGACTGAATATTCTTTTGGCGAAGCGAAACACAAGCAGGGCAGGTATCACAATATAACAAAAAATGTCAAAAGTTAATTTATTTCTCAATGGGTTTTTTAAAATACGTTTAAAATTCAATTATTTTTTGTATATATCAATAAATTCCTGTTTTGAATGAACTGACCGAATTTCCAACGACTAAAAGATGATATTATGCTTAAAAAAATTTTCAATTATAATGCATAAATTGGCTAATATCGAAAACTGAAAGATATCACTCAACTTGAGTTTGAGGTGAAGTGCTATAAGTGCTATAAGCAAGCTACTTGGTTGTTATTGTGCGAGTTTTTGGGAGCATAATGCAGACCCAGTTTACTTTAAGTCAAGATGCAAGTCTAGATCACAGCGCATCTCGTTTGTTTTGTTTCGAAAACGTAAACAACTCCCCTTGTTGCTGGCCACGAATCTAGCCACATATTCGAAA
Source organism: Diploeciton nevermanni (assembly GCA_027575565.1). Taxonomy (NCBI): domain Eukaryota; kingdom Metazoa; phylum Arthropoda; class Insecta; order Coleoptera; family Staphylinidae; genus Diploeciton; species Diploeciton nevermanni. Next base: position 87,996 of record JAODIE010024899.1, read on the forward strand.
CTTCTCCCAACAACCTATCTGTACCACTGCATCTAATATTTTACAAAATTGCAACATTCAATCACGTTGAACCATGATAACGAAATAATCACTTTTAATAAATTTTCTAATTAAAATTGGCCCACAATTTCATAAAAAACGACTTTCTGAATTTAATATGTCAATCGAGAAGCATTAAACACTTTTTTATTTCCACCGCAATGATAATGTCTGCAATCTCGTAAACAATACATCCAACCTGCTCACATGACGTATAAGAAATCGAACTTCATACAATATACAACACCCGAGGATCACCTTACCAAACTAACTTTACCCTTTCCAGCACAACCATCTCTTATCTAGGTCATACCTGTCAGAACAATTAAAACACTGAATACAAAGATTAAAAACATGATTTAACCTCTCAAACTACTACCTTGAGAAAAGAATTTATTCTTCAATTATGCATACTTATATATTATTAAGGTTTTTCATGTAATCGAAAGGTCAACTCTTATTTTATGTACTTCTAGAGGTAGTCTTTCCAGAGGTAGTACACAACTAGGAAATTTATATGTAACTTGAAACGATCGAATGTGGAATAGTGGAAACTACGTTGTACTCTGAGCAAACATTATGGTTCATTCATGATTCATGATTCAGTCGAAACCATATTATTCATATGCACATAAAAGTATGAACATGAATGAATTTACCTGCTCGTAAACTTTGCAATGTGCAATATACAATAAGCTCAGTGTTGGTGCACTGCTAGTTATCGAAGCAAGAATATGTTAATCACAGTTCTCCAACTGATAGTGCGGTCAGATTAGGTTACCTCACCTAAATTATAGAATGACAAGGAAACAAACAAATTCCATTTCTATGTCACTATGTCACCAATTGTGATATAGTTGTTATCCACACAATTACCCCAAGCTACAATAATAATCTACCAACAATCGATTGAAATACCGCGTGATCTAATGGCCCGTTTACGTCTGCTTTTCCTTGTGAATAAAATTCACCGAACACGCATCCGGAGGCAGTATAAGTGCATCGCATCCGCATACGGCCGGCACTCGATATTTCGAAAATAACCACCACGTGCCCCGCATTTACATTTCACAGCATCGCCAGTGCGTTTATTACATTATTCAACGCGCGCGCCACGAAATTACTGTTATTAACACACTGATGTTGCGTGTGTGCGTTTCGCCCACGCGAAAAATTTCAATATTGGGCTGGAAAGGCAGTAGCCTTGCATAATACAAACTTTCCAAAGTTTTCTACACATCTACTGAACGTACGTATTATTATTATTATTATTCATTAATTTAAACTAATTATGTTTGTGGTAAGGGTGGAATTTTTTGGTACCGCGCCGTGTAACGAAAACATTATCAAGGTAATTGATTAATTAGCATTTTACCTTTATTGTTGCAGATGAGATTCTCGCCTGATGAGCATACTCCACACTTGTCCATGCATTCCATCGATTAACAACATTTTCTTCACTTTGCGAGATAGTATATGCACTATTTATCACTAATTGTCACTTTGTAATTCACTACATAACGAAAAGGAATCAAGCCTAAAGAAAGCAATTCAATTTCTTTCAATTCCTTAACAAATATCCACTGTCTAAATTATATTAAGTTCACTATCAGTCAAGAAAATATTTCTCGAACGATAAAAATACCTCTGCTAATTTAATCTTATAGCGGCTTTGAATCTCCACGCGCGTCTATTCTTATCACCTGCTGTGCCCCGACAAGTCCGTCTCGCGCGGAACGCGGCGTGCGACTGTCGCAGGTCCTGCAGGCAGTGTGGTAGAAGAAACGGTGTGCGCACATGTACCACGCACACTGAGCTGCAGTTTCGGACACAACAAACAACACAGGTAGACGCCAGGAAAGGTGGAGAATAAATAAGAATCCGTTGTGCGTTGGACGAGCGGACACACATGAATTAATGCACGGAACTCAAACGACTCAAAAGTCGACGTGGGCGCACTTTAAATAACCGACAATGAACCCAATCGTCCCAATGGCCACAATCACAAATATAAAATGATCGAAACAACTCTACTTGACTTGCGTAGTCCGCAGTGAGGCAGAGAATGCGACTAACAAGTACCTAAATTATTAATTTACTGCCTGATTATTTACCAGTACATTAATCAATATGATGTGACAAGTTGATTGATTCGCACACGTGGCTACGTTTGGTTGCAGCTCATTCATTATTTATTATCTTCTGTTGGAGTTAATATAAAGGTGGTTTAAACATAGGTGTTGAAATGATGAACTAAATCATGGAAAATGTCCAGGTTTGCACTTTAAATTAAAAATTGAAAGCTGAAAATTGACAGCTGTTTGCATTCACAAATTAAATTTATTCAAGCGTAATACACTTTTAATTGGTAATTATTGAGTTTGTTTATATTCGATCTTCTTTAAAATTGCAATCGGTGAATAAGTTTGAAATCACATTATTCCCACATTGAATTAAATCAAATACCATCAAAACCTATCAATTAGTTAATATAACATTGTATTTATCTTTATTAGCATGTACATTCAAATTTACTTCAAATGCTATACATAATCTCTTGACATGTTAAACCTAAACTATTCAAAACAAGATTTACTTTCAATAGGTGACTATTAAAAACCTTACTCAGTCTTAAGCTTCTCTCTGCTGCTTTTTACTATATTATTTCTCTTTCACAGTCTTCCCAATCTTTTCAACATTCGTTTTGTTTCTGCTAAACGTTTCCCCTTTAACACCACGGGCACATCCTGCCCGTAGCTAAACGTTTTCATAAGTTATAATCCCCTTTCTGGCACAAAGAATATTCCTCTATTTTGACTCCACGTTCGTGTTTTCGTTTACACTTTCGTATCGGCACAATGGGCAACACAAGGGATCAAAGTTAATTGAGTTTTCAAGACAGAGAGATTTTACAAATGATCAAGCAATAATCAGACTCATCTTGCGTAAACTTTGGACCTGAAAAGTGGAAAAAGTTTGTGTAATTTTGCACCAAAAGCTAAGAAAAACAAGACCTTTGTGCTTTTGGTTAGATGGAAGTTGAATAAGATTGTAATCAACTAATTAAGTTGCGGAACTTTTTATTAAAGTTTAGTCAACTTTGTGAGTTGATGTGATAAAGGTTAATAAGAATATATGTTTTATGTTGGTCTAACGCTGAAGAATTTTTGAAAATTACTAGGAAAACCAGTTACCAATCTATATTCGTATTTTCTGAAGCAATCTGATTCATGTTTGTTCATTCTCTTTGTTCTCTTCTCTTCGTTCATTCTCTCTTTGACCATCAAAAGACAAAACCAATGCAATAATAATACAATTATTATACTTTTATCTAAAGCATCGGAGATTTCCTGCTTTTGTCTGCACTTCTTTTTGCTTCTCTTTTATCAAGTTGTTTTGATTGCTTGCTTCCCTGCAAGCATCTTCTATCCTTCGATTACTTTACCTCTAAGTGTAAAAACTGTGCTTCTTCCAAAAGTGTTAGTGTTCTTTACCAGTCGTGCCACCAGAACAGATAGATAAATAGGCTCGTTTTAGTACTAAAAGGAGTGCGTGTAGAAATAGAAAATGTATTACCGAATATCTCGAAATGATGCCCATCTTGGCGTAAATCTCCCCGACTTCACGTTCGATTTCCTCCTGCAGCGTGCCGCTCGCGTCAATAAAGAAGCAATTGCTGTCAATAAAGTGGGCCGAAATTGCCTTCCAAATGCCCTGTGCGATTCACCGCAAACCCCGTCAAACCTACAACAAAACAAAAGAAAACACGTACAATAAAATAAAAGAAATAAAACCAACGACGGCCGTGCGGAGAAACAGCATTGCAATATTGCTTTGTGGGCTTTGTTAAGTTGATAATAAACCCAAGAAACGGAGACATTAAAGTGAATTCACAATTGCTGATTAAAAACAAACACAAGCAATGCAAAAGAAACAAAACGTTTACTTGAGTTATGTTAGGTCCAAAACCGTGCAGAAGGAACAAATGAAAGAAGACGGTGTCACCGGGTTCCATTTCAAGGTAGAGTTTCAAGTGTTCGTCGTCGTTGGCTACACCTTGATAGAACTTGTTTTTTGTTTTCTGCAATAAAGCGTTTGAGAAAAGACGCGCAAATTAAATTGAACTAGATTGATTGGATATTCTAGGGTTCACATGCGGTAACAATTGGTTGCGATGGGATCCAGGACATGTCTTTGTGCTTCTTGAAGCATAGATGGAATCAGCTGGAATCATCATGTGTAGTCTTAGATTTTGAAAATTTATTATTCTTCTTCTGACTCATCCATTGTCTCAATTCCACAGCAAATGTCCAATAAGCTTTCTGTTAAATCTGGTAAATCCCTTCCAGGCAAAAGACTTCAAAACATAATTATTAATAATAAAAGTTCAATTTGTAAGGCGCACTGACAGTGAAAGACAGTGAGCATGAGCTGTAGTTGTATTAACACTGTGCCGTCCGGGTGTTTCAATATAAGATCGTTTTGCGCCGGCAGCGTTGACTCGGATTACTGGGCCTGGCGCCGGGCGTTCTTGATATTACCGCGAAATTATAAATAAACAATACTAAAGTCGAGCACTGAGCGAAACTACTATTTTGCGCGACACCAATGTGGTGTCGCCGGCGATTAAAAAACTTTAAGCGCGCGACACATATATATATATATATATATACATACAATGTATTGAATTCAAATTATTACTTTTTTTATATATATATACTACTGTAACAATTTTTTGTATTAAATGCATACCGCTTATTGCTTTCCTGAGCGAAGGCCAATCACAAAGTTTTTTATATACACTTTACAATACATTACAAATTGCGTTTAACTTTATGAGTAAACAACTTTTTCGTTGCCAATTAATACACGTTTGAAATTCCCGTTTTATTTTTGAAGATAAAAACAATTTCCTAAGCGTGTTTTACAAAAATACCGCGTGGACCAAAACATCGGCAACAGCGGCTCGCCGTTGAGTGAGAGCACAAACCACCACCACTTGCGCACTCTCTTTCAATGTATACAATGTATGCAACACACTGAAACGAACGCGAAATAAAGCAAAAAAGTGAATTTAGAAGTGTCAAATAATCAGAATCAGCAACAGCCTACCAAATAAAATGTTACGCTTATTTTAAATTCATCATGCCTCAATTTTTGTTTCTTTAAGCACTCTTTTCCTACCAAATTTATTTCAAACAAATTCTCGTTGTATTGCGTCGTGTACATCTAATGAATTAACGCTGTGCTTTTATTATATCACAATTTCGATTACAATTAGTTCTTTTTAATAATTTTTAGCATAAGAAGCTAACCATTTAAAGTTAAATATTATAAAAATTAAATATATTAAATTCTTCTTAAACATAATTTAACAAAATAAACTAAGACAACTTGCTGTAGCTCGGAGGCGAGAACTTCTTCCTCAAGATCTTCAAAATGTACAGAGGCAAACAAGAAATCAACGTTATCACGAGGACTTTCCACAAGAAATCTTGTGTTTGAATGAATTCAACATCTGTAAATAACATTTTAGTAAATATCATTATTACAGGAATTGCCGAAAAACGTACCGAAATAATCATGGAAAAGAAAAAGTGAGATGGCATAAACGCCCAACGAAAACAATTCAGCCAATACCATGAGATAGTGCCAAGTTCGTATGTTTAAAGCAACCATAATCAGTTCGGTCAAGATCAGCGAACTGAAACTGATCGCCACGATATGGATGAATTCATCTTCAAAGAGCAGTAATGCTCCGTACATTATCACACCACCTAATACAAAACAGCATATAATTAACGTCAAATTACATAATTAGCATCACGACATACCCTGGTAGATTGATATCAACACCCACATGAAGAATGTCTTATATGACAAACTTCTACCCTTTGAAAGTTCTTTATACAACTCCGGAAAAGTTAACGCAATTTCTGCACTGACATCTTGATCCAGCACCAAACTGAATACGGGAAACATCGTGTAAATTGTGGCGTAGCCCACCATTAGCAAACCTTGATAAAGTGCAACTGAAGATAAATAAAACACAGAGCTAAACACTGCTTGCATCGTGGATATAATTAAACCACGGTGTACAACAAATTGTGAAAGAGAAGCAGATCGTTTGTATGATCGTCGCCCATGCAGCAGAAGCAGACGAGCCAGGTGAGAAAACTGAGGGATGCTGAAGTCACCTGCCAAGGAAGCTTGTTTTCCTTCACGACCTTCAATACCAATGCCAGCATCAGCCATTTGAATCATGCTTACATCGTTACCACCGTCGCCAATTGCAGCTGTACGTTTCCCAGTGTGTTTTTGAATTAATTGCACCTAAGGCGTTCATAAATTATCCGATCGTACGCTATTAAAAAAAGAAAAGAAGATAACTTACAACAGTTGCCTTTTGAGTTGGGGAACACCTGCAACAAACTACAGCAGGTGCAGAACAAGCCAGATCCATAAATTCCTGTTGGTAGTACTGCAAGCACACTTCCAAACTCTCTCCTGTGATCACCAAAGCACAGTCACTCCGACGCCTAAATGAATTTAACTCCAAATGGGCATCTGTCCTAGTAACAACCTTTTTAAATACATACAAACCTGAAATAATATCGTTAATATTAAATTTCCAAGAATGTTTACACCTTTGGATATACTTTGGGTCCTTGATACAAGCTGAGAACTTTTTGCAATACAACAAGCAGTTTCCAACTTGTCCCCCGTCAACATCCAAATCTTAATCCCTGCATTTCTTAACAACTCAAGCGTCGGCCTCACATTCTCCTGCAATTTATCCTCAACTCCAGTAACGCACAACAATTCCATTTCTCTTTCTAGAGACTCAATCACCTGTGCCACTCTGGAAACCCTATCAGTGATCGCCATCCGTGCCGCGTTATACCTAGTTTCAAAATCGAGGTACTGTTCCTCTGTGAGAATCTTCTTCGCCACAACTAAAGTTCTCAACCCTTCTCTTGCCATATTTCCTACTTCCTCATCCAACCAGTCAGTATACTGTACGATACCAGACATTACAACATCAGCGCCTTTCAGATAGAAACAAATCTCTCCACTTTGTAAATCTTTCACGATAATACCCATTCTCTTCGTTTCGCTTGTGAAAGGGAATACTTGGAGGATAGTGTAGTTTAGTAATCGTCCATTTGGGGCTTTCAAACGCATAGAATTCAAATCACGGTTGTGTAGTGTAAGTCCCACCTCTTGGGTCCACTGCACCAAAGCAACTTCATCAGGACTGGACGCTTGGTAATTAACAGAAGATTCATTGACAATGTGCTGATCGGCTTCAACTTCAGACGTTATCGAACTGGTCTCGCTATCGCCGCTAGTTTCATAGACTGGCGTGACATTGTGACACAAAGCAAGCGCTTGCACTGCATCTTTAATCCGGGTATTTTCAAGGCGACGGAATTTACCGTTTGTTGAATTTGATGTCGTTTCAGGATTACTGTAGGCCCCTTTCAGAACCGAGGCCACATCAGTAAACGTCTCCGCTGTGTAGCTTACAGTGCCCAAGTGTAGCCTTTTTAGCACCATCGAATTTTGTGTCAATGTACCGGTTTTATCGCTGAGGAGATATGAAATTCGACCAAGTTCCTCGGGTATGGTGGTACATCTAACGGCAGTACCTTTTAGAAGCGGGTCTCTACCGATCGACCACGAATAAAATGATTTTCCCATGTCAAGATTTACACGTAAACTGTAAATATAGTTTTGTTTATTGCTTAGTATCCAGAGTCGAATATAACAATTAGAATCGTGTAAAATCCATAAACGATAACAAACCTACCTAATTGGGATAATATATGAAAACAGCAAAATAAAACGAAACGTGTATCGATACCACGGACCACTGAATCCTTTCAGAGCCATCATTAGCAAAGCCAAACCAACTACAGCAGCAAACAGCAGTTTGGTCAGCGTGTTCAACTCCATGTCCAAGAGACCGACTTTCGACCGGGGTGCTGAGTTATTCATTACAGAACGGGTTTCTGGACCTAACATTAGAGATAAGACACAAAATCCACACGTTTACATTTGATACCTGAAATTTTAAACTGCAGTCATATCTCACCGGTATAAATAACTATTCCAAGGGCTTGTCCTGAAGCAATTACGCAATTGGTCCACAGAGTGTTTTCCAAGTCAAGTCCTTCACTTGAATTTGCAGAATCATCCTAGACAATAACAATCCACACAGTTTCACGCTTGAAATTAACAAATTGGGTTGCCTTACTCTTGTAAAAGTCCCAATAAATGAATGAATGTCCTTCTGAGGTTTTTCCACATAAATACTTGCTTTGACATCCAGCAATTGCTTATCAGACTGCAGCTTCTGGGTGTATGGGACAGCCAATCGCAGTTTCCAATCAGTCTCACCATCGAGTTGGTCAGTACGTACAAAAACAGACCCTGACTTTTCCGATGTACGAAGAAGAACTAAGTCCGCCGGAATCCGCTCATCTTTATCAACTATTATTAAATCACCAACTCGAAGTTTTGAAGCAGCTACAATTTCATAGAGGTTGTCTGGATTGTTAGTTAATCTCGTACACTTTTGACTATTCACTTCCTGATCACGTCGATGACGTCTTAGATCATCAATTGCCTCCCTGCAGATTGTGACAAATAATACAAAGCACTGAAAAAGAAATCATTGTTATTGCTTATTTTTTAAAAAAAAAACAATGGTTTGTTGGCATTGCATTGGTTGCTTAAACTTACCAATGGTCCCCAATAGGTGTAGAGATATCCAATGCGAATGTCAGGTACAAATTGACTGAGAGCCATGATAAGAAAATAGAGATTGAGGAAAAACTTGAACTGCTGGTAGAGAACCAGCGGAAGGAAGGTGATGATGTTGTACTTCTGATTGCGGATTGCATTCGCCGGGTATTTTCCCAGCGTGGGCCGCCCGATGAGGACGGTGCGATCGGTCAGCTCTCGTGGGCCACAGCATCTTTTCCACATGGAGCACCAGCAGCTGGAACAGAAATTGGACTTAGTGCTGACGGCTGGCTTCGTCGTCGCCTTCACGTCGCCCATCGCGTGCGAACTATAGTGGCACTGCCTGGGAGGTGATAGACTCGCGCCTTACGCTTGCCTGCGTCATGGTCTAATTGATGACGAGCAATATGCTGGAAAGGCGAATACTTGAGCACGAACGTGCGTTACCTCAGAAGAAACGGTTCTTTGTGGCGCTTCGTGATGAGAGGAATGTCTTCCTTGGTGGTGGGCTGTTTGTTCAGCGTCAGGTTGCTGCTTTGTGACTGTGTTTCGGCGGTGTCCATCGCTGCGTGCACTTATTTAGACCGTAAACACGCCCAACAGGTTTGCTTTTGCTCGCGCGGAAAGCTCAAAATAGACGCGCATGTAGGCAAACACAAACTTCCACAATAAACTCTGAGCATCCACAGTAGTCCAGATGACTGCTGATATCTGCGTTGCAATCTGATGCCCTACTAGGCATAATCAGCGATATGTGAACTGCGCGATACTGCTCCCGTAGTCCTTGCACCACAAAAGAACCACTGTCAGCTGACTCCCAGCCCGTCGACGCTAGCCGTCGCCACTAGTTCAAAAACATGCGATTGCGCTATTCCCAAATTACGCCGCGCGTTATTTTTCACTTGATATTGCAGTAAATCGCATTTAGCCATGATTCATTGTGCGCGTGGACAATTCGTACGCATCCACATGTGGTAATTTACGTAGTTGTTTATACCTCTTATGAACGCAAATAGAAAAACAAATGATTCTCACCTGCAAATGGAGGTGATCCAGCTCCGCCGTCTTCTCTTGCCTCGCACATAATGGCTCGGGAGGAAGTCCTCCATGTCCGAACCATTGTTCGCTGAATTAGAACCTAGCAAAAGATCCGTTTCTCTATCAGTCTCGAAATCTTGCATGGGATATTCCATTCCCGACGACGAGCTGCTATATTTATAACCTCACATTATGTCCAACTACGTCCCAGAACGGTTAACAGACAGAAAGCACCCCACAGCAAAGCGGAAAACCCTTAAACCTACTGGCACGGACGGCTTAACTTACACATTACGTCTGTGCAATACCATTCTATGCATTGACGGGGGTATCAGCATGCGGCACAGGCACTTGCAGAATTAACTACTTTGGCTGGTTTACGAACACCACAGCACGTACCCAACCTGCCACAATCGCCCAGTATGCGTACGATAACAGCGCACTTGTGTCGTCAACGGAAAATAGGCAAAGTCTAGTCAACTGCTTTCACTTTTCCTCGGATGGGTGGATACACAAGCTTTTCCTACTCGCGCGATGCACGCACTAATAGGTTGTTGCGCTCAGAACACACTCAGTAGAACTCCGGATATTTGAGAGACACAGATTTTAATCTCATCATATCACGTAAATAAGATAAGATCTAATCTTATGATTGTAAGAGAAGGAAATATTTGAAGAATAAATAATGTGATTTATGGTACTCAGCTTAAAAAGTATTAAACTGAAAGAAATAAAATTAATTTTAGATTATTTATAACAATTTTTATAATATTATCTTCATTGATTTTGATAAAATAATTTTCTTTAATCTAGGTATTATAAGAAAGGAATATTATTTAAACAAAAGAAAATCCCAAAGAGCGATTTAGTAGACCTCTAGCGAGCAATAGCCATACTTTCTAATTTTCATCCAAAGAATTATAGAATTATAGAAACAAAAAAGCAATAAATATACAAAGTTAACAAAAGATGTCAAGCCCATGTACAGTTTCTAAGCAGTTATTTAAATAAAATAAAATTCAATATAAGCTTAGCCCTTCATGTCACCTAATCTAGAAATATTTTACTGAGCCTTTCTTCCTAAATTTACAATAAAATCGATTTCCCTAAAGTTGATTAAAATATTGAATGAATCTATTCCTTTTTTGCGTATTCCTTAATTATTCATTACTCCATATTGTTTTCCGAGAATACACATTAGAAGTTAAATGTGTATATTCCATTTGCAAGATTATCTTCCTTACGTATTATGTCCCTAAATACAAATGTGTATTATTACCGTAATTAACAATCCACCAGGGAATATTATGATGTTGTATGACAAAAGTTATTAATATACATTCGAAGAACCAATTTTCTTGCGTTCTCGTAGAACTTAGTAGATTGAACGTGCATGAAACGGCTAATTGTAAACATTGCTCAAAGTTGTAAAAAGTGGAATGATCAGTAAATACTAAATTGCAAATAATAGCCGTGCAAATATGTAGCGCAAACACGTAAAAAAAAAACTATAAAAGTGCTAGTAGTTGTTTGTCGCGCAAAGTTTGGTTTAGTAAGTGATGTCGAAAGAATCCTCTGTTAAGAACGTAATGTACAATAGAGTGCGTCTGGCGCTATAAGTATATTGACTATGATGTTAAATAAATTGTGATACGTAAAGAATTTTGATGTGTGGCTAATACTCAACTTAAATGTAGTATAAAATAGATAATATATATATTCTACAAAATATCTCGGTGTAGAAATGAAATTATAATTATGTATATAATTTGGAAGAAAATGAGTAAAAAAATAAGAACAGTACGCGAAGACACCCTATAAAATAATTTTATTTGCTTCTTATTCCGCAACGCAAGCAAAACTATTAACTAAATAATCAACTTACAAATTTTAATCATTCTGATAAAACTGATTTTGCAACAATTCTTGAGAGTTTTGTCATTTTACAAGAAACATACAATCACTTTAAAGTATCATTGAAATATTCACAAAAATAACAAACTCCATGATTTAATTAAGCAACCTTTAAAATATTAGTTTCCATAAGTGATGCGGTGGTATTATTGTTATCTGAGAAGTTGCCATTGATCAAGTAAGAACCACTATATAATAAAGCACCTAAATATAACATAATGTACTGGGACGTTTGAAGACTAATGTATCTAATTAAATTTTAAGTCTTTGTTTGAAACAAATTCTTTCTGTATAGTTAATAAACAATCTGTACTATTAATTCCCTAACAATTATTTTTTGCAACCAGAACAAATTCTTCAACAAGTGGATTCGCCACAGATGAAAAAAGTGCAATTTCTTGTCACCGCTGCCGCCTCCGTTCACGGCGATGAAGGGAGGCGAAGCGAATCGCGAAAGGTGCGACGTGTGCGCGTGTTTGACGGGCACGCCGCGGCGCGTCGCACGCCTGCTGCACACGGCATCTCCAAGTGTGTACACATCTGCCTGCCAATCCTGCCGTTTTATCTGAAACTAGCAGGAAGCGCACAAAAGCCGGCGACGGGGACGCTTAGTTTAACCGCAGCTGTCAACTGAAACGCCCGCCAAAAAATAAAACTCGAGCCGAACACGCGACGAACTGCCCGCCACGAGATAACTTCATCTCATCTCGAAAGTTAATCATCAATACAAATCAACTACTCAGATTAGAAACATAATTGCACGCTAATAAAATCGCATTAAACACACGTTGCAACTGAATAATCCATTAGAGAAATTATATCAGTTTTAAAGCAAAAACTTACTTAGAAACTCTCATCAGAAACTTTGTTCAAATTTATTCCCTGCAAGTTATAGAGAATTTTAGAGTGGAAAGTGTTTCCCTTGCAAACAATACGACTTAGCACTTTTGAGATAAATCAGAAAAGATGCGTTAATATCAGAAGATAATCTGGCTTAACATAAAATCTAATCAAAAAATTGCATTAGCTAGGATGAGCATTGAAGGAAAAGTTGAGGGGAAAATTCAAGCAATGTCGCACACTAAAAGCGTACACGAGCTTGCAGAAGTCACCCAAAGTCTTCTACGGCATCACAGTCAGCAAGATCGCCAGGACGAAAATGGTAGCGTGGAAACGCTCACTGTTGGGGTGGAAGAGAAAAAGTTTGAAGAAAGTCCGCGCGGTAACAAAATCAAAGATAAGAAGAACAATCTTCACCAACATCAACCGCATTCAACTCCCACATCAACTTTTGATGATGGATATGGGTCGTGTAATAGTACACCACAGGGATCTGGTAAGATTATATTCAAACTAATCAGTTGCGAATGAAATTAATTAAATTATCAAGTTTATTTCAACTTTCTTCTTTGTCGTAATTGTAGTCTGAAGTTAAAACTGCAAGTTTCAGAAAACAACATTATGCCTTTAGCTGCCTTCTCGTTGTGAAACATGTTAATTTTTATTTGATGAAGCAATTAAATATTCATATTAATAGAATTTAATTGCCCAAAATTAAGCTCGAAGCTTGTCGCCTGCATGTTTTTCGACTCCGAATTAATTGAGGCCACGCTTCTCTCGTTCTGTTTCATTTAACGATGAGGAATGTTCTTGAATTCATCGCGTAAATATTCCGCATATTTGAGAATTGCTCTATGTTAAGAAACCGTAAATTAATTCATAAATCTGGAATCAGAGTTGAATAAAGAAAAAAGATCATTTAATCATAAAATTAATTAAAAACCAATTTAAATACCAAGAAACTACTTAGTAATTATCTTCTAAGAAAAAATGTTAAGCAAGTAACATGTAGGTAAGTACATTTGACACCATTTTAAAACGCATAAAACATAAATCTTAGAAAACTGAAAGGTGCTTGAAAATTATTCTTAAGTCCTGCATCTGTAGACTAAAGTCACCTGTCGCCTTTCCGCTCCAATACTCGTGTCAGGTTTAGCGCGGTGGCGGCAGCAACGCGCAGAAACCTCACCACTGGAAATAAGGCCGCTAAATATTTTCGCAATACAATTTCACGCAGCAATATCCACTAATTGCAAGCTTCAACTTGAACTAGAAAATGGGCAGAAGACAAGTCGACGAAGACAATGCAATAACAATAAATACGCAGTTATGGTGAATGCACTAAACCGTGGAATGTGAAATACAACATGTTAGATGTGCCGCTAGCAGGACAACGCGATGATAGTAAACAACAGCAAACGAGATACTAAAAGTTGGTAATTTATTCACTGCTTTACTCTACCTCAAATATGAGTGAAGAGCGTAAACTCATAAATTTCTGTTTAACTCTCTATGTTGCTTGACACTGTTTAAAATGAGAGGGATGTGTTGTTACGAAATTTTATCATCCTAATTACATTGCAGACTTGGTCGATTTATTCCAGTAGATTACATGCATGTTAATAGTTTGACAGCGTTCCAATGCGTTTTTGTGCATTTTGTAGTTGGCAAGAGCCAATGCAACACAATGATCGTCTCCATACAAATGGACTAATTAAACATTGAAATTTATTACATCCTCACAAACGGCAGACATTGTACTGTTGCGTTAAGCTATTTGAAAAATCGCTGGCACACACAATACTATTACAAAATACAAACAGAAATGCTTCAACACAAGTTCTTAACTTCTCAAAGTATGCAATAATAATTTTGATTGTCAATGTTCAGCTGTATATCATCAGATATCTTTTTTCATAGTTTCCGATTTCAAACGCAAATGCAACAAATTACCATATTCAGTTATTCGCCTATCCGCCGCTAACAATCATTATTAAAGACTGATCGTTATAATGTGCTAATTGGAGAGATCAGCAACGCCTATTGAGACAACAAGATTTATGAAGTCCACGCCGCGCAAAGACGCTTATTAATTCATGCAAATTAAGTAATTACATGCGCGAGGCGTGCAATAGCCGCGCGCGCATCTACTGGTTGCAATGAAGCGATTAATAAATATGAACGTATTTGAAGAATGGGCATTGTTTGCGCACTGCCACGACTGTTTTAGCGATAATATGGAGATGCTAAGGTAATGCCTTCTACAACATCAATTTGCCGTCGCACTTCGGCGCCAACATCTTATTACCTGTTTGCATAAACGTGGAGAAAAAAATTGCATGAATTTTATAAACAGATTGCAAATCAACATGCACAGATTCCGATTTCGCTGTCAGCTGCCAAACGAATCAACGCGTATCAATCAAGTAGGTAATTAAATACCAAAATTACCTTGATACGTAAGCATGGGATTTGGATAATCTTACTGCATTTGTTCGCAATATTGCAATATTGCATTTCGTGCAATATTTTATCGTAATTGCATTAGGCAATTTGAGATAATCTACTGTTGCGTTTCAGTTGGTAACAACACTCACTTGATTAGTGACAAAAACGCGTTAAAATCCGATAAAATCCACGTGAATATAATCCTCGCATCCAACGCAATCGCTGACGCAGAGAACGCCGGCGGCGGAGCGGTGAGGCATGCATGCAAACGACATCGCCGCCACCACCGCGCACACGCACGTATTTAATTTCCGCGCCCCGCGCCACACCTTTTCGTTTTGTTGCATCGAAATAGCCGCATGCGCGAGTGCGTCGACCAGCGCAGTATATAAGAAGTCTTGATAGAAAAAACGTAAAATGAGGTGAAAACATTCGAAATATTTCACCAACTAAATTTATACTCGCGTAGAATACGATACTCATTGAGCTGTATGGCCGCCAGTTCGAAACTAGTCAATTAGTTTGGTTTGATGTGTGACTGAGATTTCAACTCGAAATTAAATAATTGTTTTCCTGTTTTTGCGGCGGTTTAGATGGCTTTGGCATATTGTTGAACGCAGCGGAATTATTTGCCTGAAATAAATAGGCCGCTAAAGTCTGATGCCGCTTTTACGAAAACTCCTGATCCACTATTTTAATTAAAACTTTGAGGTAGGTACGTCTGCTTTGGTTAATTTTAATGCGGATTCTTTGCAGTTTTCATTCAAAATACACTCTGTAGAACATGCTGAAAAAGATAGGGGCGCCTAAGTGGGTGAATTACTTTGGTACGCTATAAAATTTCACTACGCTCGAATAATTTAATAGACATTTTAATTGTGCCAGATGGCATTGTTCGCGTTTAAAATCCAACGCACAATGAGCGGCTCGGTTTAATGCACCCTCACGCATGCATCTCTCGTGACGGGAAGTTTCCGTATCGACAGTGGTGGCGGCAACGGCGGCTGGAGTATTGTCTTCCGACAATCTTTCAGCAAAAACGCCAAAAACCAAGTATGTGTGAAAAATGTATTAGATCCAATAATGATGAGATAATCACACAATTTGCAATAGAATGAAATGCTGAAAAACAAATAACAATTATATAGTGTCCTGCTTCTTCTCAAAACAAGGAATAAAATGCACCAAATATCTGATAAACCGGAAAATATTTATGTAATTAATGTAATATTAGATAGTCAATACAAAATGTTTCTAGAAAATATCACGGTAGTTGTCTGGTAATGATATCAATGATAATGAAATTCGCATCCGAATAAAATGAATACGCGGTTAATGTTATTAAATAAACATCCATCTTCATTTCCATGTCGCGCTCGTCAGATCGCCAGACACGCGTCATGCGTGTTATCATCGCTATCACAATACCAACCACAATATTCACAAACCTTCCACGCTCACACAGATTGATGCAGTGTCGCGCGAGTGTGTAAACATCCAGTACGTAGACTCATTATCGTTATAGTTTCTTTTGCATCCCCTTAGATTGTCGATGGCTGTCCATTCCGTTTTTGTTTCCCGCTTTCTAATCACGACCTTAAAATTCCTCAAGTTATGAATAAATTAATCGACGTAGAACATAGGTATAGACATCCTTCCTCCCCCTTTCGCCATCTCCTTAAAACGGACGGAAATCACCTGCATCAACCCCATTTATTCTTCGCTTCCGGTCCCATCATGCGCATATCCTGTTGACGCTGGCTCACAATGCAGTAGTGCTGGTAGTGGTGTCGCCGGTGGTTATGAAGGAATTTTTCCGCGGCCTTGTACCTGATGATCTTATCCGTTCAGGGCCGGCGAAGGGGCGGGCGACAAGCGGTGCGGCGACATATCTCTCGTAATATTGGTGTCCTGGAATGCAGTAATGCGGCAGTGACGACGGCGACGACGCGCTCTTTATTGAGAGATGAAGCCGTGAGACGCCTGAGGAATGCACGTATAATAGACGGTGCGATTCCTCTTCCGATGCGGGCCGGGACGTAAGAAGCCGCCACCAGGCGACACGATCCAGCAGCCATATGCGCTCCCAAAAACACTCGCCATAATCATCAATATTCATTACGCGTTCCTGCATTATCACTCATCGAACAATCTACCGCTATGGTAAACTATTCATGGGTACGTCCCCTTAGCCTAATAATCACCACATCAGACACAAAGCAATAAATTTCATTTTATCACTTCCTTATTCAAATGAAAGCGCACGTAATAAACAACACTATTGGCACGCATAACATTTTCATTAATCGCCTCATTCGACGCGTAATTAATTCGCACTGCGGCTGAATTATCGACACAGCTTAATGAAAATCAAGTGGACACGGGTAAATAAACCAGACAGCTGAGACAAACCAATTGCTCATCGGCAATGGCAGGCATCGCTGCCATTCATCAGTCGCAAGACGCAGAAATAATTGAAATAACTACACATCCTTAATATTCCCATGCGCGTACATAGGAACGCCGCGATGCAGCTGGATGCTTGAGAAGCGCATCTTCACGCGATATTAAAAGAAGCCGCGACAGTATGTTCATTTCAATGTGGCACACGTCGCATTTGGCCTATAAATTTCACAGCTTCATGGTCAGTTCGTGTGACAATGAGCGCGCCGCTGTTTTATGTGTTATTAATGCAAACTGACGCCAATGCGAAAAGTTTGCATTATTAATCCACGGCGACAGTCTTGATGAAGAAGGTGGCGTCGCGAAAGCCACCGCTGCGAGCGTAATTCGATGAAGCTTTGGTAATTATTAACTACGCTTCCGGCCAGTCGAGCTGCGCTAACTAGCAGGCGGTAATTGAGTAATTAAAACATTTAATTTCTATCTAGTCATCTGTCCTCCCTATCAAATAAGTGGCTAGTAAATTGTGGCGAAAATTTTGCAAATATACTATCAGTAATAGCTTGTTATTTTCCCAGGTAAAAATTCCAAACCACTCAATCCGTTCACAAACTGTGTGACTATAAGGAAAAGTAAGTCCATTCCAGCTTCAAGCTATTAGAGAGCCTTCTAATAACATCCTTTCATTTTCATATTTCCACGTTTCCTAGAAGATCTACACGTCCAATTAGAAGAAGATGAAAAGTTCGAATCGTTCGCGCTCTCGACCAGCTCCAGCCAGGTGGAAGCAGACCCCGACTCTCCTAAAGACCCCACTGGCGGCGTGGACGACGGCCGCGAGACGTGGAGCTCCAACGCTGATTTTTTGTTGTCGATAATCGGCTTTGCCGTCGATTTGGCCAACGTCTGGCGGTTTCCATACTTGTGCTATCGCAACGGCGGCGGTAACAAACACCCCCAAACAATCCTCCCCATGGCTGCAAACTTGCCAAGAAATGTCTAATGCGTGTGTTTGAATGTGTTTTCCATCACAGGCGCTTTCCTCATACCCTACACACTGATGCTGGTATTCGGCGCGGTACCGCTCTTCTACATGGAACTTATTCTCGGACAGTTCAATCGCGAAGGACCTATTAGCGTCTGGCGGATATGTCCCCTATTCAAAGGTAAGGCTTTGAGTTTGAAGGAACGAGAAATTGATTTCTTCTTACGATAAGCTCATCCAATTGTTACAAATCCAGTAATAAAACGCTCGAATGGACCTGATACGGAGAAAATCTCGCGAGATATATGTTTTAATGCGCACCGAAATATTGCACGTTAAGTAAATCCTCTTGGCGCTTCTAAGTGCTGTACCTACACGAAGATGATACTTGTGTGTTACAGGTGTGGGATTCTGTGCCGTCCTAGTCGCCTTCTATGTTTCGTTTTATTACAACGTGATAATAGGTAAGTGGAACAGCACCCTAGTATGGAAGAGCAATATTAACAATATCCTAGACGTGTACTACTTATCCTGGAAAATCAAATTTAACGCGACAAATCGTACTCAAATTTACACGTCAATAAAATATGAAAAAAACCTACGTTTTTAAAATAATAATATCCACATTGAGATGTTGCTCAGGATCACAAGACGCAGTAACCGGAAATTGCGTCGGTATCGCGGAAATAAACACATTAGAAAATGATAGAAAAAAAAAAACAGCTTGCCATGATTGATTTGCAGCGTGGTCCTTGTATTTCCTCGGCGCCAGCATCAGCGATGATCTGCCATGGTTGAATTGCAACAACACGTGGAACACGGATTTATGCTGGGATAATTCAACCACGCGCCGCATGCCAAGTAATTTGAGTGTCACTGGGGAATTCAGCAATCGACATACTCCAGCGTCGGAGTTTTTTCAGTACGTCCGAATAACATGGAGAAGAGTATTCATCAAAATTACAACTGGCTTATTTCTGTTTAGTCGTAAAGTGCTGGAGATGCAAAGCAGCGAAGGCCTACACGACATAGGCTTTCCAAAATGGCAGCTAGTAATCTGTCTGATGATTGTCTACAGCATGTTGTACATCTCACTCTTCAAGGGTGTCAAATCATCTGGTATGAAAATAAACAACTAACGTGCTTGCTACGTCATCATGCTTCTGTACAATCTAATTTCGTGTCCTCTTGATTTGTTTTCCGTCTGCGCTGCCAATTGAGTAGGAAAAGTCGTTTGGATCACTGCAACTATGCCATACGTCGTGTTGACGATCCTGCTAATCCGAGGACTTATGCTTCCGGGTGCACTCAAAGGCATTTCTTATTACCTCCAACCGGAGTTGTCTAAACTACAAGAAACCCAAGTGTGGGTTGACGCAGCAGTACAGATCTTTTATTCGGTTGGTGCTGGCTTTGGTGTGCATTTATCGTACGCAAGTTATAATACATTCCATAATAACTGCTACAGGTACTCAATTCTCCTATTTCCTACTTCCACTGTTAAGCTGATTGGTTTATAGGAACTGTATAGTGACCACTGCAGTAAACTGCTTCACATCTTTCTTCTCTGGATTTGTCATCTTCACATACCTGGGCTACATGTCGCATAAACAGGGAGTGCACATAAGCACAGTTGCAACTGAAGGTTCTCCTTTAATCTGACAGGATAGTTTGCAATAGATTGCTGACCAATTAATAATTGCAGGACCCGGGTTGGTGTTTCAAGTATACCCAGAAGCTGTGGCAACTCTTCCAGGGAGCCATTTTTGGTCAATGCTGTTCTTCTTCATGCTGATTATGCTTGGACTTGATTCCGCTGTACGTACCTAGGCCAATTGCAACCTGATTCTAGAAATAATCGAAATATATCTTTTGTGCAGATGGGAGGTCTAGAATGTGTGATTACGGGTTTAATGGACGAATTTACTGGTTTCTTCAAGAAGATTAAACTATCCCGAGAGGCGTTCACGCTAATCATTATTTTCCTTTCGTTTTCCGTGGCTACCATTAATGTAACACCTGTAAGTGTTCATATTTTCTGCGTTTATTGCGCAATTGATTAAATGTTGATCCTTCAAGGGAGGAATTTATATGTTCCATCTTCTGGACACCTACGCTGCTGGAATCTCACTCCTCTGCTCAGCTCTTTTCGAAGCAATCGCAGTCTCCTGGTTCTACGGTAAGTAAATACCATGTGATAAATATCAACGGTATCCAAACTTGATTTGCATTCGCAAATTGTTTGTTTTTCCAATATAGGACTGGATAAGTTTACGCAAGATGTCGAAGCGATGATTGGTATTAAACCGGGCATCTATTGGAGAATATGCTGGAAGTTTATTAGCCCACTGTTTATCATCGTGAGTCAACTGAATAATCATCTCTTGCAGTTATGATTATTTGAATAAAAAACTAATACGTTTTAAAACTATTTCTAGGGTGTTGTACTTTTTGGTCTACTGAATCCACAACCCCTGCAATACAACGATTATCTCTACCCCAATTGGGCCGGTTTTCTCGGGTGGACACTGGCAATGTCCTCGATACTGATGATTCCAATTGTGGCAATTCTTCAGTTGTGCAAAACAAAGGGTGATTGTGCAGAGGTAATTTTTTTTTTAAACTTCATCTTATCGACGAAGTAAAAAACTTAAACTCTTTCATGTTTTGTATCTTCAGAGACTAGCATTAAACATCTCACCGAAAGATGAACACGAGCTAATCCGACAAGAAAGACTCGTCAGTCGATTCAAAGCAAAGCACTGGCTGTACGTATAAGAAGAATCTCAAAGCCGCCAATAAATATTTTATGCTGTGCACATTAAAATTGTAAACGCGTCTTGTAGAGATCCTTGTAAATCGTTTTCGTTTTCACGCAATGCAATTTGCGTGTGTGACATGTGTGTGGAATTACGCTGGTCGTAATGTTTTTATACAAGCGCAATACAAAACCAAGTATTATTATTAATATTACAGTTGATGTATGAATCAATTGCAAGGAAGGTCGCATCTATTGGATATGATTAAGCAAAAACAAAACATTCCACAAGAAAAATCAGAATGATATCGATTAATTATTGGCGTAAACGTATGCAGGGAAAAAATTAAACGAATACATTTTTTCTGCTTACCTTGTACCAGCAGACAAGACGTTTCATTCCAGACTTAATTTAATATCCGATTGGTTGTCCTTCCTTGCAGAGATTTTCTTCGAGATTCGAGAAAATTGTATCATTACAACAAACAAATAACCAAAGCCTGTTTAAAGTATAATAATCCGATATAAGCAAGTTTATCAACCGCCATGGCATCTAGTGCAATATATAAATATATCATAATTTATTGCTAGTACTATTATGTACGAAGTTAATGTGTAGCAAATTAATCGTTGTATGTGTTGCATATGTACTTGACAATTGTACAAAAGTATTTCGTTTCGTGTCAACAGACTCGATGAGAGTTGAAGGTTGACAAAAGTGTAACGCTAGTAATAATTGCAAGAGTGCAAAAACGAATGGGTCCAAATTGGCATACCTCTTGCAGACTCAAGTAGAATAGAAATGTAAACAAAATAGTTATAGAAATGATTGTGTCGCATTTATCAATGAAGCTTGAAGAAGTTAGAACTTCACCTAGCAGGTATTTGCTATGATTAAAATTAAGTTCTATTGTGTAGAAATATAACTCTAAATCTGTTGAAAGTCGCCAAGAGACTGTACTTAGAAAACTTATACTTACATCGTAGGGAAATTCATGTTCGTGTTTGAATTGTGTTGATTTTCGAAGCGTAATGAGCGAAAAGCGATTTGCAGCGTCAGTCAAAACTGTATTGTTATTGAATCGTGTGATACATGTAGTACGTATTAGTTTACTTTGTAACGTTTATCTAAGTCAATGTCTACGTTTATGATAATATACTTAATTTGTAAATTAAGCGAGTGGCAGAATATCGACATTGGATGAAGGTTAGAAACAATCATGCCTTCATTGTTTCTAACTGCATCAAGGGAATGCGATTTGTTATTTATGTGTAAATATAAATAAAAACATTAATAATAAACCTGTCTTGTCTTAAGTAAACTTAGGATAAAAATTTTTTTTAAATAATAGAAAACAAACGTCTAACAGCACAACCTGGTGGTTTTCAGCTAAAGCTAATAACATTTGTTGAGTTTAAATTTTTACGAGGTTATAACTCAAAACATGCTGTATCGCGTTTGCACTCAATTATTCCTTGAAAACAATTAACTTCTTGACAATGGGTTGTCGCGAAATTATTACGCTTCAGTTTGGCCACTATGCCAATTTTGTTGGTGCGCACTGGTGGAATGCACAAGAACTCAGTTTTGAATACAATTCAGACAAACCATCAGAGATCAATCATGATGTATTATATCGAGAAGGATTAACATTAAATGTAAGCTACAGCATTAAAGTAAATCCTTAATACATTCTATACTATATATATACAATCCACTTTATGGACATTTTAGGGTGAAGTAACATTCACTCCAAGAGTAGTTTTAGCAGACTTAAAAGGTAGTTTAAAAACCCTTCCAAAGCATGGGACTTTGTATGATGAAGATCCTAGAGTTGAGGACCTTGATGCACTTTGGTTTAAACCAGCTGAGGTACAAGCAGAGCCTGTATTTGAGAAAAATGAATTTCAAAAAAGTTTGGAAACACCTACCATAAATAATGCAACAACCAAAAACTTGGAAGTTGATGTTTGGAGTGATATTTTATACACAAGGTATCATCCAAGAACTGTAAATATTATTAATGAATATCGGCATAATGATAGTGAAAATGATTTCTGTTCATATCCACTTGGGAGGGTTGTTTGGAACAGAAGAGATTTTGAGGACGATTTCACTGATAAAATCCAGATGTATATTGAAGAATGTGATCATTTTCAGGTAAAAACTATTTCAAACAAATGACAGTCAGATGCTAATACTTGTTAATAATTTCCAGGGGTTTCAAGTTTTACTAGACTCAACAAATGCATTTTCTGGATTATCTACCAGTTGCATTCAATATCTACATGATGAATATGATACCAAATCAATTTTTGCATTGCCATTGATTCCTGGTTTCTATTCCAACTGTAAATACTCAACAAATGATGAAACAAAGTCAAAATCAAAAGACACCCTTAGAATTCTCAATCTCGCGTTTACATTCCAAGATTTAAGTGAATTTTCAAGTCTCTTCACTCCTTTATGTGTTGGTCAGAGTGGTTTCAGACAACCAGGTTTTAAAATTAACTTTAATCATGTCAACTATGACATTGAATCTCAATATCACACTAGTGCAATCTTAGCATCTGCATTAGACACTTTTTCGCTAAAGTATAGATTAAGGGGAACAAATTATGGATTGCATGATTTATCTGCTGACTTAACTGCACATGGAAGGAAAGCTGTTGCTGGCAGCCTATGTCTGCCATTTTCATTTAATCAAGGACAAGATTTAATTGAATGTCTTGATAACTGGGATGGACCTCTAGGACATTGTTTAACACCAAGATCTGCAATTGGTGCGTCATGACCCTTCAGTATTATTAACATATAATTTGAAATGTTTTGATTCTTTATTTAAAGGTACTACTCGAATGATGCAGCTAGTTACACTTCGCGGTATTCCTGAATCTCGTCTAAAGAGACCACTAGCACAAGCCGGAAAACAAAAGGATTTACCAGCGTATAAATGTAATAACATTCAAGAGATGCTAACAATGTATTACAATTACACTTGTGACGCAAGTATTACAAATGTTACAAGCGTGGAAAAAGGTTTTTGCGTTAAAACACCTTTCCCCCAAATTTTCACTCCGGAGATTGGTGTCCATGGAAATGTCATGGTGGACCACAGATTAGAAAATATTGGTAAGTTTAAAATTATTATCGTTGTTTGCTATCGCTATTTTAATAAGTAATATTATTAGCCGTGGAGAGTGTACCTGTCTTGGCAGGACTTCATAATGGAACCGAAATCGGAGAAATGTTGGAAAACCTTCATACAGAAGCGAGAAAAATTCGAATTGCGCGATTTCACCAATTCGCGGATAACGACTTTGGTAAAGACGAATTCGAAGCTTGTTTGGATAATTTGTTTACTCTTAGAGAGTGTTATGAAGACAATTACTTAATCTAAAGTTATTTAATAATGTAATAAATTTTGTACTTTAATAAAACTTTGCAAGTATTTGCATTTGTGATCATAACCAAATATTCACACTTTAAAACTAAAACGTTTCATGTAATCAATTTTTGAAGCCTTGACTCATTAAAATATTCCGTAAATATTTCGTAATTATCCAATTGAAGCATTAAGTAAAAATAAATTTAATCCCAAAGTATGAGATTTTGGTCAATATCCTATAGAAACTCGTTTAAATTGAGACTCGTAAATAGCCCTATCGTAATTGTTTACAATTAATTGGTGGTAGTTTTTTTTTACTGATAGCTATAATTACCACCATATCCACCCCATTGATTGTAGCTCCCATAGTTACCTTGATACTGCCAGTTTTGGTACTGATATTGATCACCTTGGCCATATTGGTACTGATTGTAGGCACCCTGTTGTGAATTGCCGTATTGATAAGAACCGGTTGATGAACCGTAGCTTCCGTAATTGTTAACTGAGTTTGCAGCAGTTGTTGGTGTGGTTTTCTCCTTTTTTGCATCCCTGGAAAATAGTGCAATTATAACACTACGTAAACATAATTTTGATTACATACGCTTTATTTTCTTTCTTTTTGGGTTGTTCTTTATTTGCTTTGACATACTTCTGGAATTCTTCATACGCTTGTTGCACTGATGCAATATCCGCACCGAAATCTTCCAAGAACTCAAGTTTCCTCTGCGCAAACATCACCTTCTGCTCAATATCCGTACCCTCTTTCTCTAAGAATGAATCAATCGCTTTCAAAACATCCTCTTCTTTAAAATCCGTTCGATGTAGTGTCAAATCAATTAACTGCAGATATAACCTGGGGTTGTTCGCATCTTTTGTAATTGCATTGTTGATGATTTCGATTGCTTTCGAATTGTCCTTCAACAACATCGTCGTAAACCTAGCGTATTTAATAGCCATATTTGAACTAATGACCTTATTCTTAGAATTATTAATATAATGCTCATACAACTGACAGCATTTCTCTAAATCATCTCGCCTACGTTCTAAGTTAATCCGCCTGTAAGCAACCTGTAATAAATTGGGTACCGATTTTTCCACGTTCTGTAGAACCTCTGCAGCTTTGTTGTAGTTGTGTATTGATTCTTCAAACAAGGCCCATTGAAGATGTACGTTTGGTTTCTTAAGATGGTGAATGGTACATGCGCGTTCAAATACATCTTTGATCTTCGGTTGGAGTGAATCATCGTTAAGACTTTGCAGGTAATGTACAAACTTGAGCCAGAATTCTTCGTATAAAGCACAAGCAATAAGGCAACGTTCGAAAAGAACGATGATGCGAGATTTGTCGCCTTGTTCGATTTCATAGTCGAGGTAATCCTGCCAGTTTTTGAGTTGGCAACGTTCGAGGGGTTTTACGTGGAAGTAGGGGCGTTTAATCTTGAAACAAAGATAAAACATATGAAACATGAAAAGCCTGGAATAAAATGTGTGACTTTGTGGATGAAAATCTCTTCTCAATCGAAAGAACCATCTTAGTACAACGTCGTAACACGATAATTATCTAAATCATTATTTTAAAGCGAACTAAATTAGAATAGAGATTAAAATGATGAAATCTTACCCCTTCTTCAAAATTCCATCGAGCTGTAACTGCAGTTGCTGTGCTTTTGTGAACTTTTCGACGAATTGAAATTATCCGCTCTCTTATTGCTTTAGTTTGCTCATCAGTGTCCTAAAGATTAATTGATTCTTAAATAAACTTCTCAATTTTGTTGTAAATACTTGGGCAAAAGCACTTACGACATCTTCGTTGTCTTCTCCCGGCGGTATTTCCGGATTATCTGCAACCTCTGCCGCGTCTGGCTTCAACGCAGCTTTGATTTCTTTCCTCAGTGCCAAAAACTCATCGACCTCCAGCACCTTATTCGGTGGATTTGATAGAACATGTTCTTGAAAACTGCGAAAAGTATTCACAAGATTAAGAAGCTAATATACAGAAGTAGAACTGCATACTTGTCAAAATGTTGTGAATATCCTTGAGTAGGTGTAGCTAAAACCTTCTCATAAATTAATGTCGCATTCAACAATCGCTTCTCTTCCACCTCCCACTTGATATAGTTATCCCAGAGGCGATCCGAGCGAAATTCCAACCCACAGGCTTCCAACGACCTCTCAAACTGCGAGCGCACAAACTCTTCGTCATCCGGCTTCAATGTCCGCACATAGGTAAGATAGTGAATCCACAGATCGACCGACAACGGAATCGCCTTTAATCCACGCTCGAAAACCTTCACACACAATCAAAATCAAATATAGTATATCATACACTACCTGCCGCACGCGCGTTTCGTGAACCAACCGCACAAAACACACGAGGCAGCCACCCTGCAAGAAAGTTGGGATTAGCTCTCGTATTTGATCATATACTGTGTTTTATAAATAAATGAAGTTGATCTGACCTAAGCTTAGGCTCTGGCACCGACATAATATTCGACATTATTTTTTGGTCCTTACATTTCGTTTGCACTTTTGTAATTGGAGTCAAGTGAGAGTGATTTCCACCGGTGCGACAACCCCAATATTTCTCCAGCATCAAGAGCACCGCGGGCTCAACGAGAGAATTTCTGGCTAATTGTGCGCAAATCGTAATACGTAAACGTACATTATGTATAACAAAACATTATGTGAGGTATCTCAAAGATATAACACAACCTAACAATGTACAGCCATAAGTAACATACAATGAACTTTATAAGTAATATGTATATATCAGAACAGCAGTTAGTAGTGCAGCCGTCGAAGAGCTGTGGGGATTGCAAAACAATTACTCAGTCAATTATAATTTGTATATCATGTATCAGCGCGGCCCATGCGCAAACCCATGGCGGGCACTTACCTCTTCACATTTCTTTTTGTTGCCTTTGCGTTTTTCGTAGTCTGCATACTTTCGCCAATAACCGTAGCAATAGGGATAATGTGAAAGGAATGCGTCGTACGCTTCCCTCGCCGCTTCCATATCATTCTAAACGGAAAACAAATCAATTAATTCAAACCTAAATCAAAAGAAGTAATATAATTGCTGAAGAGAATCAGATGGCCACTGCAAATTTTCTTCATAATCAAGATTGCAGGATTGCTTTAGAGCGACATCATAAAACAATCATTAACAGTATCATCATTTTACCCGATTAACAAATCTTGAAAATGTATCAAATGTAATTACCTCATGATCAACGTATTGTAACAGATAAGTCCATCCAGTGAAATCAGTTGGATCATCGTTGACCGCTTTCCAATACTTGTCTAACTCGGGCAATTTCTTTGGCGCTTCTTCCTTGTCCTTTTCATCAGCAGTTTTCTCAATTGAGAGCTTCTTTCTAACTGATTCTGCATCTGAAGTAGGTGATCCATTGTCATCACCCTCGAGCTTCCGTTTGTTGTTCTTCACCGTTTCTAGTTCTTCTTCAGAAACATTCTAAACCATACAAAGAATAAATTAACTTGAATGTGATAAATTTATCCAATACTTACCTCTGTATCTGCTGGTAACTCAGCCCTTTTTGGACCTGGCAACTCTTCATCTGAAACCTCTTCTGCCTCAGGCACTTTCACAGCTTGCACAGTAGGTAATTCATCTTCTGAAATATTTTCAGCATCTGGATCAACATTGGCAGTTTGTTCTGCACCATTAGCGCCCTCATGTTGTTCATCATTGTCACCTTGGGATGCAATATCTTCATCCATGGCAACTTCTTCAATGGTCTCCATGTTGTTATCTTCCATGTCATGATTACCATTCTCACTCAATATAAATCCATCTCCAAAACAACTGTTTGACTCATTGTTAATGGCATCTGATGAGCTCTCAGCACCCTTAAATGAGTTGAAGTCATGTGGCATACTATTGGAGTCATCAGGCATGTCTGATGTAATCATATCCATTGACTCATGTTTCATATCACTAACTTCATTTCCTGCCTGAGCCTCATGTTCGACTTCTAGTTTTAGGTCAGAAGTCAAATTGAAATCTTCCTCTGAGAATTCAGTTTTCATTTCATGTTTAACTTGCTGATGTTGCTCTATCTGTGGTATCTCCATTTCTGTATCTGATGAATCTATATGCGCTTTTTTGCGGCCTTTCCGAGTAGCTTTTGCAGGAGTCTCTGGAATAGTACGGCCCGAACGTGTTCTACGAACTACAGGAGAATGTGATGTTATAGGAATGTAGAATCTATTTACTGGTATGATAAGAAAACGTGTTTGCTCATGGAATGTAGTTGCAATGAGATTAACAATACAACAATAAAATACGTAATGTAGATTTTGACGTACCGGGTGTAGATGCATCCAAGTCATCCATGCTCGACGCGGAACGCAAGTTATCAATCACAATAATAGATCGAGTAGATATGGATATCCAATTCTCAATTCTAGAAATGTTGTTGAATGTTATTGCAGATGATTTAGTATTTGTTTTCTTTACCGCACGACCTACACGAGGACGCGTTATATTACAACTGCAAGAAAAAATATGCGGCGGCCTCACATGCGCGCCACCACAAAACAACTGCGTTGCAAGTATGAAAATGAGAATTTTAATTTTATATTTCTTGTAGTATTAAAGATTGATAACAAAATTTTTAATATATATATTTTAAAACTTAATATTAATATTACATTATTATATTATTATGGTTGCTTTAAAATAGTAATTTTACATTAATTGCCAGAAATTCCCCAAGCATCACTAAGTAATTTCCCTAAGAATGCGCGCCAAATATCTGAACAATCCAACCTCATTCAAAAGTACTCGCAAGTTGTTTGAGCGGTATTTTTTGTTCGCTGTTCAACCCTCGTTTATTGAGTCCCTCTTCAGGTCGATAAATTGTTTTAATAATTGTTACATATTGTTTTAAACCACAAATTTGAACGATGGAAGGTTTTGACGATGGAGGAGTATTCTACAGTGATAATTTTACCGGAGATACGAACGCTAACGATAATCAAATCAATTTACAAGCTATAAAGAGGAAATTTAAAGAATTCATTCGTCAATTCCACGGGGACAATTTCCATTATAAATACAGGTAATTCTAAGCAATTATCCACGCATAGGTTTAAACTAAGAACATATTAGTTACTTGAGGCTTTTGTCCTAAAACAGAGATGCTCTCAAGCGAAATTACACTTTGCATCAATATTACCTAGAAGTTAATATTGAAGATCTTGCCAGTTTTGATGAAACTTTGGCTGAAAAGATTAACAAATTACCTACAGAACACCTGGTGATTTTTGAGGAAGCAGCAAAAGAGATTGCTGATGAATTGACTGCACCAAGGCCTGCAGGCGAGGAAAAGATACAAGATATTCAAATTATGTTGAATTCCAATGGAAGTCCTGCTAATTTGAGGGCTATGACTGTAAGATATTTTTGTATAATGATGAATTTATTTTTATTAATTCCATTTGGTTGATTTATAGTCTGATGTTGTCTCTAAACTGGTTAAAATCCCTGGAATCATCATCAGTGCATCTGGAATCCGCGCCAAAGCAACAAAAATTGCTATTCAATGTCGTTCTTGCAGTAATATTATCTCCAACTTGCCAATTAAAGCTGGTTTAGAGGGATATGTGATGCCCCGGAAATGTAACACGTACGTAAATTTAACAAAACAATTCTTAACATAAAAATATGTGGTTCAAACAATTTGCAGGGAACAAGCTGGAAGACCAAAATGTCCAATTGATCCATATTTCATTATCCCAGATAAATGCCAATGTGTTGATTTCCAAGTTCTTAAACTACAAGAACTTCCTGATGGAATCCCTCAGGGTGAAATTCCTCGCCATCTTACTCTTTACTGCGATCGATATTTGTGTGAAAAAGTAGTTCCCGGAAACAGAGTCTTCATTCTTGGAATTTACTCAATTAAAAAAGTTGGGAAACCATCCAGGGTAAGCTACCTACAACTGTCATTTATATCTTGTAAGTTTCTTATCATTTGTTTTAGATGGATCATCGTGAGAAAGCAATCACAGGTGTTCGGGCTCCATACATGAGAGTTGTTGGTATCCAAATCGATAACGAAGGACTCGGTGGTGGTGGTGTTTCGATAGTCACCGCTGAAGAAGAGGATCTCTTCCGTCGAATGGCTGCATCCCCAAATATTTATGAGAGATTGGCTCAGAGCATTGCTCCTTCAATTTACGGTGCTTTGGACATCAAAAAGTCAATTGCTTGTCTGCTCATTGGAGGATCAAGAAAGAAACTTCCAGACGGTTTGACACGTCGGGGTGATATTAATGTTTTGTTACTTGGAGATCCTGGTACCGCTAAGTCTCAGTTGTTGAAGTTCGTGGAAAGGGTAGCTCCGATTTCGGTTTATACTTCGGGAAAAGGCAGTTCCGCTGCTGGTTTAACAGCATCTGTCATGAGAGATCCATCATCGGTAATAGATTTCTAAAACTTCTATTGTTGTTGACTGATTATCCTTTCCTTTATATGCAGCGTAACTTTGTCATGGAAGGAGGCGCTATGGTCCTTGCTGACGGTGGTGTAGTTTGCATCGACGAATTCGACAAAATGCGTGAAGACGATCGGGTTGCTATCCACGAAGCGATGGAACAGCAAACAATCTCAATCGCCAAAGCCGGCATCACAACAACTCTCAACTCACGTTGCTCCGTCCTCGCCGCAGCCAACAGTATATTCGGTCGTTGGGATGAAACCAAAGGCGAGGAGAACATCGACTTCTTGCCCACAATCCTCTCACGTTTTGATATGATCTTCATCGTCAAAGACGAACACAATGAACAAAGAGATAAAACTCTCGCGCGTCACATCATGGGCGTGCACATGAACTCCAATCAGGGCACTAATGAACCAAAAGTGGGCGAACTCTCAATCGATCTCATCAAAAAGTACATTAATTACTGTCGCACGCGTTGTGGGCCCAGACTCAGCGCTGAAGCTGGCGATAAACTTAAAAGACGCTATGTCATGATGCGATCCGGTACTTTGCAACATGAGCAGAAGAAACATTCCATTCCAATCACAGTAAGACAGCTTGAGGCTGTTATTCGGATGTCTGAGAGTTTGGCGAAGATGCAGTTGTTGCCATTTGCTACTGCTACACACGTCGATGAAGCATTGAGGTTGTTCCAGGTGTCCACCTTGGATGCAGCTATGAGTGGAAGTTTGTCTGGCGCTGAAGGGTTCACTTCTGAAGAGGAACATGATATGCTTACTAGGATTGAGAAGCAGTTGAAGAGACGTTTTGCTATAGGAACACAGGTCTTACAACAGAGTATCATGCAAGATTTTGCTAAGCAACAATATCCAGAAAGAGCAGTCTTGAAAGTTATTCAAACGATGATCAGAAGAGGTGAACTTCAACATAGAATGCAGCGTAGGATGCTGTATCGCCTAAGTTAAGTCTTTATCACAAGCCATCTTTGCCCAAACCGTGAAATAAGTTATTAATCTCAATAAGCTACATTTTTGAATGGGTGTAATTTACTATTTTTATACTTCCCTTGTATCAATGTTAATTTTTAGTAAACCTTGCTTATTTTTTAGTCTTTGTGTGTATTCTTCGTAAAGGGGTAAAACGGATGAGTTTCAATGCCTTTGAAAAATCTGAAGTCAAATATTCGTCCCTCCTCACCTCGATCCATGTTGTCCAATCTCCTGAGCTGTTCTTCCGTCAGTTCAAAATCAAAAATATTAATGTTTTGTTTGATACGCTCAGGAGTCACTGATTTTGGAATTACTATCACATTGCGTTGAGTTAAATGTCTCAAGAGAATTTGTCCTGGAGTTTTGTTCAAGACATCAGCAATTTCCTTTACTAAAGGGTTCGCTAATAGTGAAGGAATCTCCCGTCTGAAAGAAAACAAATGAGTTTGCTGAACGATGAAATTCGAATTGATCGCGATGCAAACCTACATGTGGTCGTATTTTTCCTGGAAATGTGTTTGCGCAGAAGGACTTCCAAGCGGGGAATACGCCGTCACAGCCATATTCAACTCTCTGCACGCATTAATTAACTGTTTCTGTTGATTATATGCATGAACTTCGACTTGCAGCATGGCAGGTTTGATTTCAGCAGCATTATATATCCTTCGTATTTGGTCAATGTTGAAATTTGATAAGCCAATTGATTTTGTTCTTCCATTCCTTACTTCCGCTTCCATTGCCTTTGGGAAAATTGATATAAGTTTATAGATCAATTTAAACTTTCATCAAGCAAATTTACCCTCCATGTATCTACAGGATCACTCTCAATATCTAACATTACAGAACCATCCTCATTCTTTGCTGGTCGCAATGTTTCCTTTTCACAAGCAAGCGCAAATGGCATATGTATTAGATATAAGTCAACATAGTCCATTTTCAATTTCGCTAGTGACATCGTAAGGAAGCGTCCGACATCGCTGGCACGATTCCCAAACACGGGCAGCTATAATATTCAAACAACAATCATAAACTAAATATTCCTATTCAAATCCGCTTACTTTCGTTGTAATGAACAAGTCGGAGCGTTCAACTTTTCCCTTCAGGATTAACCGCTCCAGCGCATCACCCAAGGACTCTTCAGTATTGTAGTTAAATGCTGTATCTAAATTCACTTGAATTGATTCTAACTCGTTCGCAAAGTAATCTTTGATTTTACCAAAATGTCGATATCCGGCGGTGATGGCAGCTTCGACCACTGCTCGCATTTCATCCGGGTGGGACTTCCACGTGCCCAGACCGACGATGGGCACTGAAGTGTCCTCGGTGCACAGTGGAACGTGCTGCATTTTATATAACTGTGCACATGCACTTACAAAGAGTACTCGCGTAAAATTAGCCAACGGGTGAAGCGATTTGCATGTTATATACCCGTCGGTTATTAATAAAAGTATACGCGGAATGATTGCGACTTACAAAATTAATTTTGACATTAATGAAACGTAATGGGGAACGAAACTGATTATAATGTCATCTAATTGTTACAGTATAAAGTAACGCAATACAATTTCTTCGTGAACGTTCTCTCTCATAAATCAACATCATTTCCCAGACCTGAAGTTTTATTATCATTAACAACTAGCATATACATTAAAGTATATCAATTTCATTACAAAAATCATCGTCGAACTCGAAATCGTCCTCGTGTCATCACCGCACCCTTAGGCGTTTTCACTTATCTAATATTACCAAATGTCATATGGTTCATGCTTAAATAGTACTTAAAGTAGATTCGGGGATTCCGCCACGCGTGCTAAATTAGCACATGTGGGGCGGGGGCGCACCACCACGAGAGGATAGGGTACACGAGGTACACCGACACACATGTTTATATAACGCAGACTTGCTGCGCGCGCTCGTCATTCGTTTAACTGCACCGTTTAATTAATTAGTTATATATTCTGATTTAATTCAGTAAGTAATCAGTTTGAAAATTCGTATTATTGTGTCTTCAGTTTGAACTACTCGCGTTCGTTTGTTCTCCTTGATGTGATAAACGACGATGTCGCTAAATAATGTCGGATCACCATTTTTCTTGTTTATCTATCTGTTAACGTTAGACTACTTCCTAAATATACATATCATCTAGATTCTCAATGTTTCTGACCCAACATTCTCCTTCACTCAATTTCCCACCAAAATTTACAGGTTTTAGTCAACATTCGACGGTCTTTTCATTTACATCCTGAGGTGGAAAGACATCGCCATTTAAAAAAGAAACGTAAAAAACTAAACTATCAACTACGAATCACGTCATTAAGTCTTTTGACATCAGGATATACGAAAAGGAGAGTGGAATGTTGCTCCCTTTGCTACTCAAAACTGTATCAACTCTGTAAATGTCTTAATTTCTACTACTTAAATTTTATCAACTCGCACAACTCACGCTTAGTCCGCCTCATCCCTCGTTTCGTTGACTGGTGACCAAACCAATATAATACAAACTTAAATATTACTGGTTGTATCACAATGTATAGCTTGTTCCTAACTAATTTTACATTAAAAAAAAAAAGAAACAACTATTCAATATACGTTTTTATAATATAAAATAGATATTTACAATTTTCCAGCGCCAGCCGCACTTCACAAATGCACGGAAGGTGGTGTGGTGTGTCCATGTTGTCTCCGCGTGGGTTAAGTGTATGTGTTGAGTTTAAGTGTATCGCGAATTCGGGTGACTGGTTACCATATTCGCGTTCTAGCGCTTAACAAACATTGCTCATGTTTATCTTGAGGGGAAGAACAAACTATACTAGTTCATGCGTGTAGATCAATGCGTGCGAAATTATATGGCGCACCAACAAAACGTTCGCTCTCTTAATTTGATAACTCGAAGTACTGTTGGGGTTCATTGATTTTTAAAGTTAATTAACAACAAATAATAAAATGCCATGCTGCATCATCCCGCTCTCCCACATTAATCCATATCCAGAAATCTTCTAAGATTTTTTATTAAATTCGAGCGTTGATTTGAGCTAGCAATGCGAATACGAACTGATTTCATTGCCTGTGGCAAGAATATTGGATTACTGAGAGCGAAACGTACCTGTTCTTGTTTAAACTTTGCAGTAATTTCCAAGTTCTACAGCCGTGTGAATCGAAAATTAAGTCAGGCTGCACCAGAAAACCATTAACGAGTAATTAATGTTTTCCTTGTACAATCACAACGCAAAACTCGACAAACCCAATGCGTTTAAATTAATGTCATATATTGCTAAGAATTAAACCAGCTAGAGAAAGAAATTCAATTCAACAGACACAGCGAGTATGTGTTTGCGTGTAGCTTCGTTTGTCTTGCTGCGTTACTGCGAAGGATATTTCTGCATGGGCGTGTAAAGCATCGGAGTGTTGGCTTGCTGTGCTCCTTGACCAGCCCACTGCCCTTGAGGCACGACACAGTATTGTCCAGGATAGTTTGGATACTGGTAGTATCCCTGCATGTACCCTCCCTGCGCGGCAGCATATCCCTGCGGGTACCAGTACTGCCCGTACCCGTACGGGTATTGTTGACCCTGCGCTGGTGTGATGCTTGGCTGTGCAGTACCAGTAGAGCTGTCGCCTGCAGGTCCGCCGTTCTCCTTACCCCAGAAACACTTCACTACCTGCCCGTTGATCTCCGTGTTGTGAATCGACTCGATCGCGCGCGTTGCAGACTCCTTGTTGGAGAACCGAATAAACGCGTAGCCTTTGTCCTTGAACACGCGTATGTCCTGGATAACGCCGAACTGAGCAAACGTCTGCTGCATGAGGTCCTCGCTGATACCATTTGTAAACCCGCCACAATATACGGTGCTGTTCGTCGGCGACGTCTGGTTGTAGACTTCCTCATATGTGGGTTGCTTGCTGCGCTGTGCTGGTTTGTCTGCGCGCGGCGGTGGCGGTTTGCGCGTGGACCAGTTGGTGCGAATAGAACGTGAACCTAACCATTGGCCATTCATCGACTGAATTGCCGTCTCTGCTTCGGCCTTTTTCACAAATGACACAAATGCGTAGCCCTTGGATTTGAGCGTCTGCGGATCGCGCACTATCCGGCAGTTAGAGATCTCCCCGAAGGGAGCGAAGGCCTCGCGGAGCGTGTCAGTCTCAATCTCTGGCGAAAGGTCACCGACAAAGATGTGATGATGATTGGACGTGTCCGTCTTAGGTTGATTGCCCGGACTGGTCGCCCAATTTACCTTCATTTCCTTGTCGAGAAACACGCGCTTATTCATTGCCGCCAGTGCAGTCGACGCCGACTGGTGGTTAGCAAACTCGACGAATGCATACGGGTCATTGCCTGGTTCTCGAATGATCTTACAGCCCTTCACCGGGCCGATCTGTGCGAAGAGTGTGCACAGCAGGTCTTCGGACACTGAGCCATCGAGATTGCCCACGTACAATGTTTTTGGGTAGCTTTCTTCCGACATAATGACGCCGGCCGTTTGCTATCGTCGCCCGAACACCCACTTACCGCGTCGCGGACGTCTCACAAATGCATGTATCACACCAAAGCCAAGGGAGAACCACGTCTCGCGCAGATTGTATTCGCCACGGCACGTCGACGCTAATAGGCGAGGACGGCACCTGGGGCTGCAACACACAGGATTGTTAACTTTCTCTTCGTGTTATTCTGCCGCGACTGACTGTCAAATCGTCAAACGAAACAAAATGGCAGGCGGCTGGCAGCCGACAGGCCAGAAGCGGACGTTGATCGTCGCGAGTGTGCGGCTTTCGGGTAGCCGCTCAGTTGCACACGCACTACGCTAATTACCGATTCGCATCGGCGGCTAATCACTCTACTTTGTCTTCTTTATCGATTCGCTGTGATCGAAAACAAGTCTCCCGTTGTCCGGACGAAGTTAGCAACAAGTCGTTGACGCTCCGCCCACAAAACTTCACAAAACTGTAATGACAGCAAATCGGCCATTCCCGGTGAGAAACAGTGAATCTAATTTCAATAATGAATCAAAATTTAAAACTATTTAACTTAGTTGGCATATATTTTTAGATTTTTGCATTATTGTTATGAATAATGGGAACAATAAATATAGTTTGATAAGTTCTCATGTTGACCTATTCATCCTGAAACAGTTGAAACTTTTGCACATTTTACAGTGTTGCCAACTACTAATGAAATCAATGGTTAGCGGGGGCTAGTCAAAGTAGTCAAATGAAATCAGCCTGCTGATATTAAATAAACAAAAGCTTGTGAGTCAATCTTCAAATTATGAAGTGAATTAAATTGAATTAAATATTACTTCCACAAGTTTGAATAATTTTATTACCGACTCCAAATATGTTGTTTACTGCTTCTGGGTGGCTACACCTTAAACATTTGTAACATTGTGTTATGTTAACATAACTCTGATAACACTTGCAAAATAAATAAAACGAATAAAACAAAGTATGAATGACAAAGAAATAAAAGAAGCTCAAAAAAGTGAATTTGAGGTTTTAAAAGTATGTAATAATTGTAACCTAGAACTTAATTATAAATAAGTAATTTATCATATTGTAATATTTATTTTTTGTTTTACAGGCCATATTTTATAATGATGATTTACTTGACCTGAGAAAAAAGCCTTCCAACATATGGCAGCCACTGAAAGTTTCTTTAAGACTAACTCAACAAGGAGGTTCATCCAATGATTCAGATGCAAGAGTTGATTTACTAGTCTCATGCTCAGGACAATATCCTTTAGAGTAATGTAGCAATTAATATTACAGGTTTATTTAGTATCTCTTACTTGGTCTGGGTCTTAATGATTTGTTTTTCACTTTAGTAAATGTTTATGTCTCAATAAAATACTTCCTAATAATCTTGCATCTTTGCTATTCACTCATGCCATATTTTGTTATTTTAATTTGCAGGGCACCAGGACTGGAGCTTCAAAATGTAAAAGGGATATCACAAGATCAAGCGAATCATTTACTTAAGGAGCTGGAAGAAAAGGCTCAAAGTCATATTGGGACTGTGATGATTTATGAATTGGCTGTTCATGTGCAGGAATATTTATATGAACATGGAAAGCCAGAAAGTAAAAGTTTTTATGAAGAGATGATGTTACAATCAAAGAAAAAGCAGCATGAACAGCAAGAACAATTGAACTATGAGGTAAGCCATGTAATTTGTTTTACTTACTAACACTAGATAATATAAAATTTCAGCAAGAAGCACTAGCAAAAGAAGTGAAAGAACGTCAGGAACTCCATAAACAAGCTATCAAACGTGATAGAGATGAACGTCGTTTATCCGAGCAGTCTTCTAGTAGTAGCTATGTCAGGACATCATGTAATGAAAGTTCTAATGATTTATCTGTTGGGTTTATGGATGTATCTTGCCATCATCCTCCAAAAATCATCACATTTTCAAATATAACTGTCACTAGAGGACAATGTATTGAACATTCTTCAGAAAAATCTACTTTATTTACTTCCATGGATACATCAAATGGCCAAATGTATTTATTATCTGAATGGATTATTGAAGAACCAACTACAAATGGTTATTCCAATGATCAACAAGTTTCAGTGCATCAATTTCATAACATTGAACAAGAATTGAAAAGTCTGTTGAGATTGAGACATCCTAATCTGGTTCATTATGTAAATATGGAGCGATCAATTTTATCTGAAGGAACGTTTGCTGTTAATTTGTTGATTGAATTTGTTTTAGGTATGATGATACAATTAACAATGATTATTGATTAATGAAAATATGATTTCAGGTTCTAATTGTGATGCCTTATATATTTCAAGGAATAATCCCGTTGATATAGAAATGTTGCGCATGATTTCTGAAAGTGTCTTAAGTGCCCTGGATTTCTTACACAGGAATAACATAGTGCACAAAAATATGTCTGCGTCATGTGTATATATTTGTAACAGTACGACCTGAATTGGTTTCCTCTTTCTTATAATTAATTTAATTTTGTTTTAGGACAAATTAAACTAGCAAATTTTAGTATTTATCAAAGACTGACTGATCTAGTATCACAAAGTACAAATTCAAATAATTATAGCAAGAAAGTCGACATTTTTGAATTCGGTATTTTAATTCTATCACTTATCAAAGGATCTAATGTTGATGAAGGAGATCTAACTATTCCATGTGATGTTCGATATGATTTGAAGGACTTTCTCGAAAAGTAGGTACCTTTCTGTGGATATAAACGGTTTTAATAACATTTCTTTGATTAGGTGTATTTCAAAAGATGAGATTAGACATACAACAACCCAGTTATTAAACCATTCATTTCTCACAGTTCCTACTGAGAAAAAGTCTCCGATTAGGAAGCAACTTCTTGTAGATGAGAACTCCACGTCCGAGGCTTACACAGATGACATAAAATTTTTAGCGCAACCAAATTTAGATGGAAAATCTCGCGTTGATAGTGAATTTGAACACATTGCTTACCTCGGAGAGGGTGCTTTCGGTCAGGTTTACAAAGTCCGAAATCGTCTGGATCAAAGAGTGTACGCCTTAAAACGGATCCATTTGAATTCTAAAAACAAATTAGCTAATCGTAAAATTATCAGAGAAGTCAAATTACTCTCTGGTTTAAACCATGAAAATGTTGTGAGATATTACAATTCATGGATTGAAAGTGCTACCGTACCTGCAAACACAAATGACGACGACGATGAAGAGGACGATAATGAAGTGGATGCACCAAGTTCCTTTGTACACCGACGAAAATTTACTCCTATTGACGAGTTTATGGAAAAATTGGTTCCTAATGCAAAGGCCTTAGCTTGGTCAATTAGTTATGGTGGCAAATCATGCAAAAACCAAGAGAGTTCAGAATCAGGAGACAGTAGCTCAAGTGAAGATGAAGAGAATGATGTTTGGAGCGATTCTGATTCGGTGCAATTTGAAGATGAAGCGGATTGCACAAAGAGTCGTAAAAGTACAGCCGATGATGATCATTTGAACATTGATGAGAAGAGCAGTCCGAAACAAATTCAAATTATGTATATTACGATGGAATTCTGTGAGAAAAGTACATTGCGTTCAGCCATTGATGAAAACTTATACACGGACAGAGTGAGATTATGGAGACTTTTTAGAGAGATTGTTGAAGGCATGTCTCATATACATCAACAGGGCATGATTCATCGGGATTTGAAGCCAGTTAATATATTTTTAGATGTTAATGATCATGTGAAAATTGGTGATTTTGGTTTAGCAACGTCGAATTTACTGACGAAAAATGAACCAATATTTGTGGGAAGCCAAAGTGGTAACTTATAAAATGATAAGAAAAAGGTATTACTTCATTTGATATCCTTCAAATTTTCAGACAAAATTGGCCCAAGTGGAGATCTTGGTAGTCTCACGGGACAAATTGGAACTGCTTTGTATGTTGCTCCAGAATTAAATTCAAACATAAAAGCACATTATAATGAAAAAGTGGACATTTACAGTCTGGGTATTATTTTCTTTGAAATGTCGTACAAATATTGCTCAACCCAAACAGAGCGTATTCAAGTCTTGTCCAAATTGCGAACTGATAAAATTATCTTTCCCGATGATTTTGATATCCATGCAACGCCAGCTCAAAAGTCAATAATCAACTGGTTGATGGATCATGATCCAAGAAAACGTCCTTCTTCACAGGAACTTCTAGAGTCAGACCGTATGCCGCCTCCTGTTCTAGAAGAAAAGGAATTGAGGGATATGCTCAAACATACTTTGAAGAATCCACAGTTCAAAGCTTACAAATATTTGGTGGAGTCATGTCTCAATCAACCAGTTTCAATGGTACAGGATATTTCGTATGACAAGGATATGGGGCCATTGTTTACAACGAAAAACCAACAAATATTCAATCACGTTAAGAAATTAGTTGTTAAAGTTTTTGAGTTGCATGGTGCTCAAGAATTTAGCACACCAACTATGATGCCGAAAAATAAATGTTATGATGGTGTTGAAAGTTGTGTGAGGTTGATGACACATTCTGGGAGTGTTGTTACAATACCTTATGATTTAAGGTTTGTTGAACATTGCTTTGGTTGAACTCGTATAGAAAGATTTATGCTTTTTTGTAGAGTTCCTTTTGCTCGATATGTTGCTTGGAATGGCATTACTAATTTAAGAAGGTATTCAATCGCTAAAGTTTACAGAGAAAAGCGTGCATTTGGGTTTATCCCCAGGGAATTATATGAATGTGCGTTTGATATTGTCACACCTACTTCAGGTAATTGCTTAAAATAAGATTTGTAATGTTTTAATGATGTTATATTGAATATAGGAAACCTAATGGCGGATGCTGAAGTGATTTATCTCATGGATGAGTTAGCTGCAAGTGTGCCAGGACTTCGTGAGAGGAATCTGTTGATACGCCTCAATCATATGTCGCTGCTGAAAGCAATTCTACTTAATTGCGGAATTAAGGACCGGCATTTGGAGTTTTATAGCATATTGGCCGACGCGAAGGTTTGTATTTTACTTTTAATTAAGCTTTTACGACGTTTGTGCCGTTGTATATAATGAGTTTTTTTGTCTTTTTTGTTTTGTTTTTGTACTTCATTTTTGAACAGTAGAAGTGTAGAATATTGCGTTTTACTCAAATATTGAGCATGTTTTAGTTTTGTCTACATATAAATCTATGGCTTAATATTTAACAGGAAGGAAAAATGTCTAAAATTCAAAGACGTTTGCATTTGATCAATTACGGCATGACCAATCATCACATCAACACTTTAATTGGTTTACTGGACACTGAAGCATCAATTGGTCAAATTCAAAATACACTACAAAGTATAATCAAACGAAGAAATACAGAACCAGCTAACTTGGCTCGTCAAGCTCTTCAAGATCTACAGACAATTATTGATAATGCAACAAATCTTGGAGTTAATGTATGTTACTTCAATAACCATGTTCTATTAATAATACATTTTTTGAGTAGAGCAACATTGTTATAAATCTTGGGATAATCTACAAGGTGCCACAATATTCCGGAGTAATTTGCCAATTAGTTTATCCATCTTATAAGAAACACAAACCAACCGTGGAAGTTCTCATGGCAGGTGGTCGTTATGATGAAACAATTATTGCATACAAATCTATGATTCAATCATATAAGGATGTCCAACAATCCGCGGTTGGGGTATCAATTTCTTTAGATCCTTTGGTTGCCATCTTCTCACATCATCAACGCAATGAACATGCAGGACCAAGCGCTGAATCTAATGTTAGTCACATTGATGTTGTGGTCGGTTGCATTGACAAAACGAAATCAGCGTTGAAACGCGTGGCAATGATTTTGAGGGATCTTCGTGCAGCTGACATTAAAGTGACTTCAGTTGCGGGGACAAACCAGAAAGAGATTACGGACCAAGCTGATGAATTGAATGTACCGTATGTTATTATATTTAATAATGGACATGCTAGGATTCAACACTTCAAAAATCCGGAAAAGTAAAAACGAATTAATTCTTTTCATACGTAAATGGAGAAGTAAATAATTATTTGTAGATGGGACCAATACAATTTAAACACATTAAAGGAGAATTTACAACGAGTTAATAAGATCTACAGGAATGCTGTGGATATGAATACTGAAAATTCCGCACCCAATTTATCCAGAAGTGAGTCTATCCATAGAGCTTCTATGTATTCTCAATATCCAGAAGTGGGTGTTAAGTGTGTTGAGATTCTTTATGTGATGCATGGTGATAAAGTTCGAGAGAAGATACCACCTCATGTTCGAAAGCGTCATGAACAACATGTATGTTTTCTACTTTTCATTGAAACATTGAAGTTTGTAATTCGAATTCTATATAGATTTGGTCAAAAATTACGGAACCTTTGAAGAAACTAAATGGTGATGTTAAACTGCTGGCGGTGAATATTGATAGAGCAATGTTATCTTCAATCGCATCCACCTTGAATTTTAGTTCGGAAGATGATCTACAAAAGTCTGAAAACATATTAAAAGACAAGTATGTTATTACACTATTATTGCTTTGAATTGCTTCATTCTTTCTTGTTTAGGTACACAAGATATATGAAGTTTCTTGAAGACCTTGGGAAAAAGGTTTACATGTACAAAACTAACAACTATTCAATTATTCTCTTTAGTTTAGAAGATTCGTACTATCATGTCTTTTTATAACAATTTAATTATGACGGCATATAAAGAAAGTAAATTAATTTTGGTTGGAGTTAAAATCAAAATTACTAATATAGATCACGATGGGTTAAAACAAATATCACTTTAGACGGTTGAAACATCCGCATCACTCATGAAGGGAATTTATGGGCTCACAAAATTGGTAAATGTGAATTGCAAGTGAATTTCACATTTGCAGCTACAAGTTTAATGCATTTCCAAAAACCACTTCATTATTTTTATGTAGTTTCCTAAATTTTCCTTGTTCATATTCAAGTTTAAATAAACTTTTCCAATATGGTTATTACAAGTTGTACTCAACGGTTAGTGGCGATTGGTATTATTGGCAAAGGTAAGCTCTGGGATATTCAAGTGGCTGGGCAATTTACGAAATCAATTTTTATGTATTTACTTTTAATTAAGTACTTGCCGGGCACCATTTTGTGATTCTTTTAGGAACTTAGGGATGAGAGCATCAATCTCATGGACTTGATTCGCATTTGGTGGTGTGTAATGTCAATAGTCAATCTGATCAAACCGC
The DNA here is from genome assembly GCA_027575565.1 of Diploeciton nevermanni. Taxonomy (NCBI): domain Eukaryota; kingdom Metazoa; phylum Arthropoda; class Insecta; order Coleoptera; family Staphylinidae; genus Diploeciton; species Diploeciton nevermanni. The sequence continues at coordinate 131,717 of JAODIE010024899.1, forward strand.
GATGATTTGTGTAAATATTTATTGACCTTTGCTACAATTGTGAATTAATGGGCTTTGTATAAACACATGAAAGCAATGAAATGAGAAATAGTTCTTAAATTTACTCCAATAACATCAAAAATGATACAAATACAACTTTTAATATATTTTTCACCTATTTTGGGACATATTCAGCTTGAGGATCTAATATAGACATATATTATATATCGGTACCGGTAAATCACTGTTTACTTCTTTATTTAGTACCGTTTCTGTAAATTCTTTTGAAAGTTGTAAATAATTATTGCTAAAGGATTTCAAACGGTGTGCAACAAAATGGGTCTGCATACGAAAATTAATTTATATTTATTTTATCAACTTGTTTTTTTTTTCTTCAAAACAAGTATCCTACATCTTTCAATTACTTTTATAAACATCACAGTTTCATATTACGGTAAGAGTTCGATTCTATCATCTTGTATCCTGCTGAAATACAAAAAACTTTTTTGAGTGCAACGATTTTGGTAACACGATACCAGGACCATCGTCTATTTTAAGAGCTTTTTATGGCGATTCGATATGAGCTATCTACTTTCCGATATGCGTATATTACAAAAACAATTCAAAAATAGAGAATATCTAGTTAAGACTTGAAAATATATTTTTTGAATTACGCAATCAATGCACTTAAAAATGATCGAAATGGTGTGTAGGTAAATTATTGGAAAATTAATTATTTTATATAAATTCGCTTTTTCGAGGAAACCTAATTTTTCTTTTTTTTAGGTCAATCCGCTCAATACTCAGTTTTAGAATTTCATATCGATTGATTATTGTTTAATTCTCTTTCATACGGTTCTACTCAAAGCAGTTTCTGTTAATTCGTTAAAAATTTATAGGTGATAATCGCAAATAAATTTCAAACCTCGGCGCTTAAGTTGGGACTAAACTGTGTCTGTGCACTGTATTATCTTCTAATCTACTTTTTAGATACGGTTCGGTGTTTATATTGCGCTACAGGTTACCACAGCTGCAGATCTCAAGAGGTACAGGCAGGTAATTCCTGCCGCAATGCACGTAAATCAGTTGGCTATTTATTAGATCCATTAAATCAAATGAAACCATTTTTTTTCAGAATTTATGATCTCATAAAATCAGTGTCTTAAAGTTGTAGTATTGACATTTTGTAGTCATGAATATTATATTATCCTAGATATAATATATGAAATATGAAAAATAAGTTGAATAACTGAAGTTGCGATTGATAATCAAGTATCCTGCAACTTGCTTTAAACTTACATTAGTTTTATGAATATCAAATAGCTAAATGAACCCATGAATCAGTTCCACTATTGATTGCACAAGCAATGCCGGAAAGGAAGGGTGAGTAAGAGTTTACAACGAGCTACGGATGCGTTCCGTTGGTCGTTAGCGCTGGTCAGGATGCCAGGATGCAGGTCTATCCATCATAAGTGACGATGACAAAGCACCTCGAACCATGCTGACCAAGCCAATTCAATATTTTAAAGTTTCAAACACAACTTTCGCTCACCTCACAATATTTACAATTTTCTTAAGTTGGCGCTCCATTTAATCAACAGCCTTAAACATCAATTATTTGTTTCTTAGTCCAAGGAGGAAGTGCTTTACTAGAATTATTAATAAATGTGCATTCGTCCTATTGCGGGTGGCATTTCTTTCTAGTTTCTCTTCGGTTATGAATGGAATTCTTCAATATAAATAATCTCCGCCTGCACAAGTTCATCATTTCGATTCAATTCTGAAATCGCATTATCCCTGGAGTGGTGCACGAGGTCGGCGGAAGCAATGAATGCAATTTCATTGCATCAACGGGGGCGAAGAAAAACCCACCGCACCAAAGTTTATGCAATCACTCTAGTATTTATGCTATTTCTCATTAATTCAATTTGTATTCCTGTGTGGCCGCTGCTAGCAATTTCAATTTGTGCCATAAAACGGCAAACTGAAATTAAAAACATAGAACACGTTTCTTAATAATTTGCAATTTCGATCTTAAATATAAAGATGCAATTCAATTACAAAGTAAGACAGGGATTTCTCTAAATGTAAATTATTCAATAAGTCTCTTCAAACCTATTTCAATAGGCACTTAAATGTTGTTCACTGGTAATGATCACAAATTGAATGCTGCTACTTTTTGCATTCACTTTCAGAGTCTTGTGCGGTAATTGGATGAGTTGGCAACACCGGGCTGCTTAGACGCATTGCGTGTTTCGCACGTGTGCGCCCAATACGCAGGTGAGTAAAGAGAAGTGGCTAATTAATAATGTACGCGCGCGTTAAAAGCGTCTGGAGATTTCTCGTCAGCGGAAATGCGGAAAATCGCTGCCGATGTAAACGTAGACTGGGGTTTGCGAGAGCGGCGTATAAAACACTGCACTGGAATGAAAAATAAGGTCGAGAAAGTAACAAGTAATAAAAATAAACTGAGTGCATGTACTTGCAAAAATGGGCTACTAACTTTAAAAAAACATTCAATTAACTGCAAAAAGTTGCATCAAGAACGATATTTTTATTTAACATTAAGGTTGTTAATTCACTTATTTTTAGCTGCTGTTCTAATTTTGAATGTTATATTGCACCAATTGTTTTTTAACATGTTTCCCTTGTGTTTTAAATAAAATCTAGGTAATCTACAAATATAATCATGGCAAATAGCAGATTAATTGCTTAGTTAGTTACTGAGCAAAATAGCACAACGGGGAATATTTAAATTAAAAAAATCTACTCTTAAGAAAATATTTGTGTGCTCTGTAAATTTATCATTTTGTTGAACATTGAAATATATATTCAATTCAACGATGATATAAAATCAGATGATGTTATTAAAAACGCTTAATAAGAAAAAAAAATTGCATGTAAATGAATAAAATCTATTCTACCTTTAATACAACATGTCAACATGCCTTCGAATGCATTTTTTCCTTACTTATCTTAATATATAGTTGAAAATTATTACACAAATTAATCTTTGTTTTATCCTCTATTGTTTAATATTGTTCATGACTATTTACGTAGTTTATTTCCCAAGTTACTCGTGATTATCACAAAACGATTTCAAACTGGGCGTACTAGTTGGGACTCATACAGGAGCACTGCAAGGTGCTGTCCTCTATCATAAGTTTAGACTGCATTTGTAATTTGTTTCCTTTCCGCGTGAAATGCCTTGAGCAAAACAATACACGACTCAGGTAGAATTTACTGGTTGAGAAAAGCATGGTACTCCTATTGTGAAACAAAATGCAGGAATTATTTTGGTCCAATTAAATGATGATGCCATTAATCCATTTGCAGATGAAATATAGCAGATTATATTGTTTTTTTGTTGTTTAAGATTTGTGTTTTTATTTTAACAAGTCATCTTTAATTTGTAAATTAATTAATGTTATCTTTATTGGTTATTTTCTTATTATGCTGCTGATTACACAATGAACTATAATATATGCGTTATTGTCTTACAAGATTTACAGTATATTAAGATTTAATGAACTTAGAATGTTATATTGCACTTTCTAACAGATTAACATGCAACAAAATTAGTTTTTCTTGTCAAAACTTCATAAAAATCCTAACCGCTGCTCACAGATAATAAATCATCATCATATACAGATTTTTAATAATTTGATCTATATCATATTGTATTGTCAGTGGGCGAGTTAACGATGCATGTAAAATTAATCTGGACCGGGCCGAAATGACTAGTCATCAATATTGATTGCATGGACGTGTGCGATGGACGGTGGCCGAGAGCCTGAACTTGAATAGATGATCCAAATGTATCATCCATCCAACTTCCATTTGCTTTCTTTTTTGTTTACCTGCTTTAGATGCAACAAAAACTCAAACATATCTGCTAACATCTTCTAAGATCCGCTAAGATTCCCAAAGAAACTTATTTCACTTGCTCAGTCTATAAGTGTAATAAATGTATTACACTAAAAGAAACATAAATCAAGAATTGAAATACATCAATGCCATCAAGTAAATATATGCTACATTTGTATAAATTATACATTAACATTTATAATGTAGATTTTAATCACATATTAACAAGCTTTAACACCGTTAACACATCTGTTTCCCAACGAGCGTAACTATATAAGCTTGGCTTTATTCGTTTTACAACCTAATAAACATCTTAAAGCCAATTCATAATACATTATCTCTCTGTGATGGCGGGAAATAAATATCTAGAGTAGTTTTCACCCGTTTATATCAGTCGTAAAATTTGCCAATTCGTGCAATTCCAGTCTTCTAAACACGTATGGATCATTCAAGATGGATGCCATTTGTGGCTGGGTGATGAGAGAACCCGAAACTTTTTAACTATCTAGGATAGGTGCCTGATGGCATTTCGATATCGCTTGTTTTAGTTCGTTTTGCGATAAACCCGAATTTATTTCCGCTGGACATAAAAACATAATAACGCGAAAAGAGGGTTAGATAAGACGGCAAGGTGGTTTTTTGATGAAGATGATTAATTGCCAACAAAGCTATTTTATTGAATTACAAAGAAACAAGATTAACAATTTGAAAAATTATATTTGAATAACGCTGTTGAGGTGAGTTGAGATGTTACTATTAAATTGACAAATTATTGACAAACAAATTTGGGTTTTATTAAAAAAATAAAAATAAATAAAGATATTATATTTAAATTATTATATTTAGAAAAAAACTTCTAGAAATAAAATAAAAATAGTTTTATGTAGATCAAACTTAAGTATAAGAAATACTTATTATTGATTTATAAAACGTGTTCGGTTTGTTACTTTCTTCAATATTATGGATGTTTATTATTTTATGTGTTCTTATATAGCTTGCTTTGTTTAGAAAAGTTAGATAAAGATGTTCGGCTGTTTGACTAAGTGTGTTCATTTGCTAATTAATCTTCAAATCAAATATAAAAGACACGCGCGTTTTTAAGAATCTCCCAATCTATTATTTTTTTTTCGTCAACCACTTAATAAAACACTTACTTGCAGCTAAAAATATGAATACAACACTAACAGGTTCGAAATTAGACAAAAAGCGCTTAGACATTAATGAAAACATTCAAATTTATAAACATAAATTGAAAAACTCAAAATTTTTTAATGAGCACACCCAGTTACACTTTCATACAAGCTTTAAACTTCTACAACTAATCTCATAATTTTTAATGTACCTATCTCCGACAAAAGAAATAGCCGACCACCCCCACCCAATCTTACCAATCCACAAACTATATAAAAACACATAAAATCTTAAATAAATATTATACTGAAGAAGGCATTAACCCGAAAACGTTCTATAAATTAATATTAAGTAAATGTTATAGTTTAGTTTTACATACATAATGAATATTAAACAACTTTTAACCACACTCAACGATACTGTAAAAAATAGTTTTATTACATTTTAAAATGACATGCTTATAATTTACACGTTATATGAGTTGCTCACATTAATTTAGCAATAGAAGTAATGCTCTTTTATTAATCAGTTTGTTTCTTGTAGTTTGTGTGTTTTTTGCAACAACAAAAAAATAGATAAAATGTTACTTCAAATTTCACGTACAAAAGAATAAATGTGGTTGTAATTTTTATTAATTTTGCTTACATTACCCAATTTTGTTCCTTGTATTACTTATTTTCGTCTAATCTATATGCTGAATCAGTTGCCTTTGTTATACATTCACCTCATCTAATTTCTTTAGATTAACTTTCTACCTTTTATACATTTTGCAAGTTTTCATTAACTGCAGTACGTCTATAAGGTATAATTTACTCCGCTGTTAATTTGTTTTGTTCCCTTCGGTTGATTTGTACCCTTGTACGTTTTTACCGCTCTCCACACACACGTCGCTCAGTATTTTTTCGGCCGGTTTACGTTGACATAATGAAAATAGGTAGGTAATAATGTCTGGTTTGCCGGGGAAAAGGTAAAAGTAACCGTTTTTAAAAGGTTCCGCCGGCGATGCCTCTGCAACCTTCACTGGCACCGGCGTTCCGAATAACTTTGCTTCCTCGCTGCGCATTTCCGAAGAGACACACAAGTAAGGGTTGCCGGTCATAGGGCGGCGCGCGAAGCTGTAATTTACGATTGCGCACGAAAAGTATCCCCAGCCGTTGGTGTTACAAACTTTTTCCCAGTCTCACCACTGCGCGGTAGTGGCGAGAGATTAGGGAGGAAAAAAGTGTACAAAAAGTGTGCAGCTAAACGACAGAGTCAAGCTGACAGAGAAACCTACGGCCAATCTAGGCATTCTTCTTATTTGGTGACGCCAAACCTTCGCATTATTTTTGATTAACCTGCGCGGAAATTCAGCGAATTCGGGTTTAATCTGGGGCAGCAGCAAACAAGACAGTTGAAATGAATGAAGATGTACAAACAGTCAATGTGCGAGTTGAATTTATTCCATGATTGATTGCCTGATTAAAAGTTTATGTTGATTCGAAACTTTTATTCCTTTGTTTTCCTCGCGTGGAAATTGTTCGCTTCGATCAATCGACTACATTGGTATTCGTTTGTTTGGTACTTGGAGGCAAACTCACCGCGAAGATAAACCGTTAAAGTTGAAGCAATGTTGAAGAAGGAACGCAAATCAAAAGAAAAAAACTTGACAGGACGGAAATATAAATAAAATGTACAACAATTTGTTGTATTTCATATATCAAACATATCAATTTAATTAGGTTGAAACTTAGAAAAATCTCTATAAAAATAAATAAATTTCTTTTTAAGTGAAATATAATTATATGAATGATAACATTTAATATGCTATGATAATATATTTTAGGTGTATGGTTGATGGTGTTTGCGTAGGGTTAAGTAATATAAACATAATGGATACAGTACATTTATTCATCTATTAATTTTGTTAATTTGGTTTTATTGACTGTAAGTATCATTAATTTTAATTATTGTGAACTAATGCGTAATGCATTAATAGTGACTTTGTTCTCAACAAACACGTAGCAAACGTACAAATGTAAATGTACATATTGTGTATTTAACCTAATTTTTAAATGTTTTTACAGCATTCAATTATCTTTAGTCTGTAAAATTTAAGCGTTTTTTAAATGTTGCTTAACATAAGATTACTGCTGCCATAAAACAATATAATAATTTCGTTTTTTTTTTTAAATTGATTACTCAGTAATTATTGCAATTTTTACATTTATTCTTTAATCATAATAAATACATATTATTTCATTTTATCTAAGTAAAATGGAAAGGCATAAAATTAATAATTAATTTTCAAATTGTTGATCTTTTTATGGTAACTTGTTATAAATCAGGAAGTTTTGTTTTAGCTTTCGTTGTAATGTGTAAAAATTAATAACAGATTAAATATAGCAATAAAATTCTTTCTTTGAAAAAAAAAAAAACAAATGATTTATTTCTTTCACCACACAAAGTGCGCAATTGTTAAGCGTCAATTCAGTAAACACTTGCCAACTTTCCGTTACAAAATGTACCCATTCAAGGATGAAGAATAGGATGAATTTGATTTTCAACAAGAAAAAAAAAAGCAAAATTCCTAGCTCGCTGCAAGTATTTGTGTTGACGAACAATGCGCGGGCGAGCAAACGCCGGGAATTTATGTGCCGATAGTGCAGTTTTGAAAGTTCTTAATTCGAAATACACGCCGGCGCGCCGAGATACGGGACGGCGGCGGCGACGCATTTTTCCCCTCCGGCTATTTTTATTTCACCAGCGTCGAGTTTTGTAAACACCATTAGTCATATAACAAAGTTCCTTTCGATCAGAATTTGTTTGTGTTTTCGATCAGAGCATCATCGCGATCACCTCGCCGCTCTTCAGCACCCGCCACTGCGACGTCGTCGTTTCCCACGGCGGACAAACAACACATTTCGCATTCAATTTGAAAATTCCACGCAATTTTGGCTTGGATACTTGAGTACAGTTATAGTAAACATGATCTTATTAAATGACAAGTATTTATTGTCATATTCAATTGTTGTCTTAAATTAAACTGCACTAAGCAAACGTACTGTGTTAATATTTATTACAACATATGTGATTTGTCTAACTTTTTCCCACCTTCGACCCTCCTTTTGAAAGTAAACTGGGACACCGCCGCCATCCTGTCATAACTTACATCGATAACTTAATGAAATATCGGTTTAATTAAGTGATACGAGATTCGCGCCGCGCCGAGGACAAAACCACAAACACTCCAGCAACGGACGCAGGCGATGAACGAATCGACGCTCATTTATGTGCCTATTGTGGAGGCGGCGGCGGCGGTGACTGGACTGTTGCTCGTTATTGGATTTGCGCGAATAAATATTTCATCGATTCGTTTGCACGCGCCTTCTTCGCGCCAACATCACACCGCAGGCGTTAATAAATGAATACCAATTTGTCGGATAATAAGTTCCATTCCGACAAACAAGCGGCAAATAGCCTGTCTCAAATTTCATTCGGTGGAAAGAAATCAATGACAAATGAATGCGAATGATTTGATTTATTACTGCGCCATGATTGGAAAACTGAAAATTTTTGACTTAAACTGAAATCATTTTTAATAGAAATTACTCATATTTGTTATAATAAACACTAGATTTATGTTTCTATTACATGAATATGTAGATTTACTTTAGATCTATTTATTAATATTAAGAAAATATCAAGAAACTTTTCTAATTACAGAATAATGATTAAAATCCTGTCAATTAAGTCAAGTTAATTTTTGTTCGCTTATCAGGTTAGTGTCGTCATAACGAAAGACATATATTAAATAATAATTTTTAGACTATTCAAGTTATATTATTGAAACACATAGTATATTAATGCAACTTTATCATTAAAAAAGAAGAAATAAAAAATATTTAATACTAGCTGAGTAATTAATAATTAAAAACATGTTCTCTAATTCACCTAGCAACTTATATAATTTTATGCGAATTTGCAAAAAAAACCAAGATTACTCTTAAACCACAAAAAATATTTCAATTCTGAAAAAGATACAAAAAGTGCGGCAAATACTGTTTATGTTGATATTCTAAAAATATAAATATTTCTAACAATACATCTTAAATCCGTTTTTACAATTTTGTGTCTGAATTAATAGTATCTATGCTTCCAAATTAACAGAATTAGTAATAAAAAAGTTAACCTATATTTTAAGGCTTACTCAATAAAGATCCAATTATAACCACTAAATATAGAAAACAATTTACACGTGAAATTGCCTCACTCCATCTAATTACATCATTTTATGCTTCAAAGATTCGTGCGATGCGTTGGAATCGGTACAGCTGTGCGTCGGTCGCCTAATTTATGCAAATTTCCCAATTGTTATCTTTCGGGCGAAACTTATCGCGATGTAATTAAATTACGCTGACAAATTTTGTTCGAGCGGCACGCGCGCAATTTTCTCACAAATTTCTGTCAGGACAAGGGCGCGTCGCCACTAATTAGCCTGTCGTGGCGCGAGCGGAGGCGGCGTTGACGGCAGATTTAAACGCTGATACTTTCTACGCATTTTCACAATACTGCTGCGAGCACATCAACAACCGCTATACGAGTTTGATTTGCGCTCATTTGTCGTGAGACAGAGTTAGCAAGTTTTCTACGTTTTCCAATTTTGTCGCTTCGCTATAATTAACTGAATACATTTAGGTTGCATATTTTGTTAATTAGTTGCTATTGAAATAATTTATACTGTTTAGAATGGATTAAATTAATTTTTATGGATTTTAATGATTTTTATTTGCTATTATCCAATATGCTCGAATTCAAGTTGCTAAAAAAGCATCACTGCATTGAATCACTGCATGTGAAGCATGAAAAGCGCTTGAAATTGCTGAAAACACGCAGAATTGAATTCATCATCGTGGAAAAACAACTCTCGACAGAGAAGCCTTCACGGAAAATTCTCTTTGCCCGCGTGCGCCTTCGTTTTTAATACATAGCGCAGATAATGATCTACAAACAAGCGGCGCACTGCCGGAAGTTGAAAGTAGGCAAGCGGCGAACAAACAAAATCGTCGATGAATTGCGCGACCAACTTCGATGCCGACATCTTCCATTTTGTGCTCATTTTAGTGCTACTAGATAGAGAAAAATGTCAACTTGTGTTAAGATGATTTGCGGTGGAACTCTGATGAGATCTATTTGTCATCATTTATCAGTCTCCTTGTAGACAAATTAAAACATTCGGAAAACCTTCTAACAAATGATTATTAATGCATAAAAGGGCATTAAAAAGTAGGTAGGTTTTGCGGTATATGAGAGCCTCATACCCCTCTTACCACAATCTTTTTAAGCGAGAAGTAGTTTGAGCAAAATTTTATAGTGTGTGAAGTTGTCTGGAAGAAGTTGGAATGTTTTTTTTATGCACGGTGGACTATAAAGTAATTCGAAGGGTAGTGGATTTACGACTTTGCAAAAGTTGTTATTTTCTAATGTGCTATTTTTCTGCTATCGAGAGATTGCACTATTTCGCATATTATTGAAGGAATTGGAAAAGTTTCAGGCATCCAAACAAATTCATTGTGTGGTTTTCTATTGCTGAGCGGAAGGAATATGACTGGATTGGAAAAAAGTTGCTCGTTTTATGAGTTGTATACTTTTATAGAGTTTTTTATATTTTCCAGATTAACTCCAACTGTTCGAAGTAGTTTCAGGCCCAAAATACTAGAACAACACTTATTTCAAAGTGCAAAACAAAGGAAACTGGTAAATATACCGTGAAAACTATAACAATTTCTTATGCAATTCGGTAAATTGTGGTTTGGAAATAAAGTCTAAACATACCTAGTACATTTGGTTGCCTATGTTACGCCATATGTTTAAAATAAAACAAAGCACAATATGCTTTAGTTATAAAATTACACATTTTCATTTACACCAAGTTTTACTTAATAACGAGAAAGTTAAAACACAGTGTAGAAGCATTTAAACCTTTAATAAAACCACATTAAAAATGTTTTTCTTTTGCAACTTGCATTCTGCAAAGTTATCTACCAATTGATAAAAATTATATTGACTTGTTGGAAAACAACGATAACCATTTTAACATCGCTTGCGTCCCTAGCTGCCACCAACCAAACTTCAATGTTAATTGAGTCCTTTTGTTGCGGCAATTTGTTTTTAATTAGTGATTCTATTATACAAATGTTTTTATTGTGTGTTTAATTCATGTCGTCAAGCGTGTTACGCAATGTTTCGCTTGCGAGACTCTCCAGAGAGCAACGGACAGCGCACAAACAAAAGTTTAATAAAAACAACGACACTTACACACGCATTACCCATGTGACGAAATAATTTTTGATGTACATGAATTTTTGACAAAAAAAATTTATGCCCCAAGTGCGCCCTGTCACATGTTGACTCTCTTTTTTAATCTACATCCAGCGGTGACCAGGACCAAACAGCGAGAGCGTATAAAAATTAATTAACAAATGCTATTCATGCTGTAACATTATAAAGCACTATAAAAATGCAAGACAAAAAAAATATGCTTTATAGATTTGCTAATATATAGACGAGATTTAATACACTTGAGTTAGCAAACAATATGGTTTTGTAACTTTCTTACTTTTATTTTGATGCATTTTGTTAAAATTAAATTTATACTTGTTGCACTTTTCAGTGTGTCATAAATAAATATTTGGGTGATGTTGTGTTAGGTTATCTTTCGTTATGTAAGGTTAGTCCATCTCATCCAATCTCCGCTTTTTCGTAACTAATCCAATTTGCCTGAGAAACTTTTAGCCACACTCTCGTTACTTTTACAGCGTCCCGTGTTGTCGTACTTTTGTTTGTTTCATTTGTTTCTGCTCTCGCTTCCTCATAAATATTATTAAAAGAAATTACACTCCTTAATCATATGCAGCAGAAAGCTGCATAACAAATCAGCTCTCGACGGGTTAAGTAGCCGGGACGCCTCGCGGCAACTTGAGCAAAGTTTTCAGATAAAATTTAAATTTGTTGGCAAGTTTTTTTTCAGTCCCTCGACTAGTGCGCGCTGACGAGCGCATCTTGCGCCTGCTCAGGGCGGCTCTGCGGAGTGATTGTGTACTCATACACTCTTTGACTACTGCCGCCGCCGCCGCGTGTTCCCGGTTGACGTCTAGGATCGGGCGGATTTTCAACTTGGGCTTGTTTGCGCAATGCCCGCGAAGACCAAAGAAGACCTTTGAAACCGAGCACAGAGAGTACTGATTCCTGAAGAGGAACTTAATTGTGTTTGCATCGCGGTGTTGTGGCTAGGGCACAACTTTACTGGGAGCTTTTCTGCAGCTGTTTTGTGCATAGACCAGAAGCTCATAACCTCAATTTGGCTGAAGCAGTTGAGGCGGAAGGTTAATATCAAGGAGGAATTGCGGAAACAAGAAGAACTAGGATATTCAGAATGTGATTCTTTAGTTTTACCAAACAAATCTTTGATATATTGCAAAAGAAAAGAAAATCTAAAAAACCTTTCCAATAGAGTAAAAACTAGCATTTTATGACTATTGTCTATACTTGCTTGTCTCCATTTTATCATCTCCCTTTTCTGTTCAACGATTTTTCTAAGTCATTGCAAAGCAAATAGAAGCTTATGGAGTAAACTTTGTTTTTCCGGCAGTAATCTTAATCCGTCCGTTCGTTGCAATGCACTGTTTCCCGAAGAATAAATCTGTGAGGTCTGTGTACATTAGCAAGCAACAATCGGCGTTGGCAACGGTGTTTTCTTCGGCGCAACGTGTAAAATTAGTCGGTCGTTTTCAAAGCCCCAATGCGGGGCGCTGCTTAGTACGATATCTGGGACATTCGCTGGCTTCCTAATTAAACTCACAACTCGTGCGAATTAGTTTTTTTTTACGGTGAGAACTCTCGAAGCACGAGTGCGGAACGATGCTAGCGAGTCATTGGCTTGCTCGCACTAATGCCCTCAAATCCTTGGTTTTAACAAATTTCCTTCCATTGCAAATAGAACGTGTCAAAGCAAACCGTCAAAATGGTTTGCCAAAATTGCAAATAGACAAAGAAGAAATAAAACAGTGGTAATAAATCAAAGAAATTTTTTCACAATCTTGTATAACTCTTAATTGAAAGCTGCATTCAAAATTTTAGGTTTAATTTATTTCCATAATAATACAAAACTCAGTGGTTTAAACGTAAGATTAGATGAACATGTTTTCTTTCATTTGATACAGGCATTAATAAAACCTGTTAATTGAGTACATTATTATCATCAACCTCAACTCTTCTCGTACACAATTTTTGCGCTGCAACCTAAGCACCTGCACCGCTTTTCTGTTCGGCAGAACACAGACTTTCTGCTTGGTTTTAAACTACAACGCTTCTAAGAACGGACTTGATAATGGGCGCTGAACCCGCGACCCACTGATCTATAAGCCAGCGCGCTGCCAAGTGAGCCACCGAGGCGATCACGGCTGGCTTGAACGGTTTGTAAATTGTTTTGATATCAGCAGTCACTGTGCTACTGTGAATGCCACAGCACAGGTAAGAATAGATTTGGTAGGAGATGAGATGATTCTAGTGCTGTGACTGTATCGTAATCAGCTGTTTGTTTACGTTTTCAATCAAAACAATCGAGATATGCTTAGATCTAGTCTAGCTAACTCTTGACTGGAGAAAAGTGGCTCTGCATTGTGCTGCCCACATACCTAATTACTATTCAGTAATAGAGTTACCGTGAATGCTGCAGCGCAAGTGAGGATAGATTTGATGTTGTTTACGCTTTCAAATAGACACACTTGCGATGCGTTCTTGCATCTCTCCTCAAGATATAGTAAAGTGAGATGCCTGTGAAATTTTTCTTTTACACTGTAAACTCTTGCACAGTGGGAAGCAGGTAGTAAATCAATCAGTTGCAATTATGCAAAGTTGTTAAATTGCGTTTTTTATTTCTTCATTTTATGTGATAAATAACTAAGGCATTAGTAAAAAGCTCTAAAAAGAAATTTCATACATTTTCTGACAATGTCAACCCTTTCAAGATCTTCTCAATGTCTTTTACAGTCTAAAATCTTTCTTAAAGCACCTCAAATATTATTAATACTCCTTAAAAAGGTTATTTATTGCTGGTAATTAAAAGCCCGCTTGTCGCCTTTTGAACCTAAGTTGGTCAATAAATTTTAATAAGTGCTTGCACATTTTTTCCCCATTGTCTTTGCCTCTTTCGGTTCCTCACGTTCCAAAGAACGCCTTCGAGGCCGCGTTTTAGCATGCTAACACCAGTGCAAATCTTACGATGTGCATACATTGAATATATTTTTGTAATATGGAAACTTCTCGGCGAATGCACCGGAAAAAAGCGCGGCGCGTGTTCTGGAACGGATTTTCCACGCCGTGGCCATTTAATCCACTTTGGGCGTTATCTATTCAACAACACGCACTGCCTGGGCAAACATCGAAAGAAGCTTAGGTCCGTAGGTCTTGCAAAAAGCAGAGAAGAAGTCAACAAACACGAATTTATCAGCAATCAGGAGCTATTAATTTTGTTCTCTTCGTTATGCGATAACAACTCTACATCAAATATATTCCGAGTGCTACTCAAGTTTGTTTAACCCATTAGGGCAAGGTACACAGAGTCTCAGCAGCATAATTCTTCCAAGAATGCCAATTACAAATGGCCAGTGTGCATTAAACTAAATCAATTCATCTCACAAAAAAAGTTGAAAGCTGCCGAAAGTTAACAAGTTAGTTGGCAAGACACTAAAAAGTTATGACTTCTTGCCCAAAGTCATTACTAACAACGTTACCGTCTCAGGCGGTAAAAACGGATTGTCATTGTCACCGCCACTGGCCTCAAAATTAAAGTCGCAAGAAACAGCTCGTGCGCGGATTTCAATTCTTAGTTTATTACCCGTGATGCGATAGCAAATTAAGTCGATTAGTTTTTTTGCTGCTTGCCATTGCAACATTGACGGCGAGTGGCTCGAGTTGGGCGTCGAAGCACCGGATTAATTCGCCAAAATTTCTACTTAAAATCGATAACCATACCGGCTAGAAAGTGTGCGTTGACGATGGCGCGCTTTATACTTCTACGAGTGCGTTATATTTTCTCGGCTATTATCCCCGGGAATAGCAGGAAGCGCAAAGTCTGCCGCACTGAGAGCTTGAGGATTTGCAGCTCAGAATTATCCAAGTACGAGTGTAATTATCATAACATCTTTGTAAAGCAAAGATTTTGAATTGTTTCCCAAAGTAGTTAAATATGTTAAACTAGATAAACACGTGGTTGGAAAAATTCACCCCAAAAGTGAACAATTTAATCTCAATCTAGCAAAATAAGAACATTTTGAAAAAATAGCAAAATTTTAGATTTGCAAAGATTACTTTGAGAGACTAAACTTTCTAAACAATTTTCTAAAAATTCTAACCAATTTTATTGAAGAAAACTTTAAAACCTTGTTAGTTGGATGAAAATAACTAAACAGATTGTGCGATTTTAAGACACTATCCTAGAAATAAAAAACCACGTTGAAATTCTTCAGCTCTAATGCGAATCACGTACAATCCTTCCTTTAGAAACTCTCCCGTTTCTCCTCCATTCTTCACCGTTTTTTTGTTCTGTGTCTTTCCCACGCTGTCGTCGTCTTCCTGCCGCGAAAGCTTCTTCAGCAATTCTCCGCAGCATTTACACGTAGATGAAGCTTCCACACACGCGAATCAGTAACCAAGTGTCTAAGTGAAACCCCAAATCTTCTGCTCCCAAACACTGACTCTGTGTCGGTTGGCGAAACGAACCGTGGCCGTGGATTAAAACAATATACAAAAGAAACTTTATATTTGCATAGAAAGCAGCTTTCAGCAAGTGGCGGAGGGCGCAAAGTGAATTCACGGCGGCTTTTTCCGAAAACGCTTTCTCGAAGAGTCTTGCTATAGGCTTCAAGTTTTCGACAGCTTTTTGACCCGCGCGCAGTTTCCGGGTATTTTCTTTGTGCGCAATTTGCTTTGTGTTTCATTTTCGCTAAGAAAATAACTGCCGCGTAGAGATGGCTAATTAAAAGCATTCAATGTGGTGGTTTCACTAAATTTAACCAAGCAATTCATTTATTAAAATTAATTGAATTATTTCGGATGTTTTAAGCGGTTAAAGTGTGTAACGGATGCATTGCATCTTATTTTAACAAATGCAAATACGAGATGATGAATTAATTCGTACTTTATTTTGTGGTTGCATGATTCTGCTTGACGTAAAATGCACGTATAAAACAAGCAACTAATCATTTGAGATTATGCACGGATTTGCCCTCGTCGACTCTCGTTGTTGCTGCGCTCCTTTGTTTTGTAACGCGTCGAATTCCGTTTTCAACTTGTTTTCACATTAATCCCTGTTTCCCTGTGCTCGCGGCTGCATCCGAAAATGCTGAAGCCGACTGCAACCACCCTGGATTGCATTTAAGCAATTGTTTCGTTCGGTACATGGTTGCCTACGGTTTTTCGCCGAAACGCAGGAATGCAAAGCGTGTCGTTGGGCTTTCTGCTGAGTGAAAATTGGTTCAAAATTAATTAATATAACTACTTGTTGTTCTCACTTTCAATGCTGGACTAACATATTGTGACAATGTCCTAACTTAAGCAAATAAATCATGGTACCAACTTTTCTCTTCTTGTTGAAGTGGTAAAAACTCTTTTATTTCTTTAAGTCGTTTATAAGTTTGTGTATTTTTAAGATAACTAGATCAACGTTTGTTTCCCATGAGAGTAGCTCACTTGTGCAATCACATTGTGCAAATGCACTAGCCCCACATCTGCTCCATATGCCTTGTATCCAGACTTGGACTCCCGTCTCAAGTCTGACTGTTGCCAGTTAACAAGACGGTCATTCGGTGGCACCATTCAATAAGTAACAAAGTTCCCCAGTTAGTAGTTAGCCGATGTGTTTACACGAGCAGGCTGCCTATTCCACCGATATAACCTTTTCGCAGTGCTCCTGCGACCGTAACCTTCCATGGTCGGTGGACTCAGTCTGGCTTTTAATATCATTGTCAAGCTTCACGTACAGGATGCATACTTTCGGCTGGGCGTGCGCCGCCATCAATAGCATCGCATAACTTTCGGGGCTAGCTATAAATGGGGGCGAAGACTTGGTGGTATGAGAAACGAGTCTGAAAGCAGGTCCTGATTGTTCGTGCGGGGCGATTAAGTCGATTGTGTGTGCATTATCGTGATGCAAATTATTAACTTTGCTATGGCGCCTCGAGGCTGTCCAATCGACGTAATTCGCATTCCTTTTGTAGTACTGTTAATCGTTCCGCAATTATCGTACAAACAGCTATTGTTTATAGGAAGAATACTGCCAAATTATGACAATATATGAGTCAACTGTACGGAAGCATAGAGTTCAAATCAATTTGAGTCAAATTCAATCAGATTGATTTGCATCCATAAAAGTGGCGTATTGTGAGTTATCGATAGTAAAAAACAAGAATAATAAACCCAGAAAAACATAATAGGAGAAAATCCAATTGTAGATTGTGGTTAGGTCTTTTAATCTATTTAGTAATTTGACCACGAAGTGTCGTGCCGCGTTCGAACACATTGGGGAATCACTAGACAATTTATCCGCCGATGGCGTGTGCGTTTTATACGACACAGGTCGCAAAAAGCAGAAATGAAAAACAATATAACAAAAAGTCGTATTAGTTCGAGCCGAGGAGATCATCAACGCGCACCCATGGGTGCACTTTGCGCAAACCGCTTCGACTTTAACAAGCTTTCTTTTCTTCCTAAACCTGGAAGTATCCTTTAGGATAACAATCATACAGTGTGGGCAAATACACAATTTCTATCACCAAACATATTCAATAAAAGTGCATCTTTACTATCTATACGAAAGTAGGATATTAATTTGGAATCCTCTTTACTTGTTTAATACGTCAGCTTATATAAGACTTTAAGAGCATGTGCTAACGTCCTAATTCCAAGTTTGATATTCTCACCGCGTTAAGAGTGAACTTCTATTATCGTACCTTATCCACGGACAATTAACGTCGCCGTAAAACGTACGCCATCGCACTGAAAAGCTGCTATCACTTGCACTTGCACCGCCCCCAAACGTGCACTGCTCAGCCGTGCATGGTGCGAACGTCGAACGCCAGAAAGGGTGACGCACGATAAAACATAAATTAGCATGCATTAAGCTAAAACTAGAGCCGCCGCTTCTTCGGTGAGCGCGAATTCGTAAAGTAACCCCCAGGAAGTGAGCGCCGCCGGCGAGTTTTTGATTCAATCAGCTTCTGAGTGCAAACGATGATTTACGCTGCTAATGAGAAACACGCCCGGTGCGATACACACTATCGCGCAATAGAACACAAATAAAAGGATGTAGAAATGGATAATGAGCACTTTATATACTCGCCCAGCGTGAAATCGTAGGGTGAACATGGCATGTGAACATGTTGCCCAAGATGGTGGTATTCGTGTTTGCATGGAACATGGGTGTGTAGAATGCAGATATGCTAGCTAAGAATATTGCATGTTATTTATTTACTTTTATGATAGGGTCGTAAGGTTTCTAATTAAGTACAATTTATAAGAGATTGAAAAGCGTTCTAGGAATTTCATTTTTATCATATTTGGAATGCTAATCCAATCTATGCATCCAATCTAAGTCTTTGATGCGTTGTCTGGCCGTTTAGATTATTAGCGACAATGTAGCAGCAGTTTGCTGGTTGTAAACGCTTTAAAATGGCATTTTCTCTGCTGAAATTGAGTTATTCTGATAAGAAGCGAGAGAGAAGAAGCAAGTACAGCAGCGTAATAAGCACAAGACTCTACAACGCACACAAATTTATGAATACGTATGTAGATTTTTTTCAAAAAATGCTGCTTTACAACGAATTCCATTGTCGACGGCGGCGGTAGTGGCGTTGCGTAGTCATCCTTATATCTTCCTTTCAAAAACCACCACCACCGACAGTCGCCGTCGCTGAATGATGTGCTCCACATTTTATTTTCTTTATTATCATTACAATTTTTGCAGCGCGTCGCCGACAGGATGACTCTCGTTCATCTCCATGGATGGCATGTTTGCGACGCCATCGTTTTCCATTTTCCACCATTGTCACCATTCGCGCGCCGTTAAAAATGGCATTTTATGGCAGCGGCGCGCGAGATAATTGCGCGACCGATGATGCTTTTGTAGTCGGCGACAGCGGCAAAGTTAATATACACCAAAATCGTATCCGTCTTGCTTACTTTCCATTTTAAATTAAAATTTCACTTTGTATTTGATGCACGATCAAAGTTGGCGAAGCGGTACATGTTTTCGCTCTGGCAGCACGATGGCTTTGGGCAACTAAATAAAATTTACTTTCGACCTTGCCGAAAGCTGGCAAACTTTCGACGAGAAGGCTTTACGACAACGCAAAGGCATCACAAAGGAGAATGGAATATTGTAACTTCATTTGCAAAAGGCGTTTAATTTTGCACTTTATCAACATGTACAATACGGTACAATACATGTACAAATTTCAGCCGAGAGAAAATGACGGAAATCAATATTTGAATGTGTAATAAATGCCAGCAACGCAAATATCGCAAAGATTTGGGATTTTAATCAAGCGTAATATAATGCCAAAGCGTTTATTTACGATATAACCCATGTTTCATTAAATAAACGATATTTGCCAATGTAAAGTGTTAAAAACTACGTTATAACGCACGTAGACAAAGTAAAATGCGAATTTAACAAAGAAAAGAGAAATATGGAATATATTTGATAAATACTGAGTAAAGTAATTTCAAAAATGTCTTCTGATGCCTTCAATTAAAAGGTAAATAACTATTGAACTATTTAAGATATTTGAATTCTGCAAAAAAATCCAGAAAGTTTAATATCATGTTATATCAAAATAGGATAAACTTTTGTCTTAAAGTAAAAAACCTATTTCTGTTTTTGTGCGAAATAATAATATTCTTTAGCTTCAGTTAATTTTTAACTTGCACTTTTATTACGATATAATTTATCTCCTCTCAATACATCATCAAAATATTAAAAATAAATAAACCTTCAACTGTCATGAGTATTATATAATATATCAATAACCATTTTTTATACTTTTTTAACTGTGAAGTGAGCAATAATATTATTAATATGGGGTCTACTTGTCGCAAATTCTGATAAATCGCACCGTTATTCCTTTTGGAAATGCAAGAATTTTTTACTTATAGTCCGCGTACATTGCATTCAATCTGTATTTATTTATATAGCAACATCATCAAAATGAAAAGCTTACTAAAGACGAGTTGGGCTGACATTTGAATGCGAATTGCTTCGTTTCCTTGGCGATTGCAAAGCGCGGGCGCGTTTCAGATTTTATTTCTCAATGGAACGAAGGGGATGTGACAGTGGGCAAATAATTTCCCATAAATAGATTACGACGACCATCTAAGAGCGTCGGCGTGACGCAAATGTGCCAATATTGAGCATGCAATATTGCAAGATGTGCATGGCTTGCAGTTGTGTGCTGTTATTCTCGTCGAATGTTTGCGGTGGCTGTGCATGGATAGCGGGGTGGAAAGAGTCGAAAAGGAAATTACTCAGCGTGTTCCCGCTACAATCGCTTTCTACCAACCTTATTTAGAGATAAGAGTGGCGGCGGTATGAAGTAAAAGTGGAGAAACCGCGCAAAAAACAAATAAATTTGTCTTCACTTCTTTCCTAGTACGTTCCGCTGCTTTGTTGTAGCAGATCCACCTTTGTCGGTGGGAAAATTGTGTCAAGTTGGAGAAAACAATCTTATCAACATCTTTACTTGCACCTCTAGCAATTAAAACTAATAGAAACTGAAGTTTGAAGTAGACATCTGAGTGGAAAACAGTTGAAAGTAGTGTATAAAAAGTTGCATACCTCGCACTAACATTTAGTACTAATTTAAAATTTCCTGTCATTATTTTTATCTGATTCTTTTAAATCACATTGAAGAAATGCGCTCTAATTTTTTTCTCTACGTCTAGTTTGTGTGGTAGGTAAAGTGTAGTCCGCTGACGAGGTTGTGTGTCTACATACAATGCACATTGTTCACGGCGTGCGCCGCAGAAAGAACAATAGCGAAAGCCAAGCACTCTCAGAACGACGACGTGGGAGCGGCGCCGTACACCACCAGTTCGACGTTCGTTACGCGCCGCCACTCGGTAAACACCTTGATGAGCCCTCATCGTGCGCCGCCGAAGACGCTGATTCATTGTCTGTCTGCGGAACGGTCTACAAGTCGTCAGTTCGTCCTACAACGAAGACATTTGTTTTCCGCGTTTCGCGATTTTGCGCTCGTTTGCCCTTCTCTCGGATGAAAAGAAGCAACGCGCAAAAAATGTACAAAGTACGATTGCTTTCCAATGCTGCGCGGCAGACGATGGGGCGGCAAATTTCCCAGCATTTGTAGGCTTGTAACTTGTGCAAAATTTTGCAGACTGTGAGTTGGGCATATTTATTCAGCGAATCGCGCATAAAATTTGTCTTTGCAACTAGCTGTATTGACACGAAATCGGCGATTTGAAATAATGTCGAATGTTATTATCAGAACGATGTTGGATGAAGACAATAGTGTACCTCCAAAAATGTAAAGAATAGGAAGCTTGATTTTGCTTTTGTTGTTGTTCGTTGACATCAGAAAACTTAAAATGCCAGGTTGGAAATGTTGGTTGCAAATTAAATTATCAAATACAAAATTATTTTGATTGATTAAATTAGTACATCCTATTGCCGCATGTAGCGTTGCGCGTTATGTAATACCAACATTTTAATTTCAAAATAGATTAATTTAAAACCAATTGAATTATTGGTTTAAAGTTTAAACACATCTATCTATTGCCAAATATTTGTCTAATAACAACTATATTAATTGTTGCCAAATATTGCATGCAATATTATTTATCAAACTTTAATTGAATATTCTATTTTGTTTGTTTTCCTCGTGTTTTCATCGCATTGCAATTTCATTGCAACCTGCCAATATAAATCCAATCATTTACCGTCCACCAGGGCGTATTTCTGCATCCGATTAAAACGCGTTCCATAACAAAGCCAACCAAGCCAAAGTTAGAAAGTTGCCGCGGCCAAATACACACCGCCTCCGCTAACACTAGACCAACGGCGGCGTCTTATTGCTGACCCGGAATCTCGACGCGCGTATGCATTGTCGCCGATGAGTTATTTAAATTATCTCCGACATTAACGCATCGAATATACCAACGTGCAGAGCAAGCGGCAGTGGCGGTGGCAACGGAGGCGGCACGGCGTGAGAATGTGATCTAATATGCTGTGTGGTGACTTAAACTAATGTGCACGCGTTTATCAAACTTACACAGTATTATATTATTCATCGCGAGCACAAACTTTGTTGCTGTAATCGCGGTTGAGTTAGGCGGCGGCGACTAGGTGCGCACAAAATTCATTTACAACAAGAACACGATCTCATGTTCAGCATCTAAAGAGGGCGGAATTATGATTAAGCTCGTACCGACAACATGCGTATGAATGTTGTTTTGCACTGAATAAATTAATTTATGCGATGCCAATCGATTGGGTCTTGATTGTGAAGTGGGGATTTTATATAGAACGTTATGATGCTCTGAGAGGTTGCTAAAGCAGAAAATTGAATTTTCTTCTAAAGGAATTAATTAATTCGCAATTAATAAAGGGTTATGATTTTGAGATAAAACGTATTTAGGTAAAACAGAAATTAATATTACAGGAATTTATAACTTCAATCAATTTCTTAAAGTATTAATTGAAAGTGAAGACTGAAAAATAAAATCTAAAAATAAAAAGAAGGTACATCTAATATCTAATGCAATCCAATTTAAATGTATGAATAATGTTGGTAAATTGCATTCTAGAATGTTATCATTGCGTTACGTGATACAATGGCGCAGGTGAGAATTAATTGATTGAAGGAGACCCTACTAGATTTGTTGTCAATTGCTGCAATTGCAGTTGTTTATGCTTGAGATTGAAATAATCAAGATGTATATAAATTTAACCTTGCTATATATTAACTAGAGTAAAGTGAGCCCGAGAGGTGCTGCCCTCATTCGTACATACCGCGGTATAACTTTGGGTTAATTTTTTTGTACAGCTCATAGGTAATATATTGTACTGCTTTATAAAATTTAGCATAAATTTTAAATTCCTTAAACAATGAAGACAAAACATTGCATTTGAGCACATTTAAACCACTAATTTTAATTCTCCAAACAAGATTCCATCAACACTAATTGTGTTACTGCTGCAGCACTGGTAAGAACAGTATGAATGTATGGTGATCAGTAGAAAATTGTGTTGTTTACATTTTCTAATCAAAACAATAAAGAAAAGTTTGAGAAAAACACACATACACATTTCTTAATTAGGTGGATGTGAATTGCTTACCTTGTATTGCAAAATATCCAGTAGTGAATGGCGGATAGGCAGCGGAGAAATTCCATAATAGAAGAACAAGAATGGTTTGGCCGCGTAAATCTGGCGTATGGGTTCCCAGTAGCTGCAGTGGAGAATGGAGATGTTTGTGGTGGAATAGATATCACTCTAGTCTTTGTACAGGTTAACCAGAGGTCACACAATTGAAGTAGTACACCATTTATCGGTAATAAGTAATAGTAGAAGTGAGACTTACTGATACTATTGCTGTCGCGATACTGTTGCTTACATCTCAGTCCCCACATAAACAAAATTGTCACGCGCATAGAAAAACAAACACAAGTCACACGTGCGCATGTACAATTATTAGCATGTGACCTGTGCGCTAAATGTAGTGCAACAATTTCAACACAATAATGTTCCATTGATTGTTCTAATGTATTGAGTTATAATTTTTCAATAAAAATATAACAATAATAATTCCTGAGATTTTTTCAAAATAAAAATTTTCTTATTAAAATGACATCACTTTGAATCTCTTTGCTAAGTAATTAATTAATTTTTAATTAACATTGCACTATCATCTTGAACTGGAACAGAACAGGAAAACAGCACTAAAACAATGAATAAATAACCACCTTCACAATGAGTGCGATCCAGTCTCAATGCAATCTCAACTCTTCCGCCTTAAGTCTCAAGTTGGTGAATTCTAAAGATTGTGTGACGTTGAGATTGTAAATATTGAGATGCGAGGATTCCAGCTGTTTGCATTGAAAATTGAACGTGAGCTTCCTTTTGTTGGCGCGTCTATAATTTATCAACAGTTAGTTATGGATTATTCGTGAATAAAGCATGAAGACAAACAAAAGAAATAGAGTGCTTGTTCTTGTCGACGATGCTGGCATCGCATGAATGGGAAATGAACGTGGGAAACTCCCGAAAACTGGGCTGTGCGTACTTTCTCGGAATCGTTTTAATTTGCAGCAAATTGAAAACTGCAATCAGTTCATCCGTAATACTTATCTTTAGAAAAATAAAGCAGAGAGGGTTATGTTGAAATTAATGCACACGCTAAGAGTTTTAATTGCAATTAATCTCCGTTGAAAGACTGCGCGTTTTGTGTAAGTCGGTGATTGAACTTCTCGAATAAACGCTTTTTGATTGGAGTCACATTAGCGCCGCGTTTAGACATTCCATTCGCTTCCATTTCAATCGGTGGCGGCGTCAAACGATTAGCAGAATAGCGCCGCCACCGCATTCGGCGTGTTATCAATTGTTCCATGCCGATGAAAACAAACGATTAGCGCGCATCTGATTACATTCAGCGCTTGTTTCGCCGCCAAGGATGCGAACAATCCAAGCGCGAGCGTATTGGTCGGAATGCATCAAAAGTGGAAGTCATACATGATGGATCGCACAGTATACGGCTGCTGAAGTCGATGGCGGTAGGGGTCTTCTTCTTCAGGCCGGAGTCAATACCAGCGGTGGTAGTTGATGCTGACGGTAGGCGGGCGTACAAAAGACGCGCGATGCGGTTCAAAGCGGGTCGCAGTGCGATAACGAGTGTGCGAACGAGCGGCGATGACGGCGGCGGCGGCGGTGGCGGAGGCGGAAGCCAAATTACTCGCCTTTATAATCGTCGCGTGCGTCGCGTTAACTGCGCCATAATTCTATTGTTCGCGTCGCTGAGAGAAGATGCGTCGGTTGCCGCATGACAATTTAGGGGTAGGCTAAAAGCGCATATTTTTTAAGGTTGTTTTTACCAATTTAGGGTGGATTTTATTAGTTTATTGTATATGAATTGACGTGCATGTTAGAAGACAAATATTGCCGAGAAGTAAAAAGAAAAAGAAGAAAATCAACGAAAAGAAATAAATAAATATTTACACATTACGAATATGACAGTTTATAAACATTGGGATAGAATAAATATTATCACGAGATGAAAATAATTCTATAAATAAGAATAAGTGTATATAATATTTTCAGAGTTTAATTACTTATCTGATATAGTAAATACTTTAATGTTAAATATATTCACTACCTTCTACTCCTTAAGGTGTAGAGATTTCTGTTCTTCATTCTTATTTTACAAACTCGTTTGTTTAAATGCGTTTAAAAAAAAACTTGTATCAAGATTTACTTATATAGAAAAACAACTTAAATGGTTTAACCAGATTTTAATTTTTAAAACTTCCGAACCATGTTAATGCAAGTACTTAAATCTAAATACAAGCTTGTATTTTTTAGTGCGTTTAAATACGATCTTGCTTTTAAAAAGTTTATTTTAATACTTTATGTACATTTTTTTTCATTTTAAAAAACACAAAATTGTAAATCTAAAATTGAAGAAACGAAGTTTAAGTGGTTTTTGTTTTCTTGGCAATCTCTTTCATTTGATTCGAATATCCTAGAAAATAAATCAAAATTAATTATTTCTATATTTCTATATTAATTCTACTATATTAAATTTTTAATAGTGTCACATGGCTAAATGTGCATTGTCATTCAAAGTAGACGTGTGTACAAAATTTCAGCTTAACCTGTCGAAATTGAATTACGGGATTCCATCCGCACACATATACAGTATTGCAGCCAAAAGAGCTTTAAAAAATATTAAATTATTTAATTATCTCTACACAAAGAGATGCAAGAAAATTAATAAGTTAAGAATTTCTGGATTTTTTTGTTTTATAAATTAACAAAATCTATTAGTTTTGCGTTATTTTGACTCCCGTAACAGTAGAAATTTGGGTGCTGTACAGCAGGTAGGAATAGATGAGTAGTCTACACTGCGGTGGCAAGATAGTATTCAGCAGCGAGATGCGTTGTTTACGTTTTTCAACCAAAACAATCGAGATACGCTTAGATCTAGTCTTGCTACCTCTTGACTGGAGAAATGTGAGTCTGCATTGTGCTGCCCTCATATCCAATTACTGCCTTACTTCTTTAAATTAATTTTATTAAACTAATGGCATAGAATGCATTAGTCCATTGTATTAAACCTAACATTATTTTTACATAATTTAAATAATCAAAATTAAATATTGCATTTGAGTTTATTTAAACCAGTAATTATAATTTTTGAAACAAAATTCCATCAGCAGTAACTGCGTTACTGCGAATACTGCAGCACAGGTAAGAATAGATTTGGTAGGAGATGAGATGATTCTGGTGCTGTGACTGTATCGTAACCAGCTGTTTGTTTACGTTTTTCAATCAAAACAATTGAGATACGCTTAGATCTAGTCTTGCTACCTCTTGACTGGAGAAATGTGAGTCTGCATTGTGCTGCCCTCATACCCAATTACTTCTTTGAATTAATTTTATTGAACTAATGACTAATAGAATTTATTATCCCATTTTATTAAACCTAACATTATTCTTAAATTAATTAAATTATCAAAATTAAATATTGCATTTGAGTTTATTTAAACCAGTAATTTAAATTTTTGAAACAGAATTCCATCAGCAGTAATTGTGTTACTGCGAATGTTGCAGTACAGTGAGGTTGGCAGTGAGGTGAGTTGTTTACGTATTCAAAACAACCGAGTTGCGTCTGTGATAGATCTAGGTCTCTTCAAGATGGAACAAATCCTGAAGATAGTAAAATGGGCCTGTGAGATGCTGCTCCCACCCGCGTTTTTCAATGAGTATGGAATGCTCTGCACACCTTACACTGCAAATTCTCATGCAATAACATTGCTCGTAGCAGTGAGAAGATTCCACACCAGTACGCAATATTCGGTAGCCCGCTTTTAAGTATCAGATTATTATTATCTACTATAGGACAAGGGTCGTTAATTTATTTTTGTTGCTTGTAAATGGATTTTAAGGTTGAAATAAAGTTTTTTACAATAAATGTTTATAATAATCATCACTTTAAATCGGCAATCGGTTATATTTTAATTTCTTATTTCTTGTTTAATTAAAAACAACTCTGAAGATAATAATAAACATTGTGTTTATCATTTACCTTCCCTACAGCATCATCGCCGTACAAGTCGAGAACAAGCCAACTCGACAAGACAATTCGTCGTCAGCCGCCTCAACCGTCACCAATGCGGGCTTCTATCTAAATAACAAACAGCTTGTTAATAGGACGTTACTGTCGTCGGTGTGTGCGCTAGTGAAAATTTGTGTTTCTCAACAACATCGTAAGCGCTCTTAACTCGGCGTGCCACCCGCGGAGGCGGCCGCATTCTCTTTCGTATGCTTTCGCTTTCCGCTAGTGCGCGCGACTCTCGGGGGCCGGATATCTATTAAGATGTCAGCGTAGCACAGACCCGAGTCGAAATAATGGTTTGTCTTTGCAGACAGCCGCCGCTCTCGCTGCCTGCCGCCTTGTGCTGAGACTAATTGGGGAACCGGTGATGTGTGTCACAGTTTCTAACTTTAATCACGAGTTCTTAAAGAAATGAAATTTACTCGGAGCGCTGAAGAAGTAACAAGAACAGAGAGGAAATTCAGAAAAACTCCGGAATTGATTCTATTTTTGGACTCTTCTACTTAATTACTTCTCGTGGTCGTGTAATATTAGACAGTTTAGTGTAATTATTTGAATTTGCATCAGCTTCAGCTCCATGTTGAGTTTCGAGCGCACTAGCAGACGTTTTCGGTGAATATTAATTTCTGCGTTGATTTTATATAGTTGCGAATTTAATTAGTGGCCACCGCCGCAGCATTGGCAGCGGAATCGGTTTCTGCCAGCATCGGTATTTAGTCATCCGTCAGCGATTAATTACTATAACAACGCGCAGCGCGAGCAATACAGCGTCGAATTCGAGGCGGCGGCGGATTTCGTCTCACGCGCTTTCATCAGTTACTAATTACTAATTTAATAATTCTGCGTCGCGCGCATATCTTTGATACGTGAGCGTTTAATGATATAATTAATAATTAAGCTTCGACTTAGTTTCAATCTAATGCATAGATCAAGTTGGTAGAAAAATTTAGATACAGAAAAGAAGTTGATGATTTATTTAAAGCAATAAATATTGTTTAGTAGTTTACCTTGTTTGATTAATTGTAGCGCAATTAATATGTGTTATTTGCGTATTGGTTGAGTGTCAACTGTTTATGATGATCGGGCATCCTCGTGCTGTCAATTCATATATTGTGCGTTCGGTTGAAACTTCTGGATGATGTTTGGGAATTTATTATATTTATAATCTAATTCAATGATTGATTTAGGACTTTTGGGATTATTAAGTTATGATTGTATTTTTGTCATATTCCCAGAGGAAATAAAACTGTATTTAAAATAAAAGTAGAGTAGAGTTTAATGCTCAATACGCTAGCAATGCTTAAGCTCTAATAATTCATGCGTGGAAAGCGACCAGTCGCTTTATATCTGTTCATCCGGCATCTTTATTTTCCAAACTCACTACCGTCGTAAATCAATCACGGGATAAATGCACATAATCTTGATATACTCTGCAAAAAAAATTATTCATGACTAAAGCTAGTAGTAATAGTAGTCTAAATACAAATTACTCGCAAAATCTCAATTTGAAATAGTTTAACTTTAGCAAATTTTCCGCTCCAATTTCCATTAAACATTTTACATTTTAGTTTTGTTGTGTATTAAAACAAAAGACGTTCTATTGAAGTATATTTACCGTTTTTGTGAGCGTTTGATGTGCATTTTGACAAAATTGCATATTTTAGTAAGTGGCCTCATTTTGTGTCGACGCGAGATGCAAAGTGAAGTCAAGAAGTCTGAAGGCAATCGTCAAATTTTCATTTTCGGCTAATAAAACTTTCAGCGTTCGTCGTCTCGCCGCGGGTCTCTGAGCGACGAGAACGACGCAACAAAAATTCAAAACGCGCTACCAAACCGTCCCCTATCTTTTCCACCTTTCGCGCAAGAAATGTTTTCATTTCATTGCAATAAAATATAAATAGACAAAAATAAAATACCAGTGGCGGCATCAAGTGTAAAATTCAATATTTTATCACGTTTTTTGTTGTGCATTTTATAATAATAATGTGATAGATTCGGGCATCAAGATATTTTCCTATGATCTTTTGACGTCCATGCGCGCGGGGTGTTTTTGCATTTTTAGGTTTTCGAGTTTTCCATCATCGAGGTTGACGTCAATAATGCGGATAATAAAGCGTATTCATCATTCGGCCGCCATATTGTGTACACGCCTGATGGATCGCATTTGCTCGCCTTCGTCACCTCTTTGAGGAAAAGATCAACGCTTCCAGACATCTGAAATGGGATACAAGTACAGATATTTACTGCGTATAATATAAGAGATGGATATTATAATAAAAAATAACTTCAATCACTTGTGCTATCACAACAATCTCAAAATGGTAAATATCAGGCTAATGCAGAAAACCTAAAACAGTGTTTACACTGAGAGATAAACTTTTATAATATAAATTTTACTAAGCATCCGTAAAAGTCATTGATAAATATAAAATATTTTACAGTCAAGATGGCCAGTTGTAAATATTCTATTGCATTAGATAGTTCAGAGTAATCCTCATCATAGTATTTCTATCTTCTCTTCTAGAACTTCCAAGCAATAAATATTGTTTAGTGGTTTACCTTGACTGATTGATGAATGTAGTGCAATCAATATGCGTTGTTTGCGTGTTGCTTGAGTGTCAACTGTTTATGATGTTTGAGCATCCTCGTGATGTCACATCACGGAATGTTCGTTTGGTTGCATATATTGGGAAAACTCGGATTTAAACATAAGCAAAACTTCTGGTTGGGTTTACTATATTTTTAATGTAATTTAATTATTGAATTAAAACTATTGACCTTATTAAGTATTGATTAATTTTTTATATTCTCAGAAGAAATAAAACTGACTGTAAAATAAAATTTATCCGCCATTTTCAAACATAAAAATTATATATTTTACACTCAAGATGGCAAGTTGCAAATATTCTATTGTATTAGATAGTTCAGAGTAATTCTTACACTAGTATTTTTATCTTCTATTTTATACTTCATGGCAATTTCTGTAAAGTACCACAATATGTAAATTTTCTTTTGTGTAAGAGTTTAAAATTTTTACCCTAACTGAAACTTTCAACACCAATGTACGAAAAAGTAACTCAACCTTACTTTACACTGTGAGGATTATTAAAATAGTGGGTTATATACCAGATAGAAACTTTCATCATTGAAAACGCTATAAGAAGATCTTGATACTAAGATCACCATTTTATAATAAAATTTTAAACTATTGTGTTCCATTAAATGACTGCTTCTCAGGATCGTTAGAACTGTACCGTTTTCTGTTATCAATTTTAGTTCATATTACGATAGTAACTAGCATTATGTAAATTACTGTAGTGTAAACTGGTATACAATGTTAGACTGTCGGTTTGGTAGATAAGAAACTCTTTTCGGCCCACGTTCAGTGTGCGCACGTAGCCAACACAATCCCGTTGTGACACGGAAATAACCCATCAATACACCGGGCGGCGGCGACGGCGGCGAACTTTCTCAAACGATGACTTTTTACGTTAACAACTCACGTTCCGGATTGGTTTCGCCTCGTGCATGCCTTTTTGCGCAGCAGCTCCTTCGGATTGCATGCACGGCGAGGCCGACATATTCGACAGCGTCTGCAAACTTCGTGCCTTGTTTCGTTTTCGGTCGATTTCATTTACAAATCCAAAAATTGACATTTTTCACGGTACAGTCCGTTGTGCGGTGTGCTAGCTGAGCTAGATGACCAGGATGATAAATATTGTGTCTTCAAATAAGATGGATGTTATTGAAGGAGACATAAAGAAAAACAATGTAATATGGGTTGTCTATACTTCATATTGACATCATAAAATAACAAAGCAAAAAAAAGCATTCTTTAATTTAGATTAAATTGGATCCTTTTGTTATATTCTTATAAATTTTATTTACTAGAAGCAGTAATTCCTTTTGAGAAATTACTTTCTTGTTGGTTTTATTTCGTCCATATCAAAATTCAAAATGGCAGCCACAGCATTTGAAAAGTTTCGGTGAAACGGTGAAAACGTTGCCTAACAAGGAAAACGACGTGTAAGTAAAGTTTAAAACTACGCGTCTCTACGATCAGCTTGGCGTCGGAGGCGGTAGCTGTGCAGTTAACGTGCTGTAATACCGGCAAACATATATCATTTAAATGCCCCCCAAGGCAGCGCTAAATTTACCCAATCTATATAACCAGGTGTTCGCGGATTAAAATCCAAAACCATAACTTTCCGCGGCGGTGGCGGCAGCAGCCCACACGTATGCATGTACAACTTTAAACGTTCATATGTAAACATGTTCGTATTTCGTTGCGCGCCGTTTCACTCACCCCAGCAAGAGTGAAATGAGAAATAAACATTTGTTCCTTTCCGGTGGGCCGCCTCCCGCCGTGTTTATGCATAAAATCCAGGTAGTTGCACGTAGAATTATCTGATCTAATTAATTTTCTAATTTCCTCGTAATCCGACGACCACGGCGTGCTGCCACAATCTGGCGAAATTATCTATTTGTTTTATTTAATTAGTCAAAGCGGGTCAGTTGTGATTTACTAAATTCAGATTATAGATCAATTTATAGCTTGTGATTTTAGTTTATAATTTGACATATTTACGTAGTTATTGCTTTATAAATAAAAAATAAATGCAATTTTATGCTTGCAGTGTAAGGAACAATTGTGCAATTAAAATTCATCTGCGTGACAGACATGGAAGTAATAATTAAAATAAGATGAATTATTGCGCCATATTATTTCAATCTTATTAGAACACAACATTAATACTTATGTGCTTTGTGCGCATGCGCACATGATGAAAATACTCAAGCTTGTTTAATATAATAGTTAGTCATTTATTTCAAAATTTATTTGGCTATCATTCTCATAAAACTTTAATTTTAAATCTTATTACCTTTCATGTAACTTTATGCATAGCATAATCAGTAATAATTAACCTTATCACCAAAATACGCAAAATCATGCCAATGCATGCTGCTCATTAAGAAGTGATTAAAAACCGTGTCCGAAATTCAATATCTCCAATATGCGTAGGAGTCGCTAACAATATAAATATCGCTGATTTCACCTTTCATAATCAACTCAAAGCACGTTCGGTGAACAAATTGCCAGAATTCATAATTAACAAGATGAAATTCGCAGTTATTATTGTTATTCTTGCCGTTGTGGCCATCGCACAGGCTGAAGACAGTAATTCTCTATAAGACCATCTTTTATTTATTATTTCACTTTGTTATTTTCTGAAATTTAGATTGTATTGTTGGTGGTACTACGATTCGAAAAGGAGAAACCGTAAACGGTCCAATTGGCCAATGCAAACGATTTACATGCAATGATTCAAAGCAAATATCTACACTTGGGTATGTAAATTCTGAGTTTTCCATTTATAATTAAGTCCTGAATATTTCTATAAAATATAATATTTCAGATGTAGTATGGTTCAACCTAAAGCAGGATGTAAAATGTCGCCTGAAGATAATACTAAAGCTTATCCAGACTGTTGTCCTCAACAAGTATGTTAAGAATGGAATGCGATTACATTTAATTTTGTAGAAGTTCTATTCTCAAAGAAATATAATAATCTGGAATAAAGTGTCATGATTATAAAAAGATAACAGACACAATTAACAATTATCAACTTTTTATTTTGTTCTATTGATTGGAAATGAACCATACTGTTGTTTTCCAAGTTCATGTGGGTTGCCTACATTAAATGAATTCACTATGGCATCACAAAATGTTTACTAACTTAGATTATTCAAGGTGTTATTAAAGTTGTGTTGCTTTAAATGCAAGAATATGCCAAATTTATAGTATTTTAATTTTGCTTGAAACTTTGAATTTTATCTGATTTTTGTTGATTATATCATCCATATTCTATTTACTATTGTTTGATAAAAGTTGTAGAACAGCGATCAATAATTTCATCTGCAAATCCATAATTCATCATTTTGCGCTGCGAGCAAAAAGTATGTCTTTGGCATACACGGCCATCGTTGTGCTTCATACATATTAAGTTATCGGCGGAAAAAATCAAGCCGTGCAACGCATCCCGCTTCCGGTTGATGGCCCCGGATGGATGCATCGATACAACGCGCGACACTTTCCGGCCCCTTTTTTCCACGCCGCACTTTCCATGCGTTTTGCCGGCGCCTATGATGGGTGCCACATCAGTTACAACAGCGTATATTAAACCGTACGCAAACATCGGATGGAATATCGAGCAATATCACGAATCAGCATAAATATGCAGCTGCTTGTAATAAATATGAATCTGCATACAATCTGCAACGAGATGCGTACAATGTACTCGCAACAGACAACAAGAGAAACGATGTTGCAAGATAACACAGAAGTTTGAGGTAAAGCAATCATTTGAAGGTTATGTGAATTTGAGTAAATCTACTCATGGTTGTCAGCGAGGATGCGGAAATAAGTGAGCTGTAAACATGGAATGATATCGGAGTGATACCGAGCGAACAAGGGTGTTTTGCCGGCGGCGGCGTGTGTGCTCGAACGAATCATAATCGCGACTTGCGAATGCTCACCGAGACGAGACGCGCCCTGCTAGTTTGTAATTACGCTGCGCCTTTCCGACTGCAAACCGGCCGAATTCAACTTGTTTTCCCAGAAATTTCCGCGCGCACACAGCCTGCCGGGCAAATGAATTGCTCTGGGGTAAAAATTCGCATGCTTTGATTCCGCAAAATCCGCGTTTGCCAATTTCACGCAATTAAAGTATGCGCGCTTGGCTCCGAACGAAATTAAAATCAAAATTGTTTACCACTCTGAGGTGCAATTGTGTAGCAGTTTTATGCATTAACCAAGCTGAACAAAATTACAATGAACAGCTTTTAGTTGGGTTAATGTCATCGGAATTATTGTCAAAACTTGATTTAGTAGAAAATATTCAATGTACTCGCAATCAATTCCATCAAACACAATCAACGATTTATCAACTTTGAATTGAGGAGTAGTTCTACCAAATCAATTCCTAAAATTGACTTACAGAGACACAAAATAATTATATTGGTAATCTGCTTTAAGCTTCTTTTGTTTTATAATCATATATCTCAGTTTTTTACGATCAATAGACTTGGAATAATCGAATTACGAATTGAATGCTACTTCAAAGAGGAATCAAGTGAAATAAATATCCATTCTTAAAACAATAAACCAGATTGCTGACTATTTATTTAGTATTACATTCAGCAAATAATCATTTCTATCTCTAAAACGTATTTAAATATTTAATAACTTGCGAGTTTGTACATCGTTTTCTTCATCAAACTTTCTTGCAACTTTCAAGCGCACGCTACGTACTTTACTTGTATTATTGCATGCATGCAAAGAAACGCAAAGAAAGCTGGTGCCTTTGAAATTTCAAAATCATTGCCGGTTATTAATCGAACGCATAGCTACTCTGTTTACCGAGAACGTGCGTTGATGTTTTCCAAGGGTACAACACGTTTTCATTCGTAAATATCTTCTCCATTCCTATCGCTGCACCCGTGGAAAACCACTTGGCATATATTAATGTGGCTCACGAAGAAAATTTATACAAACTTTCAATCATTTGGCATGCTGATGATTGAAACATAGGTTGGAAGATTTTTCATTTCGAGTTGTTCCCATCAAAAAGATGAAGGCAAGCCAAATAAAAAAAGAACAGAAAGGTTATTTTCTTCGTTGATTGATGTTTACTTGACGACTAAATACATTTCTACTGTAAATATATTGTAAGTTTTTGTTGGCTGGATGTGAGGATAATAATCTTGTCGAGACGCACTGTATGTCTCTAGTTGTAATAGGAGTTTGCTTCGAACACTTAATTTCAATAATTATATCAGTGGCGTCTAGAGAAATTGCTAAGTGAAAGAGACGTAATCTAAAGGGCCACCCCACTAGGGTGTGGAAATATTTCTGGAAGTTGCACATTGCGCCCTTTCCTCAGCGCCCTCTTTAACTGCGTACCGTGCCATTAATGTAATTATAGAACGTCAACCTTTATGTGCAATGACGGGCCGAGGCTCTTAGCGCGCGTAGTGTCTTGTACCGACCTCCAAGACGAAAATCTTAAAAGTTTATTATAGGATTAGAGATTCACTACGCGGTGCAGCTTCATCAATTTTCGACTCATTGTTACTGGATCTTTGTCATCTTACAGAGTTAGCCAAGAGTGCCTAAGCAGACAAGATGATCCAAGAAGGTCCAAAATGATCAGGATGAGTAGTTGTAATGTTAAATATTATCTAGTGTCATATAAGTTTACAATTTATTGCATTTTCTTAACTATAGTCAGGGGTTTGAAGTTTTTTAGGTTATGCATATACGTGTGATTTAAATCCTTGCTAAAAGAAATAAACACGCAGTAGAATTTAAAAACAAGACAAATTGACGTACATTTTTCAGCTATGGCGCATTCAGGACGTGAATTCATCCAGGTTCGTCCTGCACGTTCGACAAACACGTTTGCTACAAGTGAATAGTTACGAAGTGCGGCCACACAGCGGCGCGACCGTACCATGACTAACTCATCGTTACGATGCACGAAGCGCGCACGTTTTCAAGTTTGCAAACTGACAGATTTTACTACGATTTCATTCGGTTTTACTGCGTTTGAGCTCTCCGACATTTTTAACACTTGCACTAGAACGTAGAGAAATGAGAATGAAATCAAATTACTACTTGAATATGTGTATATAGGCAACCCAACTTACAGCATGCAGAAACTTCTATTCTTAACCATCTAGAATAACTTTTTAAATTAGAAATTAAGACAAATATTAACAATATTATAATATTAATTAGAATTATAATATAGTAAATTATCTTTATAACATATTAGTAAAGTCTTTTCCATTTCTTGTCTTTCTACAATCTTCTACAATTCTAGCATGTGGCGTATTAGCCTGATGACTCTATGGTTACGGATAATTTGACATTTCTCGAGTTTCACATGTGCGCCATCAATAATACGAGATTAATACGCCGCCGACGGAAGCGTTATTAATGGAAATGAGAGTTGTATCTAATGCAGCGCGCGACGTGAGGAAAGCGCGTGCGAAAAAACGAACCACGAGGTCGCGGACGAGTGGCTTGAACTTTAAGCACACATGTGTGATATATTATTATGACGGGCGGCAGTGGAGGCGGCGGGAGTATATTTTCATCGCGAATGAGCGTCGCACGCTTGGACGCACATCAACTCGGTCGAACGAAATAAAATATCTTAGACTCGTCTGCGTTTTTGTGCTGCTTTACTTTCACTCGTGCTGCTTTCAAATTTCACTATAGATTTATATACTGCTATGAAATCATATTCAATGTTATTTACAGAGCGTGGAAGTTAATAAAATATATTGATTTTGTAACTTGAAAAATGCTTATATCGAGAAGTGGAAAAGAATACAAGATAGTTTGAATTAAAATAAGAACTAAAACTTGGCTTAGCTTTTATTTTTATTCTTCTTTTATTTGTAAAACAAATAAAACTTTTATAGCATGAACTTAAGGAAAAAAGAATGAAAAACTAATAAAATTTAATTAGAATATTGTACGTGGATATATTAACAGATTAAAAGTAGAGATGCTGTGCTTAAAAAATATTTATATATATATATGTTTTATTTACCTTTTTAAATTCATCTGTATTTTACTGTAAGAGCAATGACTTTCTGGGCTAAACATTTTGTTTTGTTTTGCGCAGATGTATCTTGCAGTTTTCCAAGTCAAGTGGAAAACGCAGATAAAGTGAACTAAACCGCCAAAGACAAGATCATTTTCATTTGGAAATCATATTTTTTACATTTTCTATTAATATAGCAAGTAAATGATAATATTTCAAAATCTGCGCAAGACACTAAAGATCAGCTTTATGCCGCTGAGAAACCCGTCATGCATTGTGTCGCCCGCGGTGTCGTTTGTCAAGGGCGGGACGCCGGCGTGCAGCTTCCTTTCACGTCCTCACCACCGCCGCATTTAAGCGCGAGCATGTCTGCCGCCGACGAGAGTCGCAACTCGCAGGAAGCGCATAATCTGGCTGACGACCGGGTGTGTGCTGACAAGCCAGCCAGGAAACCTTATAGAACTACTCCACAAGAGAGAAGGAAAAAAACTCTAACGTGCCTATAAAAATGAACGATCTAGCCAGAAACTCTTGCCAGAAATAGGAATCGCCTTGGAAAAGGTGGCAATTTAAATATGAATAGAATGGCATGCCCACGAGATGGAGGAGATGTAGCTATGTTGGATAAAAGAGATGAAACCAATATAAATTTCGTTTTTATGTACAGCTCATCGATGATAAGGCAGGAGATGAAAAAATAAGCGTGGAGCTCAGGAAGGACGAGTAAATGATGAAGAAGATGCCAAGCATGTTGAACGAGCTATGAGGCCCATTAAATAACGACAAAATCTTCACAGTGTGAATGTCACCACATCCTGCATGGTTTTCCTTGAGCTTACGCTTCTTCACAGTACTTTAAACCTAATGACCCTCATGTTCTTGTTCTCATGCATGAACAAGTATTAATTTATTTTTTATTTAATTGCTTCACTAATTTCTCTTTATTATCAATTAATTGGAGTGTTGAAAGCTACTGCAGATTCGTTCGCTCGATTAGCACCAATTGTAAAGAGAGTAAGAGAAACGTTTTGATATTAATGTATAAGAAATCGTCGTGAGAGTGTTTTTATTGGTAGTTGTGCTGCTTCCGCTTTCTAAGTTGTTCGTTAATCTCCGCTCGGATCGGGCGTATATTTGTTTGTTGGCAGCAAAAACGCGTGTTGTTTTAGCCGGAGACGGCGACGAGCGACTTTGTTAAGGTGAGGCGGTGGGAGTTGCCGGATGCGTCATTAATTTTCCTGCTTTCCGGTATAGAAACTGTGTGCTGGTGTGTCAATCGTTAGGGGGTACAAATTAAGTTTACAATTTCGTTTTAGCACGGTATTCCTTTCAGTTAAGTTGGATATTGATACTACGTACAAATATAGATGGTGCTTCAACAAAATGTAGGAATATTGGACTCTGAAAGTAATTTATATAATTAATTTATAATTTTTGTCAATAACAACAACTAAAACAGTAAGTTTATATCACTAAATTATGCGCAATTTAAAAAATTTTAATTATAGATGTCGCTACATGCGATTTGCTGGTTACGAAGTATTTAATACTCATTATTCATTTTGTTATAATGATTAAACACTTTATAACCACACTCAACAATACTCTGAATCTGCCTGAAATTGGATATATCCAATCAAAGTCGAAAATGTTTTCTAAATTAATTTATACTAGGTGTTATAGTTAAGTTACATTCAGATAATACATAATATTTTTCTACGAAAAATGATTCCAAAAATATAACCCGGATGATACTCAATCCTTGTTGAACCTAATCTTCATATTTCTGCCACGTGTGCAAGTCGACAATATGTATAACAATATTAATAGCGTCGTATTTCGATGGGAAACGCTAAAAATGAGAAAGCGGATGTCGTTATATCAGCCTGGGCGCGTGATATACTTCTCGTAGATAATTTTTTTTGTACATTTTATAGACGCCGGCAGGAACAACGCACGACAATCATATACAGAAAAAAAATCACATGCGTTCCAGAGAAAGCACTTACAAGCATCATGCTTCATGCACACTCTGTCATTCTGCACGTTGTTATGACTACATATACAGGGTCATTAAACTTGTATCCTTCCTCTGAAAACTGGGTTGCCTACAAAACGGTGCAACCAAAACGCGGGTAAAATACACTCTCGGATCGTAAACAAAGTTTACGTATCACTTGTTTTAAAATTAAATCTTAGCGACTAAAAATTGTCATTATGTTGCTTATTTTAAGCCGACGCAGAAGAGAACGAATATGCAACAGGAAGTGAGAAGATAAAAAGGAGTTATATTTACGATTAAATTTTAACAAAATGGGAAGGATGAGAGAAAGATAGGTTTGTGTAATAAAAAATGTTCGGAGTTTATTTTTTTACTGAGCTTTTAGGTAATATTACTGTAACAAAGAATAAGTGCGACAAGATAACTTTTACTAGCAATCAGAAACATTGTTATCTTTGTTTATTAATACGGATATAACACTTTCTAAATTGATATTATTCGATAATTTTACTCTTAAATTAATTTTGGAAAAAATGATTGTAAAAAACTTTATTTGAATATCAAGCTATCTTGTTCCAACTTGTTTGATTTTAAATCTTCTTTCTGCGTTTTTAATAATTTGTCATTGTTTATATTTTGGAATTCTAATAAATAAAAAAGGCACACGTTTGAAAGTGAATTGGAGCACAAGTGGAAAAATGCAGTCGAGATGAGCTGCGCCAAGCGTTGGAGGCCGTTGGCGGCGGCAGCACATGCATTTCCGATGCTGCCACTCAAAAGTGGCGCGATTTAACCGCGCGTTGTGTCGCTGAAATATGCAAGAGAAGCGCGCCCTCGTCGGTTTTCGGCGACGACTTGTGCTTTTGACGTTTCAATTACATATCAGGATACGGCATTTTGCGGTGCGCCTCTCTCGATAATAAAGCAATCCGTCATCGTGTCGCTTCAGCCAACTTTAACGATGCCAATCATTTTGCTGATTTCTACCTATGGTGTAGTTTGTGTCATTTTATCAATAACATTTACATGCGAGAGAACAAAACCAAGGCTAGTTAGTACCTGTTTAGACATGCTGGGAGGAAAAGCTATCAAGAAAACATTGTTGAATAACCACTTTCTACAACAAACTGATTTCATAAATAAAAAATAGTATACTATGCAGAAGGCATCTTAAACTAGTTAATATTATATATGAAAAAAATTTAAACAAAAAAAAAATTAAATACTTTTAAACTAGTACAAGTTTTCTAATTTGGCGTCAGTATTATTACTAG
Organism: Diploeciton nevermanni; assembly: GCA_027575565.1. Classification (NCBI taxonomy): domain Eukaryota; kingdom Metazoa; phylum Arthropoda; class Insecta; order Coleoptera; family Staphylinidae; genus Diploeciton; species Diploeciton nevermanni. Next base: position 171,972 of record JAODIE010024899.1, read on the forward strand.
TTACACAGTAATTTAGTAAAACAAAGGTAACGCTAGTGAACTAGTTTACTTTGTAATAATTTTTTGAGTAATATTAATGTATTCCTAAAATAAATTGAGCTTTTCATAATTAATTCTTGAAGTTTTTACAAACTATCTTATCTTACTTATTATAAGTAATATATATTTTCTGAAGACTTTCAAAAGAATCAATGTACAATGAAGATTGAGGTAACTTCATTAACATTTTAGATAGAATTGACACAATTATTTAATTACAAATTAAAAAAAAAAACAATTAAATCTTGCACAATTAAAATTACCTTAATTTTTTAAAAAAGTTTTCATTTTATATGCAATCTATTTATCTATTATAATACTAATTGTATAAAAACAATCTAAAGAGTTTTTATACGATTAATATGAAAACTAATTATTTATTGGAGATAATTTTTTGGCTAAATATAGGCATACGCATTGACTGCCATCTGTTAACACATATTTCAGAAAATGTTTTATAATCTTTCACTATTTTAACATATAAATTTACTTCCGACATAAACCTGTAGTCAATAATTAGCAACTAACTTAATTAACTAAGTTCCAAAAGAAATATATGTAAAAATAATATAAAACTTTTATTAAATAAATTAAGTACCAAAATTTTTATTTTTATTTAGCAACTCCGTGATCGCAACTTTTTGTGCGGCCCTGGTGACAAAATTTCTTTCATCTAATTTGAAGATTTATTTCTCACGTTGCATCTTGGGGCATAAAAATCTTTTGTTTTATTAAATATCTTTAAAATATCTTAGTGCAATATTTATATTATTTTTATGTGTCAACATTCGCCATATTAGTTTCTTAAATTGTCAATCCTTTCTATTAGCAAAGCTAAAGAAGGGGACACAGCAGTGAAATCAACGCTTTATTGGACTTCATTCGACTTGTGCAGTACGTACGTGTTCCATTAATTTAGAGAACCGAATTTGTGTCACTGAGTAATTCTTTACACTTCACCTTGCGTGTTAAGCATCTAAAATCAAAAACAATCTTCACTCACGCGAAGGTCACTCTGTTCTTTTGGAAGTGTAAAAGTAGTTACAACAACCACTACAATGAGAAAAAAAAACTAATGAGGTAAATCGCGAATTTAATGAAAACTGGTCGTTTGATTATTCTCTTTGTCAATAATTACAAAAAACAAAATACTTAATTCAATTTGCGTCATTACTACGACAGAAAACCAAAATGAATATTAATTTGAATCGCAAAAATCATTCAAAATCATTTCGGCTTATATTAGCAAAATTAGTCCAAAATTAAAAAAAATCTTTCTGTAAATTGTGTAATTTTTATTAGGTACTTATAATACAGTTCTTTCTATATTTAATTTTGTTAACACACAAAATTTAATGTGCGGCTTGCGTTATTTTTTTCTTTTTTGAAAATGGTTCGTTGTTTAAAAAAAGTTGCCATTCTTTGCAATAACCCATTTTTTAATAGCAAATTTCTTTCTTTCGCTTCTTATTATTTTTGGTAACAGCCAATATAAGTGTCTCTAATGAAGCTCTGCCGGAAAAATAAGCTAACTTCTTGGAACTTAAAGTTGGAGAAGTTTGCGCTGCCGAAAATATAGATTGATGAAGTAAAGTGCATTTAATCGGAGCGTTTTATAAGAATAAATTGGCTTCGCTAGAGACCAATTTATTGTTGTTATGGCCTTACATTCTTCTAATAAAAAATAATTGTTTCGCTCGTCCGGCCTACTCTTCGGCGTCGCGACGCCCGCATTCCACCAGCTTTCGTCAAACGGCGCTTTTTTTTATCGCACTTCGAGTGTGCTCCACCCGAAGGACGACAAATTCTGCTTTTCGTTGCTTTTATTTGCGCGACGTCCGTTTTGCTGCGCCGGTTCGCTGGCGGGCTTTGTGCGGACGTTTCTAGCTGGCTGACATTTAAACGAGATAGTGACAACAAACGACTGATGCCGGCTTTGGCAAAAGTTGCAGACACATGTAAATAGCATACATTGTGCTTGAGTTGTAATTACCGGAACCGGCAAGAATGTTTTATTGTGAAACTTTGCTATTTTTATCGCTGAGTGAGTTGCGAAGGAAAGACACAGTGTATGCAGTTAAAGTTAGCGGTGATGGTTGGAGGCAGTTGTAGGTAGCGTGATTACTATTTATTTAGTGACATCTGCAACGGCGGGGCGATGATGGCGTTGATGGCCGTCATGACAATGATGACAATGGCGATAATTTAATAAGACGCGACGAAGTTGCGCGGCGCGCGTGCGATGAGTATTTGACTTGCATTTTCATGAACTTTGTATTGAATTTTCCAAAGTGACACGTATAACGAGCTTCGCAGACGTTTCATGTTAGGGAGAAAACCGCCATTTTCTTGATCGGCTTGACACTGACGACTTTCAAAAGTATCAATGCTAATAAAATTAGCATTTTAGTTGTTTACTAACATAGATACCACCAGCTAGACACAATTATTTGAATACAAATTTAAGGCATAATTAAAGTCACCTTAATTATTTAGAATTGTTTTCAATTTATATGCATTTATATATTAAGTCTAATAATTATTACAGATGATTGTCTGGCGGAATACAGACATGCGCAGAGAGCTATCTGCTTTTGACTGCCATCTGTTAACATATCTTTCAGAAAATGATGTGCAATCTTTTATTATTTTAACTTAGAAATTTACTTCCGACATAAAGCTGTATTCAATAATTAACAACTAACTTAATCTATTAAGTTCCCAAAGAAATATGTGTAAAAAATATAATAAATTCTTTACTAAGTAGGTTTTTTTTAGTTTTCTGTCGGTTAAACACTTCAGAAACTCTTTCTTCAAAATTTAATTATAATTAAGAAATTCCAACAAATTAAATACTCAATGTGATACTTCTTAATCTTTAGTTTTTAATTTTAATTTACAAACTTAGTTTTCTTAGAATTAATTGAATCGCCTGAAACGATTGATCAAGTTTACTATTATTACGCAAACAAGATAATGAATATCACCTGCAGCGATATCGATGTTGTTCCGGCGGCTTTAGTGGTCCGCTGGAACAACAGCGTTAGCGGTGGAGGCAACAGCGGCGGCAGTGGACGAACGGAAGAGCCCGCATAATCCTATCGCGGTCCGATCAATTGATCCGCCGCACGGCAATCGGAAGCGCTCCGTCAAGGCCTCGTCATTATGCGTGATAATAGACGCTGTTTATCTTGCTCCACCTCGCACGTAAACGGCCATCTTAGACCGCCGCCAGGATCACTATCCGCCTCTCAAACGCAACGATACACTGCTCATTTATATTGCATTGTCCGTCTAACGTCGGAATCATACAATACCGTATTGTGAAATAATTACTTCAGATAAGAAACATAACTCTGCTCAATTAAATAATAATAATAGAATAATGATAATTTGAGATTATGTTTTGTAACAGTTTGTTTAGGTTTTATTTTCTGCGCGGCTTAAAGTTGTTGTCTAGAGTTGGAAGTATTGTGGCACTTGAAAGTTGTGAATTGCAGCGCTATTGTGTGTAATTGTGTGACTTTTCGTTTGTTGTTGTGTGTTGTTTTGTTGTTAGAACAAACAGGCAAATATTTAGCCATCCGAGTGTGAATATTTTGCATGGCGTGCGCACGCGATGCAGACAATGGTGGAGGAGCCGATAGCGCGCCAGATCCGATTGTTACACTTCAACAATTGTGTTTAGATAAAGGATATTTTGCTTGCTTTGCTTGGAATGCAAGAATCTTACATCCAGCAACACGGGCTGCGACTCACAATAAACCGGAATTGCAATTTCCGTTATTGGACACTATCAATTTTAACTACAGGATTAAGACGGAAAAATCTGGTGAATAGCCAAAATTAATCAAAACAACAAAAATTGTATAAATTCATTATAATTGACCTTTGTTTATTTCTGTAATAAACATAAATCAGATGGAAAAGTGTCAATTTGATTGCCTACACTGTAGCCCAATATTTTAAAATTTTGCAACAAAATACATTGTTTTTGTCGCGTAGTTAATTTTATTACAATGATGGTCCAAGAATTTTATTTATTGATTAATTTATTTCTATTTGAAAACGTTTAGGTGTAACAAAACAAAAAATGCTAAGAAAAAGAATATTCATTCTTTATTTATTGCAAATTATTATTAATAATTGCATAAAAATGATGTGTGGCAAATGTAGTTGCTTATATTATGTGCATTTTAATTCTGTGCATCAACTTGTTTATGGCAAGTTTTATCTATAAGAGGGTTTTGAAAATTTTTAATTCTTATTTCTTAATATAAATTCAATATATAAATAAAATTGGAATAAATTTAATTCTAAATTCGACACAAACAAATCTCATATTCACGTATGCCATAAATATTGTGCATACTATGATGGCACTTATGACATAAATTTCGTGCATTATGCATATCTGAAGCAACATGCCGTATGCAGTCCGCCGCTCTTTTGGCCTCCGCCGAACGCGCGTATTAATTAATTAACCCCTCCGGCTTTTAGCGTACGCCGGCTTCGCCGAAATTGTTTAATATGTGATGAATGAATTAATTCTCTTTTTAGTGTATATTAATGGACGGATTCCGCGTGGCCGGCATCGGCGCACAATTTCCATATAACATGATTAATTTAGAAGATAAATGCCGGGGATATAATTCCCTCATGTTAATGTTGCGCGCACGTATCGAAATTAGTTGCCCGCGCGAATACATCATTCGCAAACAAACGTGTGCGTGCAGATATGCTTGCACGGATGTCCAGCCACCCTCCGGACGCGCATGCCGCCTCCGTTGTGGTTGCATAAGGGGTGCTTAGGCCTTGGATATATTGCACATGTGGAGAAATTTGCGTAGGTTGCTACGTTTGTGTGAATAAATATTATGATGTGCTGTTTGATGAGAGATCTGTTTGATAGAATGGGAATTTGGGCAAATTTATGAAAATATTCATCAAATTAGGACCTCAACAACGACAAATTTGATGCAATTGTTTAATTTAAAACAAATAAGGATTTACTAAACATGTTAAATGTAGCTAAATTGGAAGATGAAAGAAAATGTCAAATAATCTGCTAGCGGAATGAATATTCAATCTAATTAATATTGTAAATTGTTTAATATCTATTGTTTGGAAAATGTAAAGTAAATATTTTGTTAAAACAACAATTAGAATCAAAACAAAATGCATTAAAAGTAGCATAGTGAGAGCAGTTTCTCTAGGAAAACAATGAAGAAATGGCTGCAACCAAACATACATATTACTAATCCGGCATGCTAAAAAATTACTAAAATAAATATTAATTTCTATAAAATTTAATAATAATAAATTTAACTAATAGGCAAATTATTATTTAGAGAAATTTTTACAGAAATTTCAATGTCTAAAATATAACTTTTAGTAACAAAATAAGCTTGTAAAATAATGTTGCTAGTGTGGAAACTTAATATAATTACTTTAAATTATTACTGTTTAGTAATGATTTAGTATTAATTTTATTAATATAAAATTAGACAATAGTAAATTAATTTAGAATTTATCTGCTGCAACCAAATATACAAATCACCATTCTAAAGTAAATGTGAATGAAATAATGAGTTTCAAACATTTTTATAACATTCTTGTTTATTTAAGTTTAGTTAAATAATCTTTGAGTTATTTTTTGTGTAAACATTTTTGTGGCATAATATTAAGCATAATTTAATTCTATTTAAATGCTTTTTAATTTATATTAAGACTCATAATCCGTCACATTTACAATCGTCACATATATAAGAAATACACTATTGCGATGCTTAATCAAAATTGCTACTTTAATATTTTTTACTTCAATGTACGATCAAACAGTAGACATAACAATGCTTCTCGTACGATATACTTGGACAAATCCTCCATACTCCTTCACTCTGCATGTTCCAAATGAGCACCATAACAAAGCAGAATATGATTAGTTATACGGGTGATACGATATGTCTATCGATGTCATTATTGTATCAGCGCAACGACGAAGCCAAAAGCATCAATCATTCACGCAACGAGATCCAGCAGAGACACTGATTTTTTTCTTTTCTCTATGATAATAATGATGATGGGAGAAATGGTTGCAGAACTTTTATGTTTTAATAGAAGTAGTAAAGTATGATATTATTATGAAAGCATAATTTGCAGTTGATATCGAGTAGTGTTAATTTTATGGGGCATTTGCATGCCTGTTGATATTAAAATATTTACTACAATTGACGCAATGAGTGAAATGGGGAGAAATTATGAGTTGTAATAATGAACGCAACGCAATAGGGTCATGATATGAAATTATGCACACCGCAAGCACATTATTTTCTGGGTAGATGTGAAGGGGTAAGTTATTAAGCGACAGTTTTACACCTACAACTTGCTTTAAGGCATTTGCCTCAAGTTATTGTGTCACTAGTAGTGTTTGTGTTCTCGGCGTGTTTGAAGCAATAATTAGGGAACAATATAAATGGTTAATATGTACGATAGTATGCTTATAATGTGAGACAATTATAGGATAATTTGTTAAAAATCTTTAATTAAAAAAAGTTTGAAATTTATAAAATAAAAAATAAAATTATACAAATTACTTTATATAAACAACTATAAGTTATTTGCTTTAAAAATAAATGTTTTAAGTTTAGAAGTTATGTTGTTTTTACATTATAATTTTATTGTGATTGTAATGTATAAACATAATAATATACATACATAAAACAAAATAAACATGAGCATAAGCCAATACTGTTTGAAACTAAGCTTATATTATTAAAAATAAAGAAAGACATAAGAATAACTATTAAGTATAAGATTATTTCCTTTCATGAAAATCTTAAAATTGTTAATAAAATTATTCTTTTGTTAATTGAAATGTTATTTCAATTCAATATCTTTTTACAATAACACTGTGGAACAGTAAATTTCCGACAAAGATAACGGCATTCGATCAATCATGATTTTCTAACAAAACGGGTTTTTCAAAATTTTAGAATTGTCAATCGTTTTTTTTTTTTTTTATTTAATTTTGGTATTTGATCGACTTTTAGTTGCAATTTCATATATTTTCTCATAACTTTTGTAATTATTGTTAGATAATGTAACTGTCTGGAATAACAATTTGTGAATAAATACCAAAGAAATATGTAAAAACGTAATTTGTTTATCTTTAATAGTTCCAAAGTTATAAGTTCTTAAAGTGGAAATTGGTGAAAAAGTGCAGATTTGAACGCATTTTCCATACAAATATACTATACATTTAGAATGAAATTAAAGTATGTTTACTCGATTATGTATGAGTTGTCCAATGCAACACTACTTATCCAATTAGAACAATTATAATTGCCCTGATAGTAATAGTTTGGATAGAGTATAGATTAAATTACTCGCTTTTTTATGTTTATTTTCAAGCCTGTACTATTAGAGAATCTTCTTTTCTCCACTTCCAACAATTCTCTACCAATCCATTTCAACCCTATATCATGACCCATGTGTGAGAATATATTGGTTCAAATCAAATTCTCTCCAATTCGTTACCGAACACATGACACCAATTTCCAGGCCCTGAAGCAAAAGGCACAGTCAAACTGGTTGCAATTTGTCACACGATCAGTGTCACGATGCTCGTTAGCAATGTCCAACTACCACGCCGAAATGTACAAAATAACTAAATGATTGAAGTGATCCACTCACGCGTCACCGATGTACCAATATTACAATTCAATTGTATTCAGTTTGTTATTTAAAATTAACAAATTGGAATTTGGTTGTCGCTCTAGGTTATACTGTTTTGCTGTTTATTGTTGCGATATGAAGGCTTAATATTGTTTTGCAATATGGTGATTTGTGTTCTAATTCAGTTTTCTATTCTGTAGCTTTGCTTCATCTGTCGAATAAATTTTTACATTGTTTTCCACTTTGCTGAAGCTAGTATTATGCAAATGGTAGCGGTATTAATGCAAATATCGCGCCCGCGAAACGCAAAAAAGTTTATCCGCTTGTTTATGCAATCCGTGCGGCATACTTGGAAGAAAGCTAATGAACACCAAAAAACGGTAGCCAACTGCCTCGACTTGCCAAAATCGACACGCGCAATTGCCACCGCCCGAGCAATTCTCTGACACATCTGGAGTTTTCTCGTTACTTGGGCGACATTTAGTCTTATTTTCCTACCTTAATTGTGAATTGCTTGCTTAACATTTTTACCAACGAAATGAAGTTGTACTATCTTGTAGGCTAAGATTCTAGCGTCAAAAAGCATGGTGAAAAAAGAAAAGCCGACGAGGAATAAACCAGAGAAGAAAAATGTAATTGTAATTGACGTATAAAACTCAGCGGCTCGGCGTTAATTACTCGAAACGGCTTGTCCGCGTTCTGCTTCAGCTTTAATTTAACTTTAAATTAAACTTTTATGCAATTTCTAAGCATTATTTTTAACGTGCAAAAGCAAAGCGCTCAGATTGCACCCTGTTCAGGACAAACCTGTGCTCACAACAAGGTCGTCTTTTTTAATTTGCGCTTGTTTAAAAATACGCAGAACTTGTTGTAATGCTAAGAACAGGCCGCGGACTCTTTGAACTTTTTTACTTTGTGCGACGTTTGATGAAATGCCGAGTATTTCCCGACCTATTTGGAGCTTTGACTGACGGTGGCATAGAACAAAAATACTCAAGTAATAAAGCTCAGGTCAGTTAGTTTTTAGCTTGACACTTTCTAACGTGACCTTGTTTCAACAACAATTTTTGCACAAAAAAACTTTTGCCTCTCAGAGGAGTAACTAAATAATGCGTGGATGTAATTGAAGCAAATAAGGCGAAATAACGGCGGATATTCAAGGCAATTCGCTTGGCATCGGAAAGTGCTAGCTTGAAGAATAAACACCGATACGCGGTTAACAACAACGCAAACAAACGTGGAGAAGGTGGAGAGAAGAAAAACGGAACATTTTCATCGCAATCGCGTACTCGAGACAACATGCGGAAAATACTGGTCGGAAAAGCGCTTGCATTGTAGCGGCGGACTGAAGAAAAAGTCCACCAAGTTTCTAACTTAAAACTTGCAACTTTCAAATCGAAAATAAGGACATAAGAAATAATCCAATTCGAGAGAATAGTGAAAAGAATTTGAAACATATTTTCTATTCTAAATCTTCTTATAACTTGCAATATTTTTCGAGAAATTTATTCTTTTTTGGGTTATGTTTATGCTACGTTTTATGTTTAAGTTTTTTCTCTACCGTGTTTAATACTTATTGCAAATATTAATATTTTCTAGAAATAAATTGCTGAGAAGATGAAATAACACGCGCTTTGGTGTTTGCGCATGCAAACAGATAAAATTATAAATTTTTTCAATTAATTTTAATTTTACATTACTCAATTAAAAGTAATTATTGCAATTTAAAAATCATGTAATACTGCACCAAATTTAATAGTATATGAAGTCAAAAATTTCACTTCTTAACTTTTCCAATAAATTCATATTTTATCTCGTTTTGCTTGTTTTATGTTATATGTGTTAAATTTGAAAAAGTGAGATAATTCACTCGCAGCGAATTTCGCGCCACGTTGAACCATCCTGCAGGATGCCACCGGAATAACAGGAATCGTGCCAGATAGAGCGAGTCGGAACACAGCGACGCGCAATCGGAATCGACGCAATGCATTATTGCTAAAAACGGATAAAATGGCATTACTATTCGTTCGCTGAAATAAATTACAGTCTCAACCCTAAATTTACGTGAATTATTTTATATCAAACGCAATCTGCTGGAAAATCCGGAAAAGTAATTTAAACAGTTGGGTAAATTTTATCAATTACCTTAATGATATTGAAGAAGCAAATATTGTTCTTACAGAGATCAATAATAATTTGGATGCAATTAACAAAATTTAATTAATATTTAATAATAATAATAATAATAATAACAAAGTCTATTAGTGGTGGATGGCAAAATTTATAATAAAATGAGATTCAAAACTGGAATTGTTGATTGAATTTTGTGATTGTGGCAATAATGAGTGAAATAAATCAATAGTTTTAGCTGCGAGTTAATATGATAGAGGTATAAATCGGTGTAAATCAAAAATTGTTGCTGGTTAGACATAGACCAGCCAGGGGGTGAATTTAGTGTAGTGGTTTGAACATATGTAGAGTGTGGTGATGAGTAGGTTAACGGTGCGTTATTTTGAGTGATTTATATTGTGTTACAATGTGATTATAGCGGATAATTATTTGTTACAATCTTTTAACTGCTAGCATTCCATAAATTACAATTATTGAGTTAATAACGCAAGGAATTTATTTATCCAATTCAAATATTCTTTTAATGTAGTAATGTATCAAGTAGGTTCTATTGTACCCATTAAATACAACACTGTTCTTTCTACATCATATTTTTCCGTCTCAATAAAACAGATATTGATTTCCCAGTTTCAGTTAAACTTCAAACTTTACATTTGCGGTCGGCTGCAGACAACTATTTTTTAGAATTTACAAAAAATGTGTACCAATAAACAAACAGCAAATAATCTCCTTCTTTCACATAAAAAAAAAAACAAAATTAAACCACCGATATACATTTATGAGTTTTTTCTTTTCCTTCACGAAATTGAGCTTGATGTACAAGTCCAACACAATGTTTTTGCCGCAGTTAAATAATTTATAAATTCTCCGATTTCTGATTTTTTCTAAATAGAAGATTAAAGCAAGCTTGTCTGGCACGGCGTTGACTCGTGATGTATCTGGCACATACATCTCGGTAATGGACCCACTAAAGGACCGCTGACGGCGCGCAACCCTCGTTGCTTCCACTCGCATCCTGAATTTGTCTTCTCTGCTGTAATCTACAGGGTATAGGCTAAAAATGCTTCTTACAACTATCTTAGAGACCTTCAAAATTCAATAAATCTTGTCATAGTTTTTTACAGCAGACCTACACCATACGAGTACAGACAAGTTGAGACGAATTATAACAATTATTGTACCTTGTAGAAACAAACCAAGGTGTAGCTAGATGCATGTGTAAGTAATATGTGTGACCAACTAGAAAGTACCTAAGAATAAAAAAAAAGAAAGAATAAAAAAAGTTTGCAGCCCTTCTTTCCCCAATCCCATCTACTAATGCATCCATAGTCTCCATTCTAGAACCAATGCAAGGTACTTGTATATTATCTCCGGCATTGCGTCGCGTGCGCCCTTTTTTCGTATTCTTCTTGCGCTCGTGGTAATTTCATCACCGGATTCCGCTTGCATCCTGCCGTCATATTTATTAAAAGCGTTCGCTTGTACGCGGCGGCGATGCGGGCCTTTGAGTCCGAATGCCAGTATCAGTCAGCATGTGTCATTGTTTGAATGAGAAGAGTCTTTGGATTTTTCTTCGTTGTGCTCAGCAGGAAACCTTTCTCAAGCATTTCCGTGGCGGTTACTGTATAGTTTTAAACCAAATGCAATTTTTAGGTAGATCATATATCATCCAAGCAGTTGCAGAAAGTGTGATATTCGTGTTATAAGTGAGTTAACATTTTTGAGGCAAACAATATGTGTGCAGTTAGGCTAATAATTAAGTTTTCTTAAAATACAACTTTTTGGGTCTAGGTTAAACTATTTTACCATAAAATTATCTTGGTTTTTATTAAATAGCTACAAAACTATTTGCCTTAGAAATTATATTCAAGATGCATTTTTGTTCCAATTATGTCCTTTTTTAGTGCAATAATAATATTGTTATAAAATAGAAGAAATCATAAATTAGTATTAAAAAAAATTATTTACCTAGTGTAAAAAAAATTGTATTTTATTTTAAAATTTGACAACAAAAAAACACATTCTATCTGAGCATTACAACATGAACCAAACCATTTCTAATTGAACCAAAACTTCTTCAAGAACACATGATAAATCGATGTATGTTTAGGTCGTTTTTGCACGTGTTGCTTTTTAATGCCAGTTCCGAATACACTACATGCATACAAATTACAAGACATCAAGTCATCAAACCAACTATCCCATCATCCTTCACTTTTTTTTTCTATACTCCACACTTCTTCTCGGCTTCTGTTCTCTATACAACGCTTAGGTTAACCACCATGTTGTTTTTACAAGTTTTCACTAAACATTAACATCTCCACCTTGATGACATACATCAGTGTTGGAAGAGCACGTGCTACAGATTTTAACGGAAAAGGTACTGCTGTTGGACAACGTGGAGACTGGCGCGTCGATTGGTAATCCCTGTCAGGGTGGCTGGACTGCAGATATTGTGAGACTCGGATTAAGGTATGATTTATTAGATGGATTTGTGTAATGTTAACATTTTTAATAGAAGACTGCGTTTTTCCAAATATATTATTTGCAAGATAAATTTAAAAAGTGTTAGTAATAGGATTATAACTTAAATGTCAGACGGAAATAATGTAGAGCAACCAGAAAATTTATTTATATGTAATGGTAAAATAACATATACTGATAAATTTTGAATTATAAAATTATTTTGATTATTTTAATCATGTTACAATTGCTACCCACAAGTAACCTAATTTTTGAGAAAAATTCTAATTTAAGAGAAGTATCATAAATCATTATGGGGCAAATGCAGTTTCTTTTTAATTTTACTTATTATTTATTTATTACCAACTGACGTTTTTCTAGTACACAAGATAAATATATCTACAATTTACCTAAAATATAGAATGATTAATAAATACGAAGGATCGAAACGAAGAAATAAGGAGAAGAATGCAGGTGCAGAAAACAATCACAGAACATATAAATAAAAACCAATTGACGTGGTATGGACATGTAAATCGAATGGCAGAATTTAGAATTCCTAAACAGATAATGGAATGGTCACCCAATAGACGAAGAAGAAGAGGTAGGCCAAGGGAATCATGGCAGAGTGGGATATATATATATATATATATATATATATTTATTATTTATTAATATATATATTAATAAATATTAGGTTGATTAACTCCAATTATAACACTCACTAAATGTTATTTTGTAGAACGTTTCTCGCTTTCTTCAGCAATTGTACCTGCACACATGCAATATCTTCACACTGAAGAAGGTAACCAGCCGAAAACGTTCTACAAATTAATATTTAGTGAGTGTTATAGTTTAGTTTGATACATGTAATGAATATTGAACACTTTGCAACCACACTCAACGACATTCTGATTAATAAATATTTATACTCTACACAGTATCTTAAAATACAGAATGTCTTCAATATATGCAACCAAGTTTGTTTCTTCATCTAAACTACTTTCTATCTCTTCCAAAAAAAGTTCTATAATCTGTATATTAACAGGAGCATAACCAATAAATGCATCTAGATGTAATAACAAGACAGTTGTTGGACACCACTATACTATACACCACCACTATATATATCTGGTATAAATTATCAGATCGATCGAGGTTGGCTTGCGGGCGGAAGATCGAGTCCGCGCAGAGGCGGCAGTAGAGGTGGCAAAGATATATTGTAACCTTAGAGGTCGGTTAGTCAATCCCAATTATCTCTGTGGAGCTTGCAACGCGTATTATGTTTCGGCGCCCGCTTCCTTGCCACATAATAAACGATGCGGTGGCGCATGAATTTTAATCATGTTGGGCGGCGGTGGACGACGCGGTGCGCACCTTGCACCGACCGAATTAAATATTATTTAATGAACATATTTTTGCCATTAAGCATAATCAACGAGGTTAAATCTTTAATGTAGCAGCCAATAGAAGACAAAATTTGCATTTTATATTCTTAAAACATCCAACGAATTGCTTGCAGGTGAATTATGTATTAAGATTTTAATTATATTAGCGACTTAAACAATGAGAAGATGACACATGAAATTTAGCTTTTATGTGCTCAGGAAGAGGAAGTCTGTGCAAGCTTAAGAAAGACCATTTTGTATTAAATGCAGGCTGTAATTCTTTGCAGTATAAAGACTTTTCCACACAATGCAATGACGTTTTACTACCGGTTTCCTTTTTATTATTCTCGTTTTAATGAGCATAATTTACACCGTAATATTTATCAAACCATAAAACGGTTATAACCTTGTTTTTTACATTTTTTGCATTTGAAAAGTACATTATTTAAGATGTTAAGATAGAAAACATTTAAATTGTGTGTTTAATACATTCAAAGAAAGAAAAGTTGGCAAATATGTAAAATTTGTAAGTGGAAATTATGAGGACTTGAGTTAATATTATTCTGGTTGCCTACATATATTCCATTAAATTTAATTAATTTCCTTAATTTCGTTATTTTTTTTTTTTATACAAACGTTATTTCAATTTGGAATATTTGAAAATATGTTTGATTGAGTATGCTCTGAATGTTTGCAACTCGTAAAATGTGACGTGATGCATACGATTCGAAGAATTTGCGCAAATGGAAATGTCATCAGTAAAATTTGTCTTTTTAACACGTTTTCCATTTACATTTCTTCCGGTTTTCCACCTTTTCGCACATTTTCCTCCTGCTTTAATACACGCTTAAAATCGGTGACCTGTTAAGCTGCTTTTACCATTTAGGAGCACTTTGGAATTATTATTTTCAAATAATTTAACTTGCGATCGAGCTGTTGGAGTTAAGGTAATTTAATTTTTTGGGGTTTGTATTTAAAGTTGTGTTGCTGTCTCTTAGGTGGTTAAAGTTAACAACTAAAAGTAAATAAATCGCACCAGCGAGACGTCCGCCGCCACCACCTCCACCGCACTAGCAGAATTTATACTGCCTCCCATCGGTGGAAGAAATATTTCCTTAGGTTACGCGCACGTTGCGCGAAAAGTTGGTCTTATCAGCGTTCTGTGTGCCATTATCAGAACAAATTTACATCTTACCCGACGCCTTCCCCACAAGTTTAAACATTTTAGAAATTAATTAAATATAAATCATTGTAATCATAAAAAGGTGGTTATCTTCTTTAACATTACTGGATATTACCTTACTATACTTATAAGTAATTTTTTTTATAAAAATGTTTTTAAAATTAACCTCAATACTTTTGGGGGGCTTAGATTGAGGATTGCTCTGGTTTATAAGAAATGAGTGATATCTATCAACGTATCTTACATTACTTAGTAATCCCGTTGTTCGAAGACCCACACCTTTAGCGAGACAACAGTCACAGTCGCCACCGCCTCCCCTGCGATGCGCGCGGATGCCCAGTGACGCCGGATGCCCATTGTATTCTTCTTATCGCGATACGTCTTTCCGCCTTGAGCCCTTGTCACCACCTAACGTAATAAATTTACTCACACTGAATGCCTGGGCCGTTTTCGTCGCGCGCGCCACCACCGCGTACACCTCCGGTGCCATTCACTTATTGTAACTACTTTCGGTGCGTCACCGAGAAAGCTGGAAATTTATTTAGAAATCATTCTTTACTCTGCGCCCCAAAATACAAAAAAAGCAAACTAGATTGGATATCATGAGACAAGCATAATACTTATAAAAAATTTAATAATAAAATATAGAGTATCGTTGAGTGTGGTTACAAAGTGTTTAATATTAATTATGTTGATAAAACTTTACTACAACACCTACAAAAGTTTACTTAATGAAACGCCCCGCTCCGTAGCACAGTTGGTAAGCCGTCTGGCTATTGCAGTGACAGCGAGGAACATGCATATTTGAGGGACACGGGTTAAATCCTGCTGGGAGTATATTCAATATAATATATATTCTCACAGAATTCAGTCTCAATAACTGCTAATAACCCTGATTGTTGATTCAGTATAACAGAATGGAGGTCAAGTACAGTCTTTGTATCCGGCATTGTTGCAGTACGCTCCAGAAATAACAAAATAACATAATGAAACGTTTTCCACCACTCCCACTCAATCGTACCATTCTACAAACTACACAAAACAGGGAAAATCTTATATAAATTTTACACTGAAGAAGGCAATATTCCGAAAACGTTTTATTAAGTAAACTTTAGAAAATGTTATAGTAAAATCCATTATCCTATCCACATAATAATAAAGTTTAATTAAATCTTATTTTTTAATGAACCCAATAAAACTATTAGTTTTTAATAAATATACTAAATTAAAAATTGGAGATTTATATTAAGTTACTTATAGTTAAAGAGTAAGAGAAATGAAGCGGTTGAGTGTATGCTGTCATATTCTCCAATGTGACTTTTTAAATTTGACGTTAAAGCATGAGACACATGTATATCAGCAAATCTCCAACTCCAACTCACGTCGAGGGTCAACGCAATGCATAAATTACCAGGGTGATATTTTGCGCCCTCAGGGAGTTGCTTAACTGAGCAGTTTGATGGTTTTTTGTTGGGTCGAGCACAAACGACCTGAGAAAGTCTTCAATCTTTCCATTGTACTACAAATTCGAATTAGTCTGGTCCATTACTCAGGATGACCTCTAGGCGCCATTCAAAGGAAACAAAAAAACTTAATTTACTTGCAATAAATCTTGATGAAAGAAAGTTTAATTTTATATATTAGGTAAATAAAAATATTTTAGAAAAATATTATTGTAAATTTAGTAATGAAGTACAAAAAGGGCATCTATATAATCTTTCTGGTTCTTTATTTTTATAGATTACTAAAGATGTAGAAAACTAAAATAATTGCTTCTTTTTCTTTCTTTTTATTTTAAAATAAGTTAAAATATATACGATATTAGTGTAATTTTTCAACTTAGTTTAATTCTTTTGTTTAACCAAGCTTAAAATCTTTAATCAAATTTTGCTTTAATTATTTTTAATTTATAACATTTTTTTATTTCTTTCTTTCTTTCAAACCACCAATGCATTCTCCCACCTTATATTTTTATTTTACTTTGATTATAAAACATTGTTATAAAAGATTCTCTCTTTAGATTTATTATTTTACCAGTTTAAATGTTAATTGCGCAGCAGAGGGTAAACACTCTGCAGAAATTTGTTGATCGCAAATCGTGGGAGACGCCAAAAAATAAACATCTCTCCTAGAAAAAAAAAACACTCGGCGGGTGATGTCCCATGAAAAATGCTTCTTTTTATCTGCCGTAGTCGCCTTGGTCAGCACCGGTTTGCCTACCGCCGCCTCTTTCATTATATAACGCTAATGAGCAAAGCTGGTGGCATTAGTTATCTTAGTTATGCGCTCCGTAAGTTTTTAATGAAGATTCCGCCCGGTCCCGTAATCAGCTTTGCTTCGTTGAGCATCTGCTTGGATGCTTAAATTTCACCCTGCTGCCCATCTACTTGCCCTCACTGTATCCACTTTATTATTTCAAATAGGGGCGTAAATACCTATTTAAAGTTAGTTATTTAAAGTCACCAAAGGCAATTTAAATTGTTGATTTAGATAGTTTATTGCAGAGTGCGTTGGCTTGCTTATGTTATGGTTACTTTTCTGTTTGAGGTGACATCCAAGCATCCTGTATATATCTACTGCGAGTGCATGTACACATTAAAGAAAATTACGTCAGTGGTTTTACTTATGCGAAGACGATAGTTCGTAAGTAGAACTATATGGCCTGCAACGCGCAAATATAAACAAATAAAACCAGAATAAAAAATGATCTCTCAACTCCTTCCAGAAACAAGCAATATTTTAAGATAGAAACCACCCGAGGGTTTGCTTTGCAGATATCCTCAATACAATATCAATAATTACAAAATCTATACATGTTTTAATTATTTTTATGCTTTAGTTTTAAATCACATTTACAGATAATTTACTAATTATATGTAAATGTAATTTTATATAATTTGCATTGATTCTACTTTCAACTAGTTATGCAGGACGCAGCGAGCAGTGAATGAGGTGGGTTTAATGAAAATTTAAGTGACTTTGTTGTGACTTTGTTTCGGTTTTATTTACCGTCGTTGCTCGTTTGCGGGGCAATAACAGCGGCGTGGGTCACAGCCAGACCCTAAACGAGCGTCTAATACCACGATTAGCCCGTTCGAACCGTTCGGTAATTAAAGAAAAGCTGCACTTTGCATTTTCCCCAGTTTGAAGGTTACTTGCAATCGTGCGCGGGCTGGCGATTTGGGTTAACTTGCTTGTATATTTTAGCAAAAATTCCTTTTGGTAAATACCTTGCTAATACCTTAAAAATAATTAGATAAAGTAAGAGAATTGAATTTAAAGCTATGAAACTTTCACAATGAAAATAATGACAAATATTGTGTTTGGAGAAAATAAGCTGATCCTAAGTTAAAATGCGGGTTTGGCCACAGAGTAATAGTAGACTAGAGTAGCATATTTAAACAATATAAAAGATTATTATTTGTGTATGTAAGAAAAGTACTGGTGAATAAAATTTTCTATCAGTATCTTACTATAAATATTAAATTTCTTTCTTTGTTTATAAGATATTCTAGGTTTATGGAAAATTGTTATATTTTAGCTTAAATCGATTTATTTAATTGTCATCTCAAAAAATCTTAAACAATAAATATTGTTTTTTCTTTTATCATAAAACTTTTATTAATATATTTTATTTCCGAGGAATTATAAATATTTATAATACTAATTAGTATTTAAATTACTGCGTTTTATGTAGAAGGTTTTATTTATGCATCTTTGCTATATTTTTAAAAATATAATGTATTTATATTAATAATAGAGTATATAACGGTTCCTAATATTATATTTTCATATTATCTCAATTAAATCTGAGAGAAACATTTTTTTCCGTGCAAACTTTACCAATCAACCGCAGAAAAAGTTTTAATTATCGTTTTTTTTTTATTGAACATAACATGTACAGTCAAAGCTTCAACGGAAAACCAGATTATTTGGCTGGCAAAGTTGTTAATTACATAACTTTTCTTGCGTCAAACAATCTAATAGAATTCTGATTTTTTCTCTAAAATCAAGTTACATATGCAACAAGCGTCACATCACACATTCATAGCCCATTTCCTATTTGCAGATGTTAATTATTCCAACTAGAATTCCTTATGTATTTTTTCACTCTGCAAATGAAAATTTTGAATCCTTTCCGGCAGAATAAAAGACGCTCAGCAAACATGTTGTGTCCTTGTTTGCATCTCGATGTTTTAATGTCGCGTAAATAAAACTCAAACAAAAGCATCTCGCGCACTGCTGCCAAAGAAAGAGAAACTGGCAACTAATTGTAATCAAAAACTGGAAGGAATCATCTCGGGCACAGGACGTCGGGGTGCTTTGTGTACCGCTCCTAGTTACACTCGACGCGCGTCTCACACTGGATGGCCGGATGACTGGATGAGCTCACGACCTTCCTGCGGCTGTTAAAAAGAGAGCCATCTTGTCGCAGTTTGTTTAACGGCAGCTGTAGCATGGTACTTAGCAAAATGACTTTCAGACAAAACGTCGACAAAATGCCGCGTTGATGAAATATTCCGGAGGCGGCGAGGCAACGGCATGCACGCATTTAAGAAATGCATTTCAGGACGCGACGCGGCTATAAAACGTATTAAATGTTATGATTATCGTATAACCTGCGACGAATTGAGTTGGGCAAATGGTTTTAATTTGATTCATTTGTTGGCGGGTAAATGTTGGGATTAAAACTGATGAAGTAAAATTACATGAGAGAATTATAGAAATCGACTGGGAAAATATATCGATAAAAAAATGGGCTGCTATTATACAAAAATTACAATACAAGAGATAAAATTAGTCTATATAATAATTTAATAATATCTGAATTGTTTATTATTCTAAAATTGGATTTTAATACTGTTATTTATAACTTTTAGACGAACAACTATTTATCGTTATTTTTTCTATTTTGTTCATAATTTCATAGCTTAGACAACCACTATTGCTTTATCATGTAAATTATTTTTATATTTAATCCCAGTACTGTTTATTTTAATGTTACACTCCGCACCCAATAATAGTTTGACTCCAATTTTGTATAAGATGGCGGATAACCTTTGGGATGTTTTGCAAGAATTGCAATTTCGTTTAGTGCACTTTCAGACAACATCGGCAACAATATGCATGCACAAACAACGTGTCACACGTTGCAAATTAAAATGTTACTAACCTTTTCCTAGTACTCTCTTGCAACTGCAATTGTGATACTAACATCTTCAAAATTCTTTAATATTCATTTCTTTCAAAGCAAATATAATTTTTTTGTATCGAAATTGAAATAACTAGCCAAAGAAAAGTATCATTATCGTAACAATAAACATAAAACACAAAAAAATCGTTGTAGACGTTCCGACAATGCAAAACTTATCGAGCGCACACGAATTAAGTCAGTAGTCGACATAATTATTATCCTGCCGTATGACGCTCTGACTAATTTGAAATTAACTAGGCCAGAATAAATGAGGTTTATTATACTCGTTACCAAAAAACGCCACAACGTGAAAGTTGTTGATGTGATTATAATTGGTATTTGTTGAAATCAAGACATTTTAGTAGTTTGGGGTGCTTCCCTACTTTTGATTTGTAGTTTTATATTTTTATCTGCCACTTGTAAATATACAATTCAAGTAGCCTTCAACTCTTTGTCATTCGTCGCTTAAGTACCGCCTTTGATCTCTTTAATTTTTTGATCGCGATTTGTTTAGCAAATTTCGCGCATTGAAAGCACGCGTTGTGCATTTCCATTTCGGACGCTTTTGTCGTTGTCGACGTCTTGCGCCTTTTTGTCCTTTTGTATAAAGCCAACAAGCGACGAGCTGAACGTCCGAATGTCCATCGTAAGGACGCATTCGAGTTGAAATTTCAAGTTGAGAGCAAATAATTTTGCACGCTCAAGTTCACTGAGCTTCGAAAGATGTATTATGTTGGAGTTTACATATGATTTAACATCTCTACATAAATCCTTCTACAACTGCCGATTGACAGACACTTTCAGCAAGCAGAAAAGTATTTTGGGTTCACAAGAAAAGAAAATCACTTGGCATGTGAATACCTGATGTCCTAGACAAACATTACAATTGAATATATATGCAAATATGTCAAGTTTTAATTAATTCTTTGCTGTTTTTATGAGAATGTATTTTAATTGTGTTGATTATTTTTAATTTCATTCTCTCCCGCTTCGTGTAATTGTAGCATGTATCGTAAATTAAACACACAGCTAGCTTACATGCAACTCATGCAACTTATTCCCTCCGTTCACGCGCTCCAAATGCGAATAAACAGCGTATGAGTATTTTAATTTCCTTGCTTCACTTTCCGACCCGTTTGTCTTTGGCTCTTGTTACCTTGCATTGCCGCCCTCCGCCTTTATTACTCCATCACTGTGCAGCCGGATTCATGCGCTTGTTGTGCTTGAAAAATGATGAGCATGCCGTTTCGCTTTGCTTGAAAAGAAAGCAGAGAAAAACACGCTACGTGAAAAACGGATGGCTTTGGCTCTTGCATGCCGGGTGAGGAGAGGCGTTTAATTTTAAAGTCGGCGAGCGGAAATCCCGACAGATTCGCCATGTACAAAATGTTATTAATCATTAACTTATTTAGCGAACTAAATTTCTCTGGAGTGTTTTATGATTTATTTATTTGCACTTGTAGTGAATGGTAGCGTAATGCCAGCGGATATTTTCTTTGGGTGTCTTCTTTTAATTTTCATATAAAAAGCAAGAGACGCCTGCGATGCTCGTTTCCAGGCGTGCGATCGGCAAGACTCATTGTGCGGAAAATCTGAAGTTGCAGCGCACGCAATTAAAACCGGCTAATTATACTACCACCACCGTCGTTGCTGCTGCGGCCGGCAAGCAAAACGATGAAGGTTCGACGGTTCAGCGGCCACGCTTTGCTTCGCTAGCGAATGTGGCCGCGTTTCCTCAAACACTAATTTTGCCGATTCCGCAGCCATCGAGAAAAGCCCAACGAGCGAAATTATTTATTTGAATTAAATGAACTTCCCGTTCGGCGGCGTAATTAATGTGCCATTGATTTTACTCATTTCCTTCGCATAAACGATGAATTTATTACCATTAGCTGATAATGGACTATGCTTGTAAGTAGTAGATTTAGATGACTTATTAAAACACCGTGTGTTTTATAAATTAATTTTGATAAACACTCTTTTAGTGCGTGCATCAAGTAGGTAATTCAATGGGAATATTTTATTACCCTGTATTAATGATCATTTAGATGAAAATCAAAGACAAAATCCAATAATTACCTTTCTTCGTTCTGGGACTGAGAGAAAATGCGTTGCACGCGCTTGAGCGCTCTGGGACCCTCATTTCCTCTCGGTTAGCAAGCGCCTTTGTCACTTTGTTCACCCCCTCAACCCGATTAACGCGCTTCGTTTTTTTTTTGCCACCTCTGGTGCTTCCATACGCAAATTGGAAACCAACGTGATGTTCACACATCGTTTTCCTGGAAACTGCTTCATTTTCGAGCCTGTCTCTAATTTGCGTCAATACAGGATAAGTAGATAGTTGATTAAATTTGAATTTTTATTTCGTGATTATGGATGAGAAAAATCCAATGCATCTATGAGTATTTCTAGGTAGAACAAGGTGGCTACTGTTTAGAGTGCTAGCTGAATGCTGAGGAATGAGGAATAAAGCTATGAGAATGGTAGAAAGGTTGGTAGAAAAGTATTCGACGCGATTTGGTCAACCAAAAAAAGATAACGTCTTAGTTGAAGAGAGCTTGGTTGGAGTGGTCGTTGTACTCCGGTATAAAAAAAAGATTTTTTTTTACTTTGTAAAAAGATATCTAATTTTTCTTTCCTTTTTTTATGAATAAGTTAGTTTTTACTGTATGCTTAGTTTGATTTTATTTACAAATTATTTTTATTTTTCAAAAAGCTAAAATTTTACTGTTTAATGATAATTTCTACCAAGAGAAAAAAGTTAGGCATTGTAAGCATTTTGAATTTCAATCTTGCTCGCACTGTATATAATGATTGGTTTGCTGGCCATGCGTCGCTCGAGTAGATTTCCCGCAGGATTCATGACGGGATTACACAAATAAACGCTCGCTAAAAGAGCGCTGACAAAATACTTTTTCATCATCGGGCCAATATTTGTTTGAAAATTGACTGCACGTCCACTGGCCGGGTGTGGAAACTTCAAGCTTTTTGCCAATGACGGCGACGCTTAATGAATGTTTGGGGTGGTTACGGAAAAAAGCACAAATGACTTGTTTAAAAAAGCCAGACAAAAGTAGAAAGTATTTCAAATTACCATATTTGACAATGCAATTCAAACATTCAATTTTGATACCATCAATCAATCTACAATACTAATAATTTCTTAATAAAGTAATCTTCAGAGATATGTTTGCAATAAAACTGATTTGTTTCTATTATGAATCTGATTGTTTATGGCACAAATTTTGCATGTTTACGATTTATTTGTACTTGTTTTTTGTATGAAGGTTTTGTCGACGATCACATGCTACATAAAGATGCAGTCATAAAGGTGGTATTTGTGGCAGGCAGAGGCGTCGGAGATAAAAGTGCGAGAAAATAAAAAGAAAAATAAGATTTATACTGTCAATGCAAGGGCGCACGCCGAGGCGCGTATAAAATGTTAATGTAGACAGAAATTTCCAATAAATATCTCTATAAATCATCTTAGAGCATTTCTTTTGCTCTGTTGCTCTACCTCATACAGCAACCAAAGACGGTTTGAATGTTTCTTCAGTTTATAAATAGTTTTAGTTTATTTTTTTGAAAAAAATTTAATAGAGATAAAATTACTTATACTATTTAATATATACTAATTTATTGATTTTGCAATGTTTAAATCAATTTAAAAAGAAGAAAGGTTTTATATTGTTCATTTTTTTGCTATTTATTAGTATAAATAGTATCATTACAAAAAAAAAAATGAAAATAAACCTGTACGTTCTCTCACTTTACTGCATTAAATTAATCTACGCAAATAAACATCGAAAGAAATTCATACAACTTTCTACAAATATTTAATATTTATGCATTGTTTAATCTATTAATCCTCAAAATACTAAAATAAAATGAATAGTATTGTTTTAGAAGAGATATTTTTTCGAATAAAATTGCGTAAAACTATTAGATAGATTAATAAACAATATTAACAATTTTTGTCAATTTCTTAAATCAATTGATCAGTATACTATATTTTAAGATTTTATAGATTTTCTTGAAGTGCCACTCTTAAAAAGATTTTTTTAAATATCAATATAAAAACCTTAAATACTATTTTTGTTTTTCTCTTAGTTGTGAACTTTAAATATCACTTAGTCCAATAATATATACACACTTTCCAATTTAGTTTCGATCGTCTACTTTTTTGTTTTTGTTGTTTACTTACAAGACGTTAATAAAAACTCTTATATTCTTTCATGATACATCTAGTAGTTATCATTTATTCCAGTCTACGTTACTATCATTTCTCTATGTAGAGACGCCAAGACTTCAACAAACATATTTTTTCCAGTTGGCTCTGAGAAAAAATTCACGCTGGAACAATCATTGACGGCCTCAATGCCGCGAAACGATTGAACGAAATCGCATAAATAATACGGCTGTGACAATAGAAAAAAAAAAAACAAAGGATCGCCGAAAACGGCAGCGGGAGGCCGGCAAGCAATTGGCGTACAAAAGATTAAAATCAATTGAGAACATTTTCTCGATCGGAGAATTGAAAATTTGATAAAACGCGAGGTTATCATATTTATTAAGATAATTTAAAAATGATCATTCAACGTGTTTGGAATTGTACATTTCAGTTAACTACCTATTCGGATGACAATAAAAATATTGTACAAGTCTAGCCTATTTATTGCACACATAAGAACATGACAATTGAAAGCAGAATGTAAAAAAATATCAAGTTTTAGTAAAAGTTTCCCATAACTTTAAATTTTTCTTACAATTCCTTAGAATATTTTGCCGTTTTGCGTTTTTGTTGTCAGCATTTCATTGCATTGCCATTTGTTTGCATTGCTATCGAGGAGAGAGCCTGAAAGGTATTGCATCGGCTTTTGGAAGCATTGTTATTATTGTTCGGACGCTTGAGCAAGGTAGAAGTTAAGAACGCATTGCGGCACACAAAAGAGAATGCGCAAAATGCTGTAAAGGAGAGTCGCAAATATTGGAGGCGTACAGGCAAATGCAACGCTAGCGAGATGTACAGCGAAGAGAATGGAAAATCGGCCACGATGAAAATGGAAAATAGAAAATGTCGGCATGCACTGAGGACAAAGTTGAATTCGTTTGTATTTGTATTTGTGCTGCATTGAGATATATCCGCCGATTTAGTTTGCTAGGAACTTTGCAACACGGACAATTTGTTTTCCAAGCTAAACATAGCAAATATTCACCACGACTTATTGTGCAAACAAAAAACGCTTCATTGCACAACGTTGTAGCTTTGATGATTGGAATATTGATGGCATTCATATTCTTGTTCTGTATGCAACTGAGAGAGAATAAATATTGTTTGTGTTAATTCAAGAATAAAGATGTGAGATACTAGAAGTGATGTTATTCATTTCTTTATCTGGCGTTTAAGTCGAAGAATATGGAGATAATGTTCTTACAAATAAACTGTGAGAAAACATGCAGATAAATTAATAGATAAATTAATTTTTAATTAAATGTTCTTTATAAATTAAATAATTTTGCTTTTGGTTATATTGTTATTAAATTATAATAAAAAAATTATTTACTTTATATTTATTTCTGTTAATACATAAAATTTATTTTGCGGTCCTTTTTTTTGATTTGAAAATGACTTGCCGCCAGGAAAGGGTAGCCGACTCTTGGACTAAACTATTCTACTTTGATGGAAATATGTTTATGTTTTATATAAATTGTTATAAATTAGAGTTACAGATGGTTTTCAAAAAATTTTTATATAGAGATTTGTTAGGTAAATTAAAAGGCTTCGGTAATAAAATATAATAATTTCTAAATTTTACTTGCCTACAATTTATCTAGCTGTATCTTTGCTATTATTTAAGATAACTTTAATTTCACATTATTATTTATTTAAAAACAGATAATTCTAAATTAACAATTTAATTAGGATTATGTGGAGTATTTAGAGGTATATCAAATTTGATGTCAAATTTAGATCATTTTAAGTAGTTTAGTGATTTCAGGTTGACTTAACAATATTAATATTAATAGTTGATAAATATTACACTAATTACACTAATTTATTAATATCAGAAATATCAAAAAATTAAGCAAATTTAAAAAAATATAGAAAATTCTCATCTTAATCTAATTTTATTATATGATTATTTTAATTTCTAATACTTGAAACACTAAATTAAATTACTTGTGATAAAATGCGTTTTCTTTTGTCACACACCTAATTTTTCCAGCAATATAAATGACGTTATTATGCGGATAAACTCTTGCGCCCTATCACGCTTTCCAACGCGCAGGAAAATGCGTGTCGCGAATCTTGCGCACAAATAAATCCATTCTACCAAATCCGTTTTGGCAACATCCACAATTTTTATTATCTTATCATTTAGCAAACGATAAACGGAAGGCACTGTGTAGGAACACAAACGTCGCGTATCTCTGTGTAATATAACCAATTGAGTCGCCAAAGTATTAAACTACCCTCACTTTTTTCGCTCCTATCATATATAAAAAAATATTTGCATGCCATAAAAATAAAAAAGTACACGTAGGCAAACAATGAGACTGAGAACAGCGTTGAAAGATAGAGCGACTGAGTTGGCAATTTTTGTTCTTAATTGAAAGGCGTTTATATTTTTACATTATCACTGTATCATGGTGTGATATCCTACTAACTAGTGTATAGGTTAGGCGTATCAGTTGCAATTTATGTGATGCCGGTTGATTACGAGTGTAATTCAATATATTACAAAAGCATTAAAAACTGATGAGGTTTCATATGCAAATATTAAAATTGTTGGCCGGAAAAAAATCTCCGTTGATGTGCATTTCACTTGCAAATTGCAATTGCAGCGCATCGCGGAAAATTTGCAATGCCGCAAGCAAACATCAGTAATTTGTATTCAATTCAATAGAAATAGTTTTTGCAGAAGTAGAGCATGTCATATTATTCACATTTCAGTGGTGATTTTATAATAAATTTACACATGGATGCTATTAATATTGGCTGATAATTGTATTATTATGAATAAAATTTGTCTATAGAATTAATGCAATAATAGTAAAATTTAACATGTCAATTATTTAATTTAGTAATCAGATTACAAATTGTATTTTATTCGAATTATTTTGATTCGAAAATTAGAATAGGATTAAACTGTTCATATCTAAATTTAGTTTTGAAAATTGCATTTTTTTTTGTATATTTATTAAGTTATTACAATTAGAATTTGGCGTAGAAATTCAACAAATGTTTTATTTAATATTTGAACTAATGATCAAAAAGAAACAATCAGGTTAAAAGAATTATAATTTTAATAAATATAAATAAAATTAACTTATAAAAACAAATGGGTTCTATAAATGTAATAAATTTTTTAGAATATTTTTCATCTAAGAAAATCCATAAATTGTTTAATATTTAGTATAATTTTAACTAATTTTGCTAAAATAGTACAAAACTATGCATTTTACTAATTCATGAAATTAACAAATTTAAAACAACAAATGCTGAATATTGTAAAACGCAAAAGACAAGTTTATTTAACAAATTCAATTGATTAAATTTATCGGATTGCGTTTCTGCTTAAATGAATACGATTGAAACACACTTCATTGCTTCTTCGGAAAAAGCAACAGCAGTGAAAGCTAATTGACGTGTTCAAACATTAAAGTTTTAAATTAAACCTGCACTGATTTAGATACCTAATCATTATCATAGAAATACAAAGTTAATCTCTTTTAATCAGTTTTTTAAGTGTGCAATTTTTAGTAATTTATATTGGTTTTTTACTAAATGTCTATTTAAACAATATTACGACAATACCGTCAGTTTATCTTACTGTAGTAAGGTCATTGTGGAGACAAACTTTATTAACTCTTGGTGAGCATTACGTATATTTACGTGTACACTAAAACTGCTTTTATTTGGGTTTAATTATGTTACTTTTATTTGCACGATGCCGGCGCATCAAATTAAATGCGAAATATAAAATATTCGTAGATAGAGCAGCTTTATACGTTTGCAGCGGGCACTAAAAAGTTCAGAGGTAAATTCTAAAAATAATTTCTTAAAGATTACAAAAAGGTTGAAATATTGTGGATGCAAATTAATTAATACCATAAAACACAATAATTAAAACTAATGGCTAGTACCGAAGCGAAACGAGTTTTAAAAGTCGGAGCATCAAAAATTATTTATTAAATTTAAATTTACAAATAAAGCATTGTTGGTATCTCATGAGATATAACACAAAAGGAAACTCAAGCTCTTCATCATCGGATTTGAAAGCGCAGTGGGCAGAGGCGGCATGCGTGTTTTGCGTTTTGCGGCTTTTGTGTGTCTATTATCAAGGCGCTTAAAGAATCCAAGAGATAGTTAGGTAAAAAACTTAATAAATGTTCTTCTTTTTCAAATACAATCACAGAACGTGTTTTTGGAACCAAGCAGGAAGTGTCTTCCATTCCAGTTGAGCATTAAATTTATTCAAACACATTTCGATCTTTGTGCAAGAAACCGCAAAGTTGTAAAATTTTCAACGGAAAAAGGTGCAAAGACAATAATCATTTACATAACAAAGTATTATCTCTGCTAAGGCAGCGGCAGTCTTTTGTGTATCTTAATGCAATTCCGTTCGACGATTTTTACACTTAGCAGAGGTGCGCTGATTAAATTCCATGCAATCTTGGCAAACGTAAAAAGCGAAGCGTTTAATTAAACATACTTAATGCAAAAAACGATGGAACTCAAAACGCTGAAAATAATAATAAATTGCCGTACGTATTGTATATTTTTAGTTTTCAGCCCAGTGTTTTCTTTCATCCAAAGAGGTGCAACAGCCAAGCATTTCAATTAGTGACGATTTGTGTGTATTTTAAATATCTGTTTAATTCTCACCTGCGCAAACTAAATTTATATAATCTTGAAACTGAACATTCTGTTAAAATAAATTGTGTTTTTTTACTATTGTCCAATAAGATAAAAGCACTTCATCTCTATTAAATTCGACGTGTCTGGCATGTTAAGCATCAAGTTTCAATTGGATTAGACATTAATTATTTACCAATCAAACTTTTAACAACCCGTATCCATTATTTTTTTGTTTTGTGCGCTGCGTGCTAATTTAATTTTTAATTTAGGCTGAGTAGGATCTCAAAGTGATCGCAGCCGTATTGCTTTACAACTCAGCGCGCATAAATATAAATGTAGAATGTAAAAATTCATTGAGTGAAATGTTCAGGCGGCACGGCGGCGGCGGCGGCAGCGTTTTATTTTTTTGTCTCTGCATTGAAACATTGCGCAATATTGAGTTTTTTTTCAAAGAAAGATTTCAATCCTTTATTCAGAAATAAAATCAAAACTTTAATAATGGGTAATTTTTATTTACGTAGATCGTGTTAATTAAAAATGATGGAATAAATTCTGCAAATGTTTAATTTATCGTTTAATTGAAATTTATCAATTAAATAAAGCTGAGCAAATCACCTGCTTAAAATTTAAAGCTCTATAAAGTCATAATTAAAAAACATATAAATTTTATAATTTTCTATAGTATATTAATATTAAAAATATACCTATAAGTTCAAATAAAAATTACAAAAATGCGTTTTTCCAAGCTACCTCATTGTTACCGATAGAGATTTTTAAGAAACATTGTAATGGCTAGTTTACTTTGTTACCTATTAAAAATCAGTTGAATTAACTCTCTTCGATTATTAATTTGATGGCTATTATGGTAAAAAAATAAAATTAAATAGTTCAAAATAAATTAAATACTTGAATATTTTATTTTTTGCTTTAATTGTTTCAATTAAATCTTTTGCAATTGAGTACGTTGATTCTTTTATCTATTGTATGCCATATAAATTTTATTTCTTTGATTTACAAACCATTAGTTATTAAAACAATTAAATAAGAAAATTAAGATAGTAAATACCATTTAACATAATCCTGCAATTAATTAAATATTAAGTTGCTACTTTAAGAAGAACTTAAACAATATGTAGTTCAACGCATAAAGAAACTATGAATAAGACATTCCTTCTATTTAACTTGCTATTCAATTCTCTTTGGGTCTGTGCTTTTTGCGTTTGACTTGCATTCTTGTAAACATATCTTTAATTCTTCTTAAACCTCTGTTTTTCTACAGCCCGTTAAAGCATCACAACTTTTATTTCCTAGCTATATCAATACTCAGTTCATTGCATACTCCTATTTAACAAATAGTAAATACTTATAACAGAAGAATAACCCGTTTCATTCTTATTTTTTCTATCTACTCAATTGTCATGTTTTAGTAGCAAAACATTCTCGGATTGCTGAACAATTCTCATTCCTCTCCAAACGCTCGCTACGCAATTCTTCCTTTGTCATCTGCTTATCCAAACTGAAAGATTCCTATTTACTTGCTTATGCATTTTCTATTTTTCATGTTGACCTCCACTGCAAGCACTCTGTCTCGTACGGAATTATTTTGTTCCTCATCTGTTTAGCGTTGTGCGCGCTTTTTAATATATTATTGTTAGATCGTCGGCGAGCAACAAGCAGTACGAGCAAATAATCGGACGCAATGCATGACTGCGTCTTGTAGTTGGATAGAGGGATGAAAGAGACTAAAGAATAAAGTAAAAAGTTACATGCATAGATATTCTGTTTGATGGAGAGGAAAATGTCTTACGGGTAAGATTGTGATGGAAATGTAATAATGTGATATCACGCAATGCAGCTGATTGTATCTTCAAATATTGTAAAGATTAAACTAAACAAATACAATTTATGATATTTCCGTTAGTTATATCCTTAAAGATATATAACTGGTTGCAGTTATCATTTTAGAAGTTGATATAAAAATTCAATATTTTTGATGTGTTTCATAATTTGTAAAGAAATTTCTTGTTAATTTTGTCTTTTTGCAAACAAGAAAGATAGTGTTCTATTTGTTTCTTTCTCGAAATTGTTTTATAATCTCAGTATGATACTCATATATTGAACTCATTGATTTTGTCATACAACGATGCATTAGGCATTAATCATGTCAAAAACAAATATGCGAAGGTAATAATCACTTGCATGAAACTATTCCCGGTTGCTGCAAACCGAATAGATCAAGATGAATTCTCAATGTAGTCTATTCAGCAACATTGAACACAACAAACAATTCAAAACTGCGCATCACGCCAACTCGACAAATTCGCTGAGTGCGCAAGTCATGGCGTTGTTACTTCGAGTTAGTAGTTTGTAGGTTAATTAAATCGCTAAATAATTAAATTGCCTGCTTTATTGTGTCTCTGTCAAAGACACGCAATGCTTGGTATGCGCATGAATTGGATTTTGGATACAATAAATAGAGAATCGATCTTTAGTCCAACGAACAGACGTTGCAGGTGAAAACAAAAGTTTTAATTTGTTGGAATGGCGTCGGATAAAGACTAATTTAAAGTAATTGATCAACTTTTAAATAATTGGTAATTTTTTGAGTAGAAAATGAAATTAATTTTTGACTAGACACAATTAAGATATTATAATAGTATGCAAGAGAAAGAATAGTTTATATATTTAATAAAAAAAACAGCAAAAAATATTATATAATTCAATTAGATAGGTTATTCTGTAAATGTTT
Organism: Diploeciton nevermanni; assembly: GCA_027575565.1. NCBI lineage: Eukaryota > Metazoa > Arthropoda > Insecta > Coleoptera > Staphylinidae > Diploeciton > Diploeciton nevermanni. The sequence continues at coordinate 203,658 of JAODIE010024899.1, forward strand.
ATAAGTTGCACACATTTGGTTGCATATAGTAACAAGATACATCTAAAATTGTTAAGATTATATTTCAAATTTCAATAATTTTTTATAAGCCAACTTATATATAGTACATCTAATAGTTTTCGAATATATATCCTTTTATTGTCTAAAAGTTATAGGCCTCACAAGATCAAAAAAAAACGTATTGGATCTGAAAAAAAAATCTGTGACACACGTCAGAATTCTTGGCGTGCTTCAGCGGCAGTTTCCTGTTTTTTTTTCTGTTCTTTTGTAGCTAAATTTTTTGTTCTAGTATTTTTTCTCTTCCGTCTTCGCATTTTTATGCTTTACGTCGTGTGTGACAAGCGTGTCGCCTCTCTGTACTTACAGCTACATGATGAAAAGACGCTCAAGTCCACAAAGTGGACGAAGCAAGGTCGGAAAAGTCCGCCTTTCCTGTACAAAACTATTAATTCTACAATTCATGCCAAACATAACTAAAAAAATCTTAATATCACATAATTTATTTCAATTCCAGACATCATAAATATTATCCCTTTCAAAGGTTATTAAACTTTCCTTCAATTTACTACAAGATTGAGCATTATTTAAAATCCTATCAAGTCAGTTGCGTTAAAAAATATTTAGGTATCAATAATTTCAACATCCAAAAAAATTCCTTCTTTTAAACCAATTAAAGTTACAAGCCGTTTCTTGCGTTGATAAAATTCCTGGCAAAAGGACAACAACTTCATCAACATTGTCTTCATTTTCTTTTAATTTGCCTCGTTTCGAAGAAAACCAACTTTACAACGGCGTCGAGTTGCGGACTCGTAGAATTTGTTCAGAGCTTTTGGACTTTTTGGCCGGCGGCGCGCGCGTGGTGATGAACGGGGGCGATTGAAGGGGCGGCGTCGCACTTGAATGCGCTGCAAACCGCTGCAATAATCTAGATTTGTCTAAAATGTTGCCTCGGCGCGGGAAATCCAGGCCGTACCGCGTTCGCAGTTAGAAAACTAATTTACAAACTCAGCTGTTAATTCGATTGGAATTAAGTTAAGCGAAACGTCTAAATGAAAATAAATCAACGATTGTGTTTGTAAATTTTCGACTTGGTTGCTATTGGTATTCATGCTTGGTTAGATTTAATGAGTTTATTTTATGCAGAGATTTTTAGTGAGCTCACATTAGTGGGACAGATGAAAAACATGTTTTAACTGTAATTACTATTGATATATTGATATAAATAATTACTAATCAATCATTTATTCTAATAATAATAATATTATTCAATCAAAATAATATTTGATAAAAATCATAATATAAAGTAGAATATATGTAGGTATATTTTTTATATGAAACCCATCGATATTCTGCGCCAATTAACTGCAATAATTGCAATAAAACCACCAGTTAGTAAATTCAACCTAATTGCAATTCTCTATTAATTTTACACTCCAATAAAATAACCAATAGTTAAATTATATAATAAAAAATAAAAAAAACATAAAAACATCACTGTAACAATAAATTAGCAAATCATGTATTGCTACTACCTGGATTGGATTTAAATCTAATCCAATCGCATTACAATAACAAATTTTTAATTTAAAATTAAATTTATATTAACATAATTATAATTCTATTTGTTTAATGTAGTATTATAACATTTAAATGCAGTTATTTATTCACTGACGTCATTTCTATTAAACTTTTGTATGCTTCATGTTTAAAATTTAGTTTAAATAATTTCTACACGCAATATCCTAAGTTACCCAAAATTTGAACATTCCACGGTTTTAATAACAATTATAATTGCCTGCCTGTGCGGAACATTATTAGAAATTGTTTCATGCAATTTGCTAGTTTGCTTGTTATATGAGAAGAGTATGCGTTGCCTAGCACCTTCACCATTTTACCTAATAACCTGAAGCTTTTAGAAATGGATTTTTAATTGATACTAACAAAATTATTACTTAAATTAACAATTTTGCATTGTAATTGTATTACCTAGTTTTTTCTACTAATAGTAATGTTTGATCAACACCCTATATTGGGTTCATCAAATAAAATATTTTGAGTTTAATTAAAATAATTACTAAGTTTCGTGCATATTAAAGAAATTAATTTAATATTTAACTAGTAGTTAATTATATTGTAAATTTTCAACGTAGTTGAGTTTAACAATAATGCGCCTTGCAAGTTTACAAATTATATCAAATTGTCGCAAATTGTAATTAAATTTTGATTACACTACAATATATGGTTTCTTACTTTTTTCTCTTTTTTTAGAGTAAATATATCTCTATAAATCGACAAAAATTAATTTGTTTCCTCACTTTTGTTCGCGTATATTTTTTAATATTTCCAAACTAGCCAGGTGGAAACCGCTCTGAATCTAATTTTTTGCTAACTCACATCGATTTGTATTTAGTGCATTTTTGCTTCTCTCTGATTTGAGGCAATCAAACTGAATTCGGTGCAATCCTGCCATTTGCGCGGCGTTCGTTTTTAATGAGCGCGTCCGGAAGGTGTGCGCGCCGCACAAACGCATTGATGTTTTATGCATTCAAAGCATGCAATGATGCTTGCCGCCGCCGCCGCATGCAAAAGAGGTGTGTGCCAAATGCTAGAAATATCAGGGCGGCTGCATTCGCAACGGTGCTAAATACGCTGGTAATGCGTGCCGACGAGTACACTCCTGGTATGCTCGTTTGTCGTGGTCGTTTCCGATTGACGATTGCGTTTCGTGCTTCGGCAATTTTCCACGATTTTCCACTCAGATATTTGCTATATATAAGCAAGGATATGGCAGAGAATATGAGAGCGTAGAAGTAATTGTCAAAACTGGGTTTGGTTTATGCAGAGCAAGTTTTCCAAGCTAAAAATATTGCATTTTTTTATTGAATGCAAGAGGAAAAACATTGAAATAATTGGCTTGATTTATATTTTAACAATGAACAATTTCCATTTAATACAAAGATACTATTATTATACTAGTAAATGAAACAAATAATACTAAATCATAGTAACACTAACAGAATAATTAGAAATAATTAATAATAATTTATGAAAGTGTCAATTTACATTAAAATACTTTGTAATTTTTATGTAAAATTTTAAAACTAAGCCAATATTTATTAGTTATTAAATTATTAAGTATTAAACTCACGTTTTATTGGGTAACAATTAAGGAATGCAATCTTGAGTTAACTCACATTAAAAAACATTTTAACATCAATAACAATCTTTGTTTTATAAAATCATTTCAAAAGTAGATTAAAATAATAATTACCTCCCGTTGTACAAACTATTAAAATATATTTTATTATGCATTGAATCTGCTTTCACATTTTCTAAATTCTATGTCAATCAACAAAATAAATTCTACATTATTTGACATTAATTAATATTAAAAATGTTGATAAACAATGTTTGTAAACAAAATTCATGTTACTAATAGCCGTATAAATATTTCTATAATTGTGTTTTAAATAAAATGTTACGTTAAAAAGTTATAAAACAAGTTTTAATTCTTTTACTCCACTTATTAATCAAAAATGATAACAAATAAACACAACATAAATACAACTCTATCAGGTTGAATAGTAATAATAATCTATTAAATGACAAAAGCAGATTCTCTTTCCGCAAACAAGGCGTATAGGAATAACATAATCAAATAATACCGACATATTCGCGCTCGATTGAATTCAAACAGCAAATCACCAATGGAAAACATATTCCAAAACTTGATAATTAATATTACATTATCACATACTTATCTACCCTTTTGTACAATGCATTCCAACATGACTGTTTATTAATATTAATGAACCAGTTCAATAACTAATATTTGGAAAACAATGAATTTTCATCTGGGGCTACAATAAATTATTTTTGTAATTTAATAATTCTTTGCGTGTAGATTTAAGGTAATATGCTGTGTCTTTATATATTACGTTAAACATTATTAAATCATAAATTTTTTCATACGTCCGTTTTATCTCTTTAATAAAAACATCAAAGTGAGTTTAACAACGGTTTTGTTTTTGTACCATTAGTTATTTCAAATTAGAAGCAAATTTGAAAGGCGCTACAAATATCTTTTTATTCGACGACTTTCACTTTATACAAGCGTTAATTGCGCAAGGGTTGAATGTAATCTTCTTTACGGAGTAATATCTTGCGGTCATTGAGACGTATGCGTAGCGCGGGAAAAATTAATTATGCACTTTTCTTGCTATTGCGTCTATGCAGGTAATTGTCAATCTAATTGGCGCTCAAAGACAGGATACACGATGTACCCATTGTGTTTCTCTTTTAATCGCTCAGCTTAACTTTTTAAGTGAGAGAATATAAATTTACAGTCTCATTTTAAAAGAAATTAATATTTGGAAGTAATACCAGATTTAATGTTTATCTTGCTTAGTTTATTTATAATCTTGTCTTTTGTTTAAGAAATTTTCTTTTTTTTTGCAGTTTCCTGACCATACTGTATTTCCATTTAGTGATGATTTGCGTTAATGACAACGATGATAGGGTGAAAATGCCAAGGTATGAAATTCTTTTGTATTTACTTTGTGTTGCGCTTCTTAAAAACGTATACATAATGTATTAGTAATTAAGGAAGTTTTAATTAGACGCGATGAGGTCCCGTGTGCCTCTCAATGTCCTGCACTTTTCAACAAGACGGCTTTTTGTATTTCGCTTATTTTTATAATTTTTTTTGTTTTTTTAAAAAAATTCGTAACAATAAAAAGTTTTAACAACGCGCCAGACATTGATTGCGCAAATTTCAGTTTAACTTTAGCGCAAATTTTATTCATCGCTGATTGTGAATGCATTAAATAATCTGCTTGTTTTGTTCTGAATTTTCTTGGATTTTTTGTGAAAAATCTGTAATGTAGCTTACAATGCGTATAAAAATAATTTGAGCTGTTAGAGGTTTTACGGGGCGGCAAAAATAAAGGGAATTGGGAATGTTTTAAATGATGAATGTGAGCTGGTTGGAACACGTACGCATTTTTAAGGCGCACTAGAAGGCGAGATTTGAATACTGATCGGAGATTTTCAACAAAAACTGCGTACACGCATGGAAACATCAAGCAGCTAAAGAATAGACCTAAACGAATTTTTAATGGGACATAAATTGTACGTTGATATGTTTGTAATTTTATTTGGAAAATAAAAAACGAAATAAAATTACTTAAACACCAAGTAATATTTTCTGTTAGTACCTTAAAAAAAAATCTAAAGGAAATTACAAAATATTTAACTTCAACATGTAACAATTTAGTTTTAAACTTTAAAAATTAATACAAAATATCTTTTGTTATTTTGTATATGACGAGTGATCAAAAAGTAAGGTAGCTTTTAAAATTTTGCGCGTCTGTACTCTCTAATTTCAAAATTTATATTTAATATCCAAAAGTGCATTTCAAAAAGGTTTAGACGACTAAAAATTATTGGCACAAAGGTATTGTATCAGAAAAAAATTATTTTGAAAAAGTTTACATAATTTCTATATGAATAAATAAATATGTTTTATAAAAATTAAAAATCACGTTACGTTTTAATCAAACCTCTTATATTATATGAATAAATCTACCAATTGACATAAATGCAAATTGGTTTTAATATAATATATTAAAGTAATTTGAAAAATGAAAAATGAAAAAAAGTCAAATTAGTGAATGTTTAATACCGATAGTGGTAATGTAAATATAATAATTCAAAGCAGGTACAAAGCATAAAGAGTCTTGTTATTGCATTATGTTTAGTTATTATTACTAGTCATGCATAAGATGTAGCGAAATTAAAATTTAATTTTTCAAATTTTTTACCGTCACCACTATATGGAACTCTTTGGCATGTTTAGATTATTTTTGCTGATTAATGTAATTTTTAATTTTCTATAAAAAACGCTGGTTTAGAAATTACTACATGTTAGATAATATTAATTTATCACTTTTCTATCAAATACCTTTCTGTAAAGTTATTCTACTTTAATAATATTAATTCCATTTGATGACATTTTTAAAACTCTATAGGATGATACGATGTAGATGCATAAGGTTTTTATTAACAAAATATGTCGTTAACATAACGTTGTTATCACAGATTATTTTTACTTAATATATTATCTATACTCTAAATTATTAACAAGATAAATGTATTGAGATTTATTTGGTTTTGACTATGCCTCCCTGTTTTGTTTCAAACCTAAAACGGTTGTTTCATTGATGATAACCGAAAAATTCTAAACAACAATTTTCTCTAGATTTTTGTTTCTTATGCCATGATTATTTCCACACTATTTCAAACAGTTCTCCATATTCCACGTTTCAATTCAAGCCCTGGGAAAACACACCATCGTCGTAATTAGCAATTACACGCATGTTCGCCGCAAATGATACATATATCACGATCCGGCGCTATGATATGCTAACCCAGTGATGTGATTACGGTATTAGTTAGCCCTCCTCTATTGCAACCGTCCTAGTGCACATTATCCTGCTGCCTCTTCAACACATAGAAGGAGCTGCGATCGCCATCGCAGAGAGATAGCATGCCGATAATTACCCTATCTGCTATGAGAAATTCCTGGACCTCTGGTGTCATAAATTCATTTAATCGTAAAATCTGCATTATTTGCATTTATTACTAAATTTGAATATCTTGAATAACTAGCAAATTAAATTATTAATGTGCCGTTGTTTATATTTATTGTTTCATTTAGATAATTTTTGCACGATTTGACGATTTCAATTTTACGCCCGGATGTCGTAAACTGGCATGGTCGTAAAGTTGTTCAAAATAAAAATTGTGACAATCCCCGTGGCTTATTATTTTGGTGATATTATGCACAAATAATGTACATTAAACTGATTTTTAATAGCATATAAATTGTAAGAAGTCAAAAAATAATCTTATGTAGGTTATTAATCTCTAGGATTAATAATAAAGTCAATGTCCTTTAAGTTAAATTAGTCATAACAAAATTTTATTGAAGATTAATTTTGATAATTCAAAAAACTTGCAAGAGCGACTAATTTAAAATGATGAAAATACAATAAATAACATTTTTCTTTAGATTAAAAGTTAAATGACATATTTTAATAGTAGTTTTTAAATGTGAAGAAATAAAAATTAATTTGGGTATTGAATGTGAGATTATTTAAATTTTTAATTTCTTCTATTTATAAATGTTTTCAAACTATTAGAATAAGCAATTTTGTCTATTGACAAAAAACTAATTATCATTAAAATTATTTGTGTGAAAATGACTCATATTGTGTCATCAACTGAATCAAATACACTCCTTGCGAGTATTTAATTCAATCCCTATGTATTCGTCATTAAATTTCACCCTTATTTTTCATTATTTATGATCAGTAAGCATGAAATTTTACGTTGACTCACTACCTTCCTTTCTTCAACTTTATTCTCTATCCAGAGGGTGACAATCAAATGTTTCTCTATAAGGCCTTTTACCCGCAACCATTACCTGCTTTTTATTGTCCCCAAATTATCCAAACAGCTGTTATAATATAACCACTTAGTCACAAAACAATCTCTTATTCCCTATTCTTTGTCCTATCGCATTACATTTGATTGCCAAGCACTTAAAACACTTAAGACGTTTGTGTTTGGTCAGCTTTTATTTGGAGCAGTAAGGATTAAAGTCGGGATCAAACAAAAAAGGCTACGTTTTCAAAAGTTGTGACATGGCAGATTGGACGGGTTGTTTTCTCGCCGTCACTGACAAAAGGGACATGTCGTCCTAACGGCTCGTAACGTGCTTGTAATTGGGGTCGCGTACGTGGATCGAACGCAATTTGTTAATTGCTCTTCGATTCATGTGTTTTCTCATCGTTTAAATCAACATTTAATGATACAGAGAAAGAAATACAATAGACTTATTTTGTTATTTTTCTATTAGGTGAGAATTAAATTAACATTGAATGTATGGAAATTTTAATGTGTTTTTACATTTTCCAATGTTTAGAAAAGCGTGTCATGTGTCGTGTTAAGGAGACTTTTATTTTTTGCTGTCAAGACTTGTTTGTTGCTCGTCGCAGATGCATTATAATTGGAGACGAAAAGATCAACAAGTTGTCAGTTATCTGGTGTCAATTTGTTTTAAAAATTAAAAAAAAAGTTACTACAAATCCTTGTCTGTCAACAACTAAATGAAAATTGTAGTTTTTTTAATTTATATAATTTTCATATTAATTTAACTTTTTTTGTATTTTTTTTTGTATACTGGTACAAAACTTACATTAGGAGGATGCCGAAGAAATCCAAGTTTACGGCACAAGACCAGGATAATTTATTGTTTAATTTCTAAGAGAGTAGTGTGTTGTGCGCTGTCTTTCACACTAGGAAGCTGACCGAAAGTGATTCCTGCGTCGTTCCTGCTCTGGGAATAATCTTCTCTATCGTTCTGCACAGAGCCGCTCGCAGCACAAAATATAATTATATCAGTTTGTCATATAAGAATGTTGTCATTATTGCCTTCATAAAGTTTCTAAATGGAAGATATATTGTCATGTTTCGAAAGTGTTGGAAGCTAAATATGTGAATCATAATAATAAACAAGTTAAATAATTTTAAAACATACAAATATAATAGTTATTTAATAATATAATTTACTCAAATATAATTTAAGATTATTCATAATAAATATATTTAGTCACACTTATACGCCATTTTTAAACCTTTATGATTGATTAATCCGTGTCTAACAAAAGAAACAACGGTCTAATAAATTCCACCCAATTTTTTCAATCTAAAAACTTTATACAAACAAATTAAATTTTAAATAAACATTATACCAAAGAAAACAGCAAACCAAAAACATTTTATAAATTATTATTAAGTAAGTATTATAGTTAAGTTATATTAACATAATAAATATTTAATATTTTGTGACAACATTCAACAACACTTATTAAGATATTAAAAGGTTTAGTGAGATGTTTTTCCTGTTTTTTAATGATATAATGTTTAAACATTAAACTAGTTTAGATTTGAAATTTTTAATTACAACCATTTGACGTTTATTAGATTAAATTTGCTAAAATAGTTGATATTTAGAAGAATTTAGAGATTATTTCTTTTAAACTACTTTCTCTTGTTCCTTCAGTTTTAGGGTTTTTATGCATATGTTAATCAACACTAAATTATTGTATAATTGGGTATTTAAAATGCTTTTATTATTTTTATAAATTTGTAATCAAATGTTTGAAACAATTTGCACACATGAATGTGTATTTTTTTGTGCCTGACGACAAAATGTATTAATAATAAGTATATATATATATATAGTATAGTTTCCAAAAATAAAAAATATAACTTGGTTGTAACTAATACCAAATTTATTATCCTAAAGCAAAAAGTAGACAGATAAAAGTAATTTTTTTATTACATAAAAAGAAAGTTAATGATTATCCAATTTATGGAATGGTTCAATTCGATTTCCTTTTTATTAAAGCTCATTAAAAAAACGCATTAGATTTGTTGCCAGTGAATGTAACTCACTACAAGTTTTCCAATACAAAGCAAGTGCGAGCAGTGTAATAATAGATCTTGAAAGTATTGCTTCACGCGCGGAGGATAATAAACCGGTGAGAATATGTTTTTCGCATATCAATAAAAGTTACTGACATGTTATTAAATGTTTCTTGCCGGCAATGTAAATTTCCAACAATACAAAAATTTTTGAATCCAATGAAACAACAAAATATTCACATACAAACTCATACTCCACCTTTCCTGAATGTAAATTCTGGAATCTAAAAAAAGAGAATAAATATGAAGCTTACGGAATTTACAAACAGAATCTAAATTAAACCCACTCAAAATAGACAACGATTCATTGTAATAAATCAACACTTGTTCGGATGTTTTGATCCTCTGCATTCTGTTATCCTCTTTGTGACATAAATATCGCTGTGTAATTGACACCTTCGGAAACAATTATTTTACTAAATTGGAATAGTAACAAGTTGAAGACGATTTCCTAAAATAGCACAAACAAGCGCAAAGGATTGGATGAGGAGACTGTTGAAGTAGTTATTTATTATCACTTATTTTGTTATCTTTTTCGTGAGTTGCTGTCAATTAACTGAAGCGGATGTGAGTGCTATTGCTTCATATTGTCAATGTGTCATTTCTACTGGCTCTATCTGTTGAACTAAGCAACATAAGTTCGAAGCTAGCATAGAGAGTCATTGTGAAATAACAGGAAAATAAAAAGTGAGATTTTATGCCCGGGTAATGGTTTAAAGCACGCATCGTTTTAGATAAAATGAAGAAGTTGTGATAGTGAGAGATAAACAAAGCTATTATTCAATTTAACGATTGCAAGTTAGTGTGTATAATAACAAATAAGACATTAAAGCATTATATGGGAAATATTAATTAATATTGAGTAAATTACTGATTTTTATTGAAGTTCTTTCCGATGATTTTTTAATATTCATTTTACATTTTATATCGACATGAATAAATATGAATACTTTTTATGTGGAGGTGGTAGTAGACTTAGTAGCTCTAGTTTTTGATGATTTAATTATTAATTAATTTTATAAAATTTATGCAATTTGTTTTGCCATTAGCTACGTTTCTCAATAATTTAACGCAAATATTATTAAAAAATTGTTTCTACAAAGTAGAATTAATAGATTGTGATATCAAGCAATTTCATTTTCCAATAAAAAATAAATGCGATACATGATTTTATAAACTAACTGTTTAATTTAATACCAAAATCTTTCATTTTACCTCATCTTGATAAAATTCTTTCTTCAATATTTCTTATAATTATGTGCTGACAAAATGTCTTACAAAATAAGACCTGTTTCTCCTCAACTTACATCATTTTACAATATATTAGTTTTCCTAGTCGACGATAACAAACCTGCGGTTATACACCGGTCATAATTGATTTACGGAGACACATATTACTTTGCGCCGTGCTGCTTTGCCGCCCCTACTGCCATCTTCGCCATTGACGTGCGCATTAAAGCGTCAATATTTTCCATGAGCATCTGCACTTTGCCGCCTAGTCCTATCTATGCTAGAATCTGGAATTACTAAATGTGTCTTCTCCATTCCCGTCCGGAATTCAACCTAACCTCGGACATATTACAGTTAACCTTCTGTTCTAAACCGAATTGAATTATAATGATATAACTGGACCGTTCTCCTAATAATGAAAATGAACATGAATATAACACATTCTGATGCAACCTATTAACAACTATTAATTCTAATTGATTGTGATAATAGTGGTATTAATTGAACATTATAAAAGAAAACCTATTCAGTATTAATTAGATATTGATTGAGTTAAAGCAGAGTGTATGTGAATTAGTGCGAGAACTGAAGCATTAGAATTGATTAATTTATTTATCAATGACATAAAATTGATTTACTTCGGATTATCTAATGTTAGTGCACTGCGTGACGTCACTGTTATGACAGATGCACTTGTGTACTTGAACTCTACACTTACATGTTATCAATAGTCATAAATAATGTAGGAATGTAGAAGGCATATTATCTAGTGAATTGAAATTACTGAACTTTAGTTTTAATTAAATCTAATAACTTAATTAAAATGTCATCAGAGTCATATTTTATTGTCACATGAAGATAGTTAAAATATATATCACTCAATTCTTAAAATCTACTTGTTGTAAAAATTAAAATAATTTATAAATTTTTTGATTGTATTTAATAATTTTGATTGCAAATATTTTGCTAACAATTTCAAATTGATGCAATATTAGTAACAACTGGATTTGCGAGAATCAAAATGTAATTGCAATTTAATTACATATTAAAGTTAACTATTGGATGCAACATTTATATATGCAATGCACTATGAAATTTAATTTTTAATGCTTTTTATATAATTTAATTACGTTTTACCGTTTAGAACTTATTGACATTTTTATTTTGAGTAGAACATAGCTTTCTATTTAGAGCTTTTGGTTGAATACCCTTGAGATCAGTTTATTCAAAGCTTACAGAAGATTTTAAGTTTATTCTTTTTTCTAGAATAAATTTACTTTATTGTATTTTGTTCTTATAAAATATAAATTTATTACAACGTGAATTATTATTTAAATTATAAAATTATTAATTAAAGCAACACACACTTCTCTAAGCAAACAGAAAGAATTTAAAGAAAAAGTGATAAAATTAGAATATTTATGCTTAACGTCTTAAGACGTAATTTCTATATAATATTTCAATAAATTTGTTAACAATATAAATAATTGTTGTTCTTTATAAATATAAGCAATTGTAAGTTACTCAATATGCTTGGTTTTTATCAACTTTTAATAAAATGTAATAGTTTCCTCTCTAATGAAAATGTTTAGTAGTCATCTCTTGATAGTAATAAGCACTTTACGCTCAGTTTGGTTAGTTACTGGTCATTCGTTCGGTTGTTACGCATTCCAAATGCAAAGCACTTTACGCGCTCTTGAGGGACGCCTGGATGACGGTAATAAAATAATTTACGTTTCGAAGGGTCCACTCAGTCCACTCACTGGTAATCAACAGAATATAAAATGGAATTTACATATTGTGCAAGGGCACATGTAACCGAAACGCAATTTATGGCAGCCAGCGCAATGGCGTGCAAAAGTCGCACTTTAGCAGCATTGTCGTGTTGTTATTATGCACTAACCGCAAGAAAGACCAACAACACTGCACACGGCGCAAATTAACCGTATTGAATTTATAATTTGTTGCAGTATATGGTAAATGACAACATTAATTTTCGGGTGCTTTCCAATATGTTTCCTAGTGCATTAACAAAGCTGCAAACAACATTATACATTTTATACATATATACCTAAATTAGTAGTAATCAATTTTAGATAAACTATTGTCTAATAACAACAAAATTAAACGCTTAGAAGAATTAATATTGGTAAAAAACAAACATTTGTGAAAAAATTGAGAAAAGTGTTAGTCAAAATTTTAAAAAATATCAACATTTTATGAATATCGTTACATAGTAACATCCTAGATTTATATCTTTAGTTTAGATTATGTTGAATGATGAGCTAAGCCACAATTGCATTTCTAAGAGACATAATAATATGAGCTTTTGTCGGTCTTATTTTAATCGTTTACGTTACTGAAAATACAGTTCCCAAATGAATAATCTGTTACATGTTTAACCCCAAAAAATTAATTAAAATATATAAAAGCTAAAATATTAACAGATGCCAATTTTTTCAATTGTCATATTCTATTTTTTAATACCAATCATTATAAATGTCTTTATTTTGAGCTAAACTTAGCCAAATTTTATGTTGCATTGTGTGTTGTTCTGGTGTTTGGTCGCCTGTTGTTATCAGTTGTAAAATATGTGTGAAAAAGTCGACAGATAGCTGAAATAAACATGAATCAAGGGCTGGTTGGTAGCACGCGTGCTCAAACGCATTACGAATAATTATCCGAGTGTATTCCCGAGATAATGACTATAATCGGACGGATCGGAATAAAATTTTTGGTTGCGTGCCAAGCGATACTCGCCGCAGCCTAACTCATCACATATGCTGCCATCACCTTTTAGATTAGCAGAGTAATAGACCAACAAGTCAGCCAACTTCTCAGAAACTGTAAAAATACGGAAACATGAAAATCACCTTCTCAATAAAAAAAAAAAAAACGGGAAACAAAAGAACTTAACACTCTAGAAACAAAAATAAATTAGAGAGGATTAATTGATATAAATTACATTTTAATATAAATAGATTCAATATAGAAATATGAACGTTGTTGAACATCTGGTTTATTCCAAAAATGTAGAAGTAGGCTACGTGTAGCGTCGCGACGCTCTATTGAACACACGAGTCACATGACATGAAACGGCAAATTCACACAAAATTTACAAGTTACAATTCAACTATAGAATAGCATAAAACAATAAATACAACAAGTCTATCATTATCTTGAAATCCCTGTTCAAAGAGTTAAAAGCTGATTCAATTATAAACACTAAAAGCTCCTTTGATAACCTCAAACATTCTAATCTAACACACCAAAAATAAATCACAGAATCAAATGCAACAACTTTAACTCATTACTACAAAACTTTGTGTAAACTGTTAAAATATCTTCATCGTGTTGGGTTATTCTAGTTCTAGTCTGCTCTAGATACACTTTCATGTCTAATTTGTGATGAAACCAAGGCACAGAGTGCGTCGTCAGTTGCAACTTGCTCTCCTTGCCGAGACGACGCGCCTTCACAGTTAGCACCAGTCAGCCGTAAGAAAAAACAGATAGATGGGATGTGAGTGAAAAACATGGGATTGAAATAAATAACGTGCTAGTTTTTGCAGAGTTGACTTTAATCTGAACAAAGTCTAAAGTAGAACAGTGTAAGCCGATTAGACTAAAGCATGAACATATAGTTAAACACTACCTTAATAAATAATCCAAACAGATAACAAGTGAGACCTTTTGTTTTTTTTCTAGATAGACAAGTATGTCATGTTTGAAACTAGAAATGAATGCAAAATAATTTGTAATTGTTGCATTACTAAAATACATATTGTCTAATTATGCTGTCGGCTGCTTACAATTTTAAAAAAATATTAAAAATGTAAAACATTTTGTGTATTTTTATGAATCATTTTAATCATTGGAGTTTTGCTTGTAGAATAATCAAAAATTAAACCGATTGCAGGTGATATACACTCATCTAAGAGAGTTTAATGTAGAGCGTTAAGTGAAATTTCCAGATTCGTGTAGATTCGTCGTAGTTCGGGCGGCGCTTTCCGCGGAAAAGGATTTCCTCCCCCAGTTTGGCGGCTGCCGACCGGCCTGGAGCGAGCGCGCGCCTCGACGTTAAGCGTCGCGTCAGTAGCGACCCGGTTGGTTACGTGCGTAGGGGGTAGCTTTTTGCGTTCCTGCCGATACACGCGCCCTGCCGGCTTCGAAATTATTACCACGGATTTGCGGAAAAGTTTACAAACTTGTTTTGAATAGAAAGTGAAGTTTATTCTGACCCTACAAATAATAATACGAAATTACCTTAGAGATTTCTAATAAATCTAAACTAATAATTATTAAGGGACTACCATAGGATTTTTAGAAACTTTTATTAACTTTTCATTCATTAAAGTACTAAAGTCTAGTGACAGTTGTAATCATTCAATTTATTCGACAGTGGGTTCAAGGTAGATTGTGGTGACAACTAATTTCTGTGCGAACAAATACTCTGTAACATTGTAACAAATTGAACGTATAATTGATTCAACGGAATAGCGCCAAATTGTGAGATTGCTAAAAATGGCAAAAATGTGTGAAGTGCGTGTAGTTTGTGGAGTGTTGTGCGTGATGACTGCAATTGTCAGCTGTCACCATTATGTCGATGCACAGCAGACTGTCAGTCCGGACGAAGAAGATTTACCCACAGGTGAGAAATCAATTTTAATCAATGTTAAATACACAATATCATATTTACTATGCGATTATAACAGGTTAAATGTAGGGCGCTCATGAAATTGTTCATAAACATTTACATAAATGTGCAGAGAATTATGATGAGGATTTTAATTACAATAAATATTTTTAATATCAACGTCAGTAAATATTTGAAATAGATGAGTAAGAATTGAGATTTTAATTATAGTTGTAATGGCTTATAGAAAAATAATAAATAGAGATTTATTTTGTGAATTTATGTATTTCTATTTTAAGGGTACTGTACCAAATAAATTTAGCTTATCATGATTATAATTGTCAAAGAAAAGTTGACAAGTTCCGGAAAATTATTTAGTTTGATGAGAAAATGTGTTCTAAGAGCTTAAAATTGCGGTCATTAATGTTGCATTCGATTTCTGTGTCATTCGGTTATAAAACATGTTAGAACATGTTGAAGCATGTTTGAGCAAATACAATTTTAGAATTAGATCTAGTAAATGAAATAAAGTTGTATTAATCAATAGTTAAACTATCTCTATACAAATGCAATTAACCTTATATTTATTGTATTATTATTGTGGACACTATCAATTTCTTTTAAAAAATGTTATTTTGGCCGATGAATAAGATAAAAACTTTGAAATGTTTAATTTTTTTCCAGAACTTATAATAAAACTTATCTAAAAGTTGCAACTAAACAGAGTTTTCTAATCTAAAATGTTTGAATCAATAAAAATACGACAAAAATAAACCATAAATTCAATTTCTGAGAGTTTTCTGCACGATAATTTATGAACTTGATGTTTATATTTGATTTCAACACTTTGAAGCTAGATTAATTAAATCTGTTTATTAATTTTGGTATGGATTTATCCAATTTAGTTAAAAAAAATAAAAATTTTATTTAATATTTTTCCAACAAAGTTAATATCGATTAAATTACTTTGGTTGTTGACAAAATTTGTTGTTATTTCTTTATATTTCGCACTATTTAGAAAATTTCTAATTTCTTTACATTTTATCCTTCTTTCATTTTCATGTTGATTCGTTGTCGAATCCGTTTAGCACCTTGTGTGTTTCCCAGCGACTAACTGAACTCAGACAAAGTGCAGATGAAGAAAAATTGGAAAATAAGACAATTGTAATCCAGACGATGGCAGCATTGTTAAAACATTGAGTGTGTCAGTGTAGCTAGTTCAAAAGATGTTAGTGCAGGGAAGACAAGCGTTAAGCCCACCCCAATACTGGCAGGAAATATCGCTAAGCTTTCTATTTATCTAGACGTTTCCACACCTCGCCGCAATTAGCCGCGGCTTAAGTTTGGATGCGGAAATGGCGAGGATAACATGAAACAAAAACAAGAGTTGCACTTTAATACTACTCTTTTTACGAGACAAGAAACTGAGACAAAAATTCTATTTTTGTTTTCATGAACCAGGAATTAGGTTTCTTCATGCACCTTATTTTGTTTATATTTTTAGTAAATTTCAGTTAGCTGTAAATTCTTTAATTATGACTTTATGTCACTGCCATCTGTAGCACGTTCGGAAACTCTAAGCCAAAACGGTACGAACTAAAATCTATAAACTCCGACTCTTTCTGCGCGACTGAAGCACCGGGAAAACAATACGAAACTTCCGGCAGGTTGACGCGTGATTTCCAACCAATTTTATTTGTTTACGCGTGCAATTCTACCGATCCGGCGCAACTATTCCACGGGAACTTCAAACTTTACTGATTGCTTTATATTTATCATTAATTTTTTATTACTTAGGTGCAGTATATATAGTAATACTACACACTAAATCCTAAACACTAAAAAGACTGCAAGTTCAAAATCACGTCTAGTTCTCAAATAAAGAGGGGCGTAAATAAGGTGTAGAGAAAAACATGTACATTAACTAACATAAAGCCAGAGAGTGTTGTTTTTTCCGGGTTTCTTTTTGCCCGTATGGTGTTAGCATCAACATGCACATCAAGGACATCAGTGTGGGCATGAATATGATGTGCGGGAATCATATTTGCGGTGATGCTGGCGTAAATGCGAAAAGTTAGTTTGGGAGCTTTTATGCGCTTCAGCACTTTCAGCTGGTGCGAGAAACAACGCGCTTAGACAAATTGGTTAGAAATAAAATCATCATGTTGAGACATGTTTTATCCAGTCATGGCATAGAAAACAACCTTAAATCTGATTTGAACAAGGCGTTTTCAAGACGAAATTTCAGATATAAATTAAAAGAGATTATAGTTAATAATTGAGGTTATTGTTGATACAGTTTAAGCAAACAACATATCATTTATTAAATTATATTTATATTATTAAATTATCAATTTAAGTTCAGAGTTTGGCAATTTAACTTTGTATTTTAAAATTCTTAAATATATTTATCTTTGTTTGATTTATTTTACAATACTAATATCTCTGCAAAAATTTAAATTCATAATTAGTTTTTTAATTTGTAAAACCTAATCGGTTTTTTAATTAAACAAACATTATTTTATTAGTCAGCAATAACAATTTCAAAGCTTTGTTATTGATAAGTTACAAAGTTTGTAACTTACTCAGTAAGTATATAAGTCCTTTCTGTAGCATAAAATGTAGTCAGTCGGCTTTGTGATTTTGATATTGTGCAGCAACGCATTTTCAACTTTTGTTTCAACTTTCAGCTTGCTTTCAAAGGCACTGCCTAGCACACATTGTGCAAACGCCACCATGCTACATATACACTGTCTATGTGTGTAAGGGCATACTGTACGTGCAAGTTCATCAATTTTAATCCTTGTTTCACAACTTTCACCCTCGATGCGCCTTAATCCGCGTGTCGGAATTGAAAACCAAACGAGGCTTTTCAACATTAAACTGGTACACGCATCGAGCCCATATAGTGCTTTATACAATATGTTTAAAATAAATTTAACCAAGTAGTCTAAGAACATAAAAATGCAACACAAAATATAAAAAACTCTGAACGCGTGATGTATAAAGTTCAATTAGCTATAAAGTTAGATGGTAAATCAGAAATTAAACAAGGCACAACTAAGTCTACTACCACGTGATGGTAGTAGATAAAATAATTTATTGGGTTTTCGGTAATTGGATAGAAGTTAGTTTTCGTTAATTAACTCTCGCTGCAAGACGGTCAAACTTTCCATTTGGTCACAGTGATTATTGATTTTACGTAGGTATAGATGCATAAAGGAAACTATACAATTCTTTGATAATTAAAATTAATTTTTTAAAATATTTTTTACATTTTTTATATACCTTATATTATTAATTTATAATAATAAGCTTTTATTTGTTTTTTTTTTTTGGATTTTATTTGAATTCGAATGGTTTGCGATATGCGGCTGTTTCCATGATCAGTTTTGCAAAATAAGTCTGTTTTGTGCTGAACCTGCAGTTTTTATAAATGTGTGTGTTTATTTATTATTGTTCTGCGTTAGGATGAGGTGAATGTCACCATTGACAATATAATAGAATGTCTTTTTAAGTCTAGTCTTACTCACCCAACTATAAACAATATCTCAAGCAGTAGCAAATAAAAATAATTATATTTTATTCATAACTCTAACTTTAATTGTAAAGGAGTATCTAAATAAGAAATAGTTTCAGTGAAAAAATGAGTAAAAATTATTGAAATAAATTGACATTACTTTTTTTCTTTTATTGAAGTTGGTTTATCCTTGATATTAATAAAAAAGGTGGATTTTTTTCAAATGATTCGCTGTCCATAAAGTAGCTAGAGTATTATTTTGAATTAATTGTAATTAATCCGCAGTCCTTCTGCTTTTTTCAAGAAAAAAATTAAACTTGAAATAAATGTAAAGCATCATGTACTGTAACATGACTCAGAAAAATTAATAAAATGTTTTTTTGTTTAAAATATCAATTTGAACACGTTTCAACATGTTTCAACTTGTTCAGCGAATAACAGGTGTATTTTTACTGCTATTCGCTTAAAATTAACCCAAAAATAAATACCAAATATTTAAATTTCAACTATTTGAGTCGATAACAATAAAATTTCAATTAAATTTGACCAATTATTAAACTTTGCAATCACAATAAATATAAAGTTAAACAACATTGTCCCAATTCTTTCGCTACAAGAATTTTTTGTCTTCATTGCACAACAATGCGACTTTACTCCCTCTCTCTATCCGCTTAGATAAATCTGCTTTGTCTTTTTTACAATAAATTCCCGCTATAATTCATTAATCACCAAACTGCATATTGCCAAATGTCATATTTGTCGGCATTTCTGTCCCCCATGAGAGTCGCGGTTCAAAACAGCGCACAAACTGTAATCAAATTGTCCTACACGCTGCACACGCAATATGCTCTAGCAAAGAATGCAATCAGCCGGCAAATGATGCAACCCATTGTGTTTTTTAATTACAATTCGATTTTTGGCAAATGCACGCGACAAATACAATTCGCTCGCGCGTCATACAAATATTAAACCGGGCCCAATATTGTGCGTCATATGCCTATATATAAATAATTAGATTGAAATCATCGGAGCCTTTGTTTCCTGTTGTTGACACGCGGACTACCTAGCAAAAAATGCCAGGGTATCGTTAAAATGAGAATGAATGAGAACAAATCAAAAATTTCTTCATTGCCGACGAATTTGTTTATTTCGCGAGTTGTCGAAGAGAGTTTGTGTGTGACAGGAGAATGATCGACATTTGGATTGTTCAATTATTTGCACAAATTTAATTTTATTGCTGCGTTTAAACTAAAAATGGGGCGGGTGGAATTTACCTATTTGTCAACGCACATTATTATCATCATAACTATTTTTTTCTTTGGATTTATATAAGCATGTTTGCTATTTAATTATTTGTACGACAAGCAAGAGATAAACAAATTTATTATCTAAATTGACGATTTCCTATATGTATCCTTTAGGTTTTTAAAATATTAAATATTTAACCAGGAAGTAACAAAAACAAATAAAACACTAAACTTGTTGCAAATTAAAAGTTAACTTGCAATTTAATCTGGAATCGTGCAACTCAGTTTTGAAGCAGATATTTTCCACTGATTGAGTTAACATTTTGGACACACGTTTAGTTGTGTGACATCTTTAAATATTTTAAATGGCGGAATTTGCAAGATGGAGGAAAAATTAAAGATTGAAATAGAAAAATTTGCTGAGAATACAAATTGACTTAGTTCAAAAACTTTAAAAATTAAAAATTGCGAATTAATTTACTAGTTTTTCTACACCAGCAA